>OX422218.1:325649255-326249255 GCA_949130495.1 Sambucus nigra
ATCAACTTTTGTCACGTTGGATTGTGGTGCTTTCTTCTTGAAATTCTCTTATTTTTTTGACTTGGTACAATCCTCGGCCCTATGACCTTCTTTGTTGCAATTAAAACATTTTCCTTTAATATTCTTGTTAGTATCGCCTTGTTGACTTGTGCCTTCCCTTTGTGCTTCCTCTTTTTATTGAATTTGTGCCCATCCTCAACAACAATTCTATTTGTCGACATAACATGGTTACCATTTTTCTTTTTAGATTTACGGTAGTCTTCTTCTATCCTTAACCAAACAATTTAATCTTCAAGTCCATTTTCTTTTCGTTTATGCTTCAAATAATTTTGGAAATCTTTCTAAGATGGGGGTAATTTTTCAATTACCGTACCAACTTGAAATGTTTCAATCATGACCATATTTTCAGCAATTATTTCATAAAAAACAATTTAAGATCTTGGACTTGACTTATGAAACTCTTTGAATCCATCATTTTATACTCGAGAAATTTACCGACCGTGAATTTATTCATGCTGACATCCTCAATTTTATATTTTTTTATCCAAAGACTCCCATAACCATTTAACCGTTTTGATGAGACTATACACATTATAAAGTGTATTCTCCAATTCATTACGGATATAGTTTTTGCAAATAAAATCTGAATGTTTCCAAGCTTCTACGGATAAAAAAGTTGTCTTATCAGTTTCATTTTCATTAACCACGGGAGCATCTTCATTAATAAACTTCGCAAAATTAATGGTAGTTAAATAGAACAACATCTTTTGTTGCTAACATTTAAAATTAGTACCATTAAACTTTTTAGAATTTTCCCCATGGGTTAAATGAGTAGGAACGGTAGTACAAACACTAACTCACAAATCAGTTTAAGAAACTAATAGCATAATTTCAGAGGATTCAGAAGCTATTGTTCTGTTAAAAAATACAGAACCAAAATGTAGAGAATATGTAATTACAAAATTAAGGTTATAAAATATGTTTTGGTCTATATTATAATGGTTGACACGACAAATTATAGTTGTACAAAAATCGAGATTTTAAACAACATAAAAAATTATAATTCTGTCTTACTTTTTAAAGATAGTAAACAACAAAAAAAAAATTATAATTCCATCTTACTTTTTAAAAATAATAAACAACACAAAAAATTATAATACGAGGAAATTATAATACGAGAAATTATAATACGAGAGATTGTTATTATACAAAAAATTATAAATGACCATTGTTTCTGATAGAGATTCTCGTTTTATTTCACGATTCTGGAGGAAGGTTCAACGAGAGCTGGGTACCGATCTAAATTAGAGTACAACATACCATCCAAAGACAGACTCACAATCAGACATACGATCCAGATCCTAGAGGACTTGTTGCGGTCATGTGCACTTGACTTTCAAGGTAGCTGGGACGAAAACTTGCCTTTAGCAGAATTTTCGTACAATAATAGTTACCAAGCTAGTATCGAGATGGCCCCCTTCGAGGCTTTGTATGGATGACCTTTCCGTTATCCGTTGTGTTGGGCAGAGGTGGGAGAGAAGCATCTTACAAACTCGAATATGATCAGGTAGCTGACCAAGATGGTTCAGTTGATACGAGAGAGGCTGGTGACAGCTCAAGTCAGACAGAAGAATTATGCCGACAATCACCGTACACCGTTAGAGTTCGGAGTGGGTAATAAAGTGTTGTTGAAGGTCAGGGCTAGGACTGGTAGTCAGAGATTTAGTCAGAAGGGCAAGCTTGCTCCCCGATACATTGGACCCTTTGAGATTTTGGAAAGGTTCGGGGATGTCTCATACCAGTTAGTTCTACCTCCACAGTTGGTTCATATTCACAATGTCTTCCACGTCTCTATGATGAAGAAGTATTTTCATGACCCTCGCCATGTTATCAACTGGAAGAACATCGAATTAGAAGAGGATACAATGTTCTTGACTCGTCCCATATCCATCTTGGATCGGGAGGACCGAGTTCTGCGCAACAAATTCATTCCGTTGGTGAAGGTCCTATGGGAGTCACAAGGAGTCGAAGCTGCCACTTGGGAGCAAGAAGCCGAGATGCGAGAGAAACATCCACAGCTTTTTGAGTGACTTAGGATAAATTTCGGGGACGAAATCTTCTAAGGAGAGGAGAATATAATACCCGCACTTTTAATTGTACTTGTACGATTATCCTTTTATTTAGCGACGCTTCGTTAATGAAATTTTTACGTCGCATGTTTCCTCATGAGTTATGATTTGTGTCCGTATAATTATTTTAAGTACTTTGGTTAACTTTCAAGCAACTCGGACAAGCAGTGAATGCTATGCAAGCTTGTGTACTAATTGTCTTACGACGCGCAACATAGCGAAAGTATAGTTTTGCGCGAATTATTTAGAACAATTGATAAATCAAAAAAATATTTCGACCATAAATTTAGACTTTTAAAAATATAAGGAACATTACCTCGCGAAGAAAAATCGAAAAAAAAAATGCGCGGAGGTCCTATTTCTTGCGCGAAGGTCAAAAAAATATTGTGAATATATTTTTTTACTCACAAAAATATAAGGAATGTTATTATGAAGAGAAAAAAAAATACTTTTGCGTGGAGGTCCCGATTTTAAGTGCTTTTTATAGGACAATCCGGGAGGCCAAACGACTATTGTAAATATGTTTTTTTAGCCAAAAAAATGCAAGGAATATGAATCTCAAATTAAAAGTTTCAAAAAAAATTGGGCAAGAGAGAGAAATGACACAAATGCACTATAGTGCTGTTATAATTTATTTAGTAGGATAGGCTTGATGGGTTTCTTTTAGTCTTGTCCCTTCATCCTCAGATTTTGTTCAAACATATTTACACCAAAGTGTATGGTCTGAACCCTTAGTCCATAGAGTCTAGTCTCTTCATGCTTGGCCTATAAGAAAGATGTTGGGAGGAAGAGTTTGAGCCAAAGGTCTATCTATTCCCATAAAAATTCTCCCTTGTCTTCCACAGCCAAAGCAAGGTGGTTCTCTTCCAAATTCGTGGGTCTCTTTTACCACCCATTTCCTACATTGTTGCACCATTTTGGAGGTCTCAAACTCCATTAAATCTTGCTTGAGAAGTAGGACAGCTTGTTGGAGCAAAACAACGGTGGTTTTAAAACTTTTAGATGGTGGTTTTGTGGAGTTTTTTGGTGTTCCTCTTCTGTCTTCTTCAACCTTCTCTTCTCCCTAATTACAAGTAGGGTTTTCCTCACACCTAAACTATATTATCTCAAATTCTAATATGAAGAAGATATTGAAGAAAATGTGATTTTTTTAGCTCTTATCCCTTATTTTCATATGTTATGAAAAACCCATTTTGTGAAAAATGATAAATGGAGAAGATGATGTTTAGATTAATTTTCAGATTATTATATATGTTGAAATCATGCTATAAATGTATTCATCTCATTAAATAAACATAAAAAATGGAATACTACGAGAAAATGACTAGTTAATGTATTTGTTGGGTTTTCTAAGGAAGATGACCCATTTTCATGAAATATTGTATATAGTATGTGTTAATATTGACATTAACATGATTAATGTTGAAATATAATTGTCTAGATATGTGATTAGTAATGTCATAAAAACAGCCCCAAAATCTAATATGTTGAAATATTAGTTTAAGTCTCTTGAATAGGTTAAATAATGCTTAATAATCATGTAGATGGGTTTATTAAGAAAATTGTGCTAAAATGGATTGTACATCACTAATAAAGGGTTGAATGTTGTTTGAAACATGTAGTACCTTGAATATGAAATATTGTACTTAAGACCCGCTTGAAGTGGTGATTTTAGATAAAAATACCTAGGGGCAGAATTGGTAAATATGATGAATAGTCACTTGAATGGTGTTTTTTTTATGAAATTACTTGAAAAATGCTAGGAAAATGCTTTTAAGTAAATATAAGTGTGAGATGACATTTATTTTAAAAGTAAAGTGTAGAACATTGACTTAGTATATTTTAGAGTTCAGTGTTAACACTAGAATGCCTCCTTGGCTCGTAGGATGTAAAGGATAATAATGACTTTTGATGCTAAAATCGGGTATGAAAATGTGAACATTATGAGTAATGTCGAACACATGAAAGACCGGGTTAAGTTATTAAGCAGGGATATGATGTCCTTAGTGGTGAAAGACCCAAAACCAACTGCAGTTAGCATATATTGCTTGGTGCCTAGCGATGAAATTTCGTGAAACCGTGGGTCTGCGTGTGTTCTGATGGGTGAGTGTGTCGACGAAATCCCAAAAATAATGCTAAGCAATGAATCTAATATTCATGAAAGATGCATAAATGAACACTATATATTCATTGGATTATTATGTGGTAACATAATGGAATATGATTAAGTTCCTGGAATGGAACATCAAAATGCTAAGTGTGAGTGGGCACGTAGACCAGGGCATTGCATGTAGGTGAATTTATGTCTAAGTTAAAGAATCTTATTAGTATAGATAAATGATAACTTAGTTTAATATAATGATAACTTAGTTGAATATAATGAAGACTTATTGAATATTGTTAGCATAGTTAAATGTTAACTAAGATAATCATTAATGATAATTAATGAATATGGGACAATGATGGCTTTCGAAATAATTAAAATTCATTGTATATGTATAGTATTTTGCTATAAAAAATATTTCTATTATGTACCACCCTACTGGTAATTTTGCACATACCCTATTATCCAAAACCCCAGGTACAACAGGTAGTATGTCGGGTAAGGACGTTGGAAAGGCCGTGAAAAGTGCTAGTCATCATTAGAGGCTCGGTAACCGATTTTAATCCCTTGTGTTTTGTTAAGACAATTTGGTTTGAACTTGAACTATTTGAAGTTGTAATAATACAGGGATTTATGTTTTATTTTGTGGACTAAAGTATGGAAAATATTTTATGGATAAATTGTTAAATGAACGTAATTTGCATGATGAGTGGTCACCCTTTTTCATAATTAAAGTGGGTAAGTTTTTGTTAATTAAAATGAGGAAAATGTTTTCCAAATAAATCTTATAGGATCTATTCCCCCCTACCCATTAACATCTTGGTTCGAATATGGGTTATTCCAACGGTAACTCTAATTCGGATCGGGGCGTTACAACTTGGAATCAGAGCGCTAGGATCCTCGTGAGTCTCAGAGTGATTCTCGTTTTAGTTCCTTTTCATTTATGCGTATATAATTGTCGTACTAAACTCTCATATCTTATAGGATGGCCTCTTCTCGCAAGACCACTACTAGTGGTTACAGCGAGCTGCAGAGAATGGAGCAGGTAGTGCACCAATTAGCTGAGACTATCTCCCAACAGTAAAGGGGTGACCGTAGTGGTACACTTGAAAGCACCTCTGCGACCTCAATTCTCAAGGAGTTCAGATGATTGAACCCGCCAACGTTAAACGGTATGACATGTCCCATTGCGGGCGAAGAGTGGATCGATGAGATCGTTCGTATCATTGAAATCCTTGACGTGTCAACTGGGCACAGGGTTAAGCTTGCTACTTTCCAGCTAGCCGAGCAGGCTCCGAGTTGGTGGTCCACACATATGGCCAATTTAATTGGGATGGTTTTCAAACAACGTTCCTAAATCGGTACTTCCCTCAAGCATATAAAGATGCCAAGAAGGATGAGTTTTCTGCATTGATTCAGGGGAAGATGTCTGTGAATGAGTACCTATGTAAGGACATAAATTTCGAATTGAGTCCCTGTATTGTTTTGACTTAATTTCGTGAACAAAACTATGTTTGTAATATGTTATAGGAAGATTTTATTTCGTCACTATCCCACTTGGTCCATGACGTATTGAAGAAATTGAAGATGTTGCGGCAAAGCTTCAAAGAATAAATCATGCCGAAGTTTAATTGGTGCAAGTTTATTCGTCTTCAAGTTAATTTCATTTCAAGATCACACATGTATTAATACATATAATTAATGGTGTTCGGAATTATTTTTATAAAAATAAGGATGTAATTTTTATAAAGAAAAATGTTTTAAAATGTTTTCAAGTGTCTTAAATGGTTTACACTTCATTTTATTCTGATAAGCTCGAAAAGGAGTTTGACTTATTTGGATCTCTTTTGAAAGAGACATTTTGTGACACCATGCCTAATTAAATATCGGGTGATCAGACCTTTATTAAATTATAATCAAGGTGAACGGTCGGTTCATTCTTAGCATCACTGTCGTAAAAATAACCTTTCCAATTTAAACACCCTAAATAATTAAGCTAAGTGTCAAAAACATTTTAGACATTACTTTCCAAATTTTTATTTTATAAACCAACATTTAAAACTTTACATAATTCATAGATAAAGAATCACACAACAACTATCCTGGAACATATAATCCAAATAATTTAAACATTCAACTAATTGCTTCCAACATTAAAACTTAAAGGAAAACATCCTGACAGTAATAAATCCCAAAGTGTAAATACTGGAAATAAACGAATCACAATATCCAATAAAACAACTGAATAATGGAAAAGGGCGACACATGTCCAACTGGATAAAATAATGCTAGGAATGGAATCAAGAAAATGAGGTCGTCTAAGAAAGAGGCCTGCAACTCCCACCTAAACTGCAGCGCGTTCCTTCCAAAGGATCCTATGCAAGACGCCCCTGTGGCAGGGCACCTGTAATATATACATATATACAAGAGAGAAAAGAATATGGAAACGGGTCAGAGCCCGATGGTAAAAACAGTTTAAAATTTGTTTAGAAAGTATTTAAAATGTTTACTGGCCAATGCAACAACATATTAGTGCGGCACTCCCTTGAGAAATTCTCACCTCTCTTCTAATGTGCACGCTTATCGCACTAACCTTCCCAACGGTTTAACTTATCTTATCTTAGGTTGCTCGTAAGATTTAAATTGACAAATTCAATTGTTTAAGAGATTAATTTCATTTAACAACAAAGTTCTCATTTAAACATTATTTACTAATGAAGTTTCTCAGTAACTTATTATACTTTTCAAACACTTATTCCCAAATTGAAATAATTATTCATTTCTTACTTACCATAGACACAGTAGGTAGTTCCCCAATTCCATAATTTAATATATATTAAATACTCATATAATATATATATATATATTCTAACTGCACCCCACATAATAATTATGGTGCGGGCATACTCTGATATCCAGTCCCCGTATCACTCGTACTAAGGGAAATATAAGTTCGGAATCACTCTCGAACTGTATTAACACAAAACACATATAAAATGAGGCGAAGCATAGTTTCCAAGTCCTAAGAGGATAACACATACCCTCACATATCTTAGGACCATCTGACTATCGATCCGATATCCTGTACCTAGGATTCCTATCTTCTAGGGCACGAGTCAATATCCCCCATAAAGGTCCCATCGACATAAGACTGTCCCAGCGCGATAACCTTAGGGATAGCAAGTAGCGTGGGCATAATTTTTACACACAAATAAAATATATGATCAATCATAGAGTCATATAGATTTATAGCTATTCACATTCATAAGTTAGGTACGCCCACGGCCCAACATATTATTTCTCCATTCTTTGTACATTTTTATTCAATTACTTCTTATATCGAACTTATTTATTTTTATTCTCGATATTTAAGTTATTCCAACTCACTTCTCATCTCTCGCAATATTCTCATTGCCTAAGTACAATTTCAGTAGGCCCTCTCTCAACATCTAATCTAACTCCTAGACATTTCGATTATTAGGTCTATACACATTAAATTCCGTAGGTATGAATCTTTCCCGTTTACCCTTCATTTTCCCATTTCATTAAATTTCCACTAAAAGGGGTTTACCTTGACCCTACTGGTCTTTTTTAGGTTTCATTATGTCCTAATAACATTAGTCAAGATTTATTATGCATTTAATCGGATTAAGCCAACGAAAGGAAAAATCTAGTTTTTCCCAGGAGGGGTCGATCGATCGATATAAAGGGGTCGATCGATCGAACCTTCGATCGATCGATCGATCAAGCAGGTATGGCGAAATCTGCAAAATACCAGTTACGGGTTCTATCATCCAACATCATACAAATCCAAATTTTTAACTCCCAAACTCCCAGAAATTTATACCACAAACATTATAAATCCAAATGAGCAATATTCTACGTACGGCATGCGAGTTTTCATCAAGATTCATGGATTAAAAGGGTAAAACTTATATAATTCTCATGAACCCTAGAAATTTCTTTAACTTAGTTCTTCTTATTATTTTCCCAGAATTTCTACTTCTAAACCAATATAAATTCGTGGTTCAACCTCTACATGTGAAAGGGATTTCCAGATTATTGTTTATATCACTACAACATGCGATTTCTAATCACCAACATGGGTTTTCTTTCATAGAAACTCTTCCTAATCAACCCTAAACTAATATGAATGAAGCATTAACGAAATTTAAGCAAGATAAATACTTGCCTGGGAATTTTTGTTTCTGATTTGTGGCTGAAATCAGTGTGGTTGTGATCCTTGTGGTGTGATCTAGCGTTTGGCGGTGACGGCAGTGCAAACGGAGGAGTTCTTGGCCTAGAACTCTTTGGCAAGCTCTCTCCTTCCTTCTCCAATGGCCGTCTCTTGTTTTTGGTTGAGTTAACCCTAGAAGGAAACCCTAAGCATATGATATAACCTTAAAATTTTCGTGGGTTTTCAGGCCTAAAAATGTAAAATGTCCAAATCGCCCTCCTGGGGTGTTAATGAGGCCTAAAAATGTCCCGAGACCCAAACTAAACCCCCGGGTACATTATTTTGACTAACTCGACCCTTCCGGACACTTTGACGCACTCGAAATGACCATACGGGTGACTTATAATTTATTCACTTTTATTAATCAACATTTAGTCCTGACACGACACGAGACGTCCCGACTTAAATTTCCAAAATTGTCATTTTATTCACTCGTGACATTTAATAGAACTAATATTATATATTACTTTGCTCATTAGTAATATTCAACAAGTTTCCAATGATAACTACCTCTCGTCACGTTAGTAATTATAAAAAAAAAAATTTAATTTTTGGATTTATATTAAATTAATAACACATTAAATTTAATAAATCCCCAAAATTTAGAAAGCATAAAAATACGGGGTATTACATACTTCCCCCCTAATAATGGAATTTCATCCCGAAATTCGGAAAATAAGGCATACCTGGTAAGAAAAAATTTGGGTATTTCTCGCGCATATTTGCCTCGCGCTCCCAGGTGGATTCCTCCTAATTGTGATGCTCCCACTGGACCCGTACAAGTGGAACTACCTTCGACCTCAATCTCATTTCGCTATGGTCTAGGATAGCCATTGGTCTCTCCTCGTAAGAGCTGTCAGGCTGTAAGTCTATCTCTTCTATCGCGATGTGGGTGTGGGCCATATCATCCCGAAGGTATCGTCCCAACGACGAGATGTGGAATACATCGTGAATGCGATGTAAATGCTCTGGCAGCCCCAAGCTGTATGCTACTAGCCCAATTCTCTTGATGATGGGAAATGGTCCCACGTACCTCGGGGCCAATTTCCCTTTCTTCCCGAATCTCATCAGTCCTTTCATAGGAGATACACGTAGTAATACTTGGTCCCCCACGTTAAACTCTTGAAAGAACCGTTTTGCGGTGGCGTACCTTTTCTGCCTGTCCTGGGCTACCCGAATGCGACTCCTGATAATCTCAATCCTTACGGAGGTTTCCTGAATCACCTCTGGTTCGAGCAACTTGTTATCCCCAACTTCTAGCCAACACGTTGGGGAACGACAAGGCCTTCCATATAAAGCCTCGAATGGAGCCATGCCAATCGTGAACTGATAAGAGTTATTATAAGAGAACTCTACCAGTGGAAGATGTGGCTCCCAACCTCCTCCAAAATCAAGGACACACATACGTAGTATATCCTCCAACATTTGATTAGCACGCTCTATTTGTCCATCTGTCTGTGGGTGATAAGCTAAACTCAACCTCAACTCTGTACCCATAGCCTCCTGAAAGCTCTCCTAGAAATGCGACACGAAAATCTTGTCTCTATCTGACACAATATTCAGGGGCACCCCATGTAATCTGACAATCTCAGCAATGAACAACTGAGCATACTGACCCGTGGTATAGTCTGTCCGCACTGGCAGAAAATGAGCCACCTTGGTCAAACGGTCCACAATCACCCAGATGTAGTCGTGGCCCCTTTGTGATGTAGGTAACCGAGTAATAAAATCCATAGAAATACTCTCCCACTTCCACGTGGGTATTTCCAATGGCTGAAGCCACCCTGACGGTTTGTGGTGGTCTACCTTTACCAGCTGGCAGGTAGAACACTTGGACACGAACTCAACAATGTCCTCTTTCATCCCGCTCCACTAGTATTGCCGCCTCATATCCTGGTACATCTTATCTCCCCCGGGATGTACCGTAAATCGGGACCCGTGAGATTAGGTCATCACTGCATGGCATAAGTCTGCTCCTTCTGGGACCACCAATCTCCCATTAAACCTCAAACCCCCATCAGAACTAACGGAATAGGACTCAGCACCCTCAGCTAAAAGTCGTGTAATCTGCTCCTGGCCAAATGGGTCTACGGTCTGCGCCTGTATCACCCTTGTAACAATCTCGCGTGTCACTGTCATGATAGATATGAAGGAACGGGCTACTGCGTCCTGGTGACCCAACTCTTTCCACTTTGCTTTCCAGATGTTCGCTACATCGTCTACCGGTCTACGGATCAACACATCGGCAACTACGTTGGCCTTCCCCGGATGGTACTGTATGTCGAACTGATAGTCCTTCACAAACTCTAACCACCTGCACTGACACATATTCAGCTCTCGCTGAGTGAACAGGTACTGGAGTGACTTGTGGTCTGTGAATAAGCGAAATTTCTCCCCCAATAGATAGTGCCTCCAAATCCTCAATGCAAAAACGAGCGCTGCTAACTCTTGGTCATGTGTGGGGTAATTCTTCTCGTGCGGCTTAAGCTTGCGGGAGGCTAAAGCTATAGCCTTCTCCTCCTGCTGAAGTACTCCCCCAAGTCCCCGTAAAGAGGCATCGGTGTAAACCAGATGCTCCACGCCTGGTTTAGGTAAAGTAAGGACTGGTGCTGAAGTAAGCTTGTCTTTCAGCTCGTCGAAAGCCAATTGACAAGCATCGTCCCAAACATATGGTACCCCCTTGCGAGTCAGGTTCGTCAATGGACCCGCTATTTTGAAGAACCCCCGAATGAATCTCCTGTAGTATCCGGCTAATCCCAAGAAACTACGCACTTTTATTGGTGTCGTGGGTTGTCCCCACTCCCTTATCGTTGACACTTTACTCGGGTCAACGGCTATCCCTTGTTCAGAAACAACATGTCCCAAGAACTGCACTTCACGTAACCAGAACTCGCACTTCTTGTACTTAGCATACAGCTGATGCTCTCGTAGAGTCTGAAGAACCTGCCTCAACTGCTCGACATTCTCCTCCTCGGAGTGTGAATATATCAGAATGTCATTTATGAAGACGATGACAAACTGACCCAAGAACTCTTTGAACACTCGGTTCATCATGGACATGAATACGGCTGGAGCATTTATGAGTCCAAATGGCATCACTCTGAACTCATAGGACCCATATCTCGTCAAGAAAGAAGTCTTTGAGACATCCTGCTCCCTAATACGTAGCTGATGGTACCCTGACCTCAAATCTATCTTCAAAAAGAAAGTTGCTCCCCTCAGCTGGTCGAATAGATCATCGATTCGAGGCAACGGATACTTGTTCCGTATCGTGACCTTATTCAATTCCCAGTAGTCCACACATAGCCTCAGTGAACCATCTCTCTTTTTCACAAACAAAACAGGAGCGCCCCAAGGTGAGGTACTCCTACGAATGAAGCCGTGACCTAGCAGCTGCTCTAACTGATCTCGTAACTCTCGCATTTCCGTCGGAGCCATACGGTATGGAGTGCGTGCTATAGGTCGAATATTCAATAATAAATCTATGACAAAATCTATCTCTCGACTGGGGGTACGCTTGGTATCTCCTGAAATACATCGGAGTACTCACGAACAACTGGGATCGAGTCTAAGGGAATCACAACCTCCTTAGAGGTATCCTCCTCTATGTAATACAAATGGACGGTAGAGCCTCCCTCTGGGCTAGGCATCGCCACTACAAACATCTCTTGCCCCGGAATGGCAAAGACAATACTCCCACCGAAACAATCTATCATGGCTCTGTAAGCTGCGAGCCAATCCATACCGATAATAACGTCGTGTTCATGCATATCTAAGACTAACATGTCTACTGGTAATACCAAGCTACCAATCTCTACCCCCACACCCCAGCATATAAAGAAAATTAGCGATCCATTTCCCAGTGGTGAGTCTACACACGTTACAGTGCTCTCAGCTATGGCTAATGACCCTAAGGCCTTCGCAAAATGGGTAGCTATAAAATAGTGCATCGCCCCAGTATCAAATAAAACCCGACCCATAGTACCATGGATAGAAAACATAGCCTCAATCGCGGGTGGTGCCTGTGGAGCTGCCGCCTGGTGGACGTTATAGACACGTTCGTACTGTAACAGCCCCTGCTGCACTGGAGCGGCTGGTAGGGCTGGTACCAGAGCTGGTGCTGGAAGGGCGGCTGGAAAAGGTGGCCTCTGTGGCTCATTATGGGCACCCTACTGTTGTGGGACTCTATCACCCTCTGGACAATCCTGGCGCTTATGGCCATTCTTACCACACCTGAAGCATCGGCCCTTGAAATTTCCTCCCCTCTCTCCCTGCTGATTACTGCCCTGCTGGCCGTTACCACCCCGCCATTGGCCCTGCTGGCCCTGTTAAAATTGTTGTTGGCCCTGATGGCCCTGCTGTTGACGATGTTGTCCCTGCTAGCCCTGCTGATTAGGCTGGCCCTGCTGACCCTGCCTAAATCCCCTAAATCCCTGCCTGGGATCACCTGATCGGAACTGCTTAGCAGGGTCCCCCGGATGGGAACTCTGCTCATGCTGGCGATTCTTCCCCTGAGATGTCGGTGCTCCACTAGCACCACTACCCCGTGTCCTGCCCTACTGGCTGGACTCTCCTGCTCACTTGCTTCCCTGCAGATGGAAGCGGTGATCCTGACAGTGTAGTAAGGCAGCATTGAGTAAGTCTGTGTAGGTACTCAGAGACAGATTTCCTATAAGGTGTTGATGGATCCTCCAAGCTAACCCATCCACAAATAAAAGTATCTTCTTACCCTCAGTGGGTTCCTCATCTGGGACTATAGTGAGAAGTCTTGTGAACTCCTCTTCATACTCAGCAACTTAGGAATTTTCCTGTTTCAAGTTCAGTAACTTTCGCCTCATCTCAGTTTGCACGGCGGATGGAAAATACTTATGGTCAAACCGCTCCCAGAATGACTGAATCGGAATAACCTCCCTCTCCTCTAAGGTGGTGGTGGACTCCCACCACTGCAAAGCGACCCCCGCTAGGTTAAAGGAAGCCAACAACTGTTTCTGCATGGCTGTGCACTCATATATACGCAGATGCCTCTGTATATCTTTCTTCCACTGGATGACAATGACGATATCTGAACTACCCGAGAACTCAGGGGAATGTGCCTTCTGAAAGTCATCCCTAACTCACTCCCATGCAGATGGAAGCTGTGCCGGTACTGGCGCCACTGCCTGAACTTGGGGTGGAGCCTAATATACTAACGCTAGCACAGCATTCACCGCCTGAGCAATGATGGCGGCTACCTCATTTGCGTTCATCATTCCCTGAGCTGGAGCCACTGGCTGCTCGGCTTGGGCACGCCTTTCTTTTGGGGCACGTCTCGAAGGCATCTGAAACGTGAAGAAATTTATTAGTCTACAGTTATCATCAAATCTCAAAATAGCTGAAGACGTAATCGTAAAAACAAGAATACAACAATCCTAAAATAGGGCTCTATAACAAGAACGCTAAGCTGAAAGCGAAATAAGCCGTACAGATCCTAAGGACACTAGAACCAGATGCTCTGATACCACCTGTGACACCCCGCCTAATTAAATATCGGGAGATCACTCCTTTATTAAATAAAAATCAAGGTGAATAGTTGGTTCATTCTTAGCATCACTGTTGTAAAAATAAAATTTTCTATGTAAACACCCTAAATAATTAAGCTAAGTGTCAAAACCATTTTAGACATTACTTTCCAAATTTTTATTTTATAAACCAACATTTAAAACTTTACATAATTCATAGATAAAGAATCACACAACAACTATCCTGGAACATATAATCCAAATAATTTAAACATTCAATTAATTGCTTCCAACATTAAAACTTAAAGGAAAACATCCTGACAGTAATAAATCCCAAAGTGTAAATACTGGAAATAAACGAATCACAATATCCAATAAAACAAATGAATAATGGAAAAGGGAGACACATGCCCAACTGGATAAAATAATGCTAGGAATGGAATCAAGAAAATGAGGCCCGTCAAAGCAAGAGGCCTGCAACTCCCACCTAAGCTGCAGTGCGTTCCTTCCAAAGGATGCTATGCAAGACGCCCCTGTGGCTGGGCACCTGTAATATATACATATATACAAGAGAGAAAAGAATATGGAAACGGGTCAGAGCCCGATGGTAAAAACAGTCTAAAATTTGTTTAGCAAGTATTTAAAATTTTTACTGGCCAATGCAACAACATATTAATGCGGCACTCCCTTGAGAAATTCTCACCTCTCTTCTAATGTGCACGCCTATCACATTAACCTTCCCAATGGTTTAACTTATCTTATCTTAGGTTTCTCGTAAGATTTAAATTGACAAATTCAATTGTTTAAGAGGTTAATTTCATTTAACAACAAAGTTCTCATTTAAACATTATTTACTAATGAAGTTTCTCAGTAACATATTATACTTTTAAAACACTTATTCCCAAATTGAAATAATTATTCATTTCTTACTTACCATAGACACAGTAGGTAGTTCCCAAATTCCAGAATTTAATATATATTAAATACTCGTATAATATATATATATTCTAACAGCACCCCACATAATAATTATGGTGCGGGCATACTCTGCTATCCAGTCCCCGTATCACTCGTACTAAGGTAAATATAAGTTCGGAATCACTCTCGAACTGTATTAACACAAAACACATATAAAATGAGGCGAAGCATAGTTTCCAAGTCCTAAGAGGATAACACATACCCTCACGTCTCTTAGGACCGTCTGACTATCGATCCGATAGCCTGTACCTAGGATTCCTATCTTCTAAGGCACGAGTCAATATCCCCCATAAAGGTCCCATCGAGATAAGATTGTCCCAACGCGGTAACCTCAGGCATAGCAAGTAGCGTGGGCATGATTTTTACACACAAATAAAATATATTATCAATTATAGAGTCATATAGATATATAGGTATTCAGATTCATAAGTTAGGTACGCCCACGGCCCAACATTTTATTATTCCACTCTTTGTACATTTTTATTCAATTACTTCTTATACCGAACTTCTTTATTTTTATTCTCGATATTTAAGTTATTCCAACTCACTTCTCATCTCTCGAAGTATTCTCATTGCCTAAGTACAATTTCAGTAGGCCCTCTCTCAACATCTAATCTAACTCCTAGACATTTCGAATATTAGGTCTATACACATTAAATTCTGTAGGTATGACTCTTTCCCGTTTACCCTTCATTTTCCCATTTCATTAAAGTTCCACTAAACGGGGTTTACCTTGACCCTACTGGTCCTTTTTAGGTTTCATTCTGTCCTAATAACATTAGTCAATATTTATTACACATTTAATCGGATTAAGCCAACGAAAGGAAAAATCTAGTTTTTCCCAGGAGGGGTCGATCGATCGATATAAAGGGGTCGATCGATCAAACCTTCGATCGATTGAAGCTCTTGGCTCGATCGATCGATCAAGTGCGTATGGAAAAATCTACAGAATACCAGTTATGGGTTCTATCATCCAACATCATCCAAATCCAAATTTTTAACTCCCAAATTCCCAGAAATTTATACCACAAACATTATAAACCCAAATGAGCAATATTCTACGTAAGGCATGCGAGTTTTCATCAAGATGCATGGATTAAAAGGGTAAAACTTATATAATTCTCATGAACCCTAGAAATTTCTTTAACTTAGTTATTCTTATTCTTTTCCCAGAATTTCTACTTCTAAACCAATATAAATTCGTGGTTCAACCTCTACATTTGAAAGGGATTTCCAGATTATTGTTTATATCACGACAACATGCGATTTCTAATCACCAACATGGGTTTTCTTTCATAGAAACTCTTCCTAATCAACCCTAAACTAATATGAATGAAGCATTAACGAAATTTAATCAAGATAAATACTTGCCTGGGAATTTTTGTTTCTGATTTGTGGCTGAAATCAGTGTGGTTGTGATCCTTGTGGCGTGATCTAGCGTTTGGCGGTGACGGCGGTGCAAACGGAGGAGTTCTTGGCCTAGAACTCTTTGGCAAGCTCTCTCCTTCCTTCTCCAATGGTCGTCTCTTGTTTTTGGTTGAGTTAAACCTAGAAGTCAACCCTAAGCATCTGATATAACCTTAAAATTTTCGTGGGTTTTCAGGCCTAAAAATGTAAAATGTCCAAATCGCCCTCCCGGGGTGTTAATTAGGCCTAAAAATGTCCCGAGACCCAAACTAAACCCCGGGTACATTATTTTGACTAACTCGACTCTTCCGGACACTTTGGTGCACTCGAAATGACCATACAGGTGACTTATAATTTATTCACTTTTATTAATCAACATTTAGTCCCCACACGACACGAGCGCGTCCTCACTTAAATTTCCAAAATTGTCATTTTATTCACTCGTGACATTTAATAGAACTAATATTATATATTACTTTGCTCATTAGTAATATTCAACAAGTTTCCAATGATTACTAACTCTCGTCACGTGAGTAATTATAAAAAAATAATTAATTTTTTGATTTATTTTAAATTAATAACACATTAAATTTAATAAATCCCCAAAATTTAGAAAGCATACAAATACGGGGTATTATACATTTTAATCAAAAAGTCAAAAAAGTCGAACCGCCGCAGCGTCGCTTAAACGACATAAGATCTCGTTCGAACGAGATACCTATGTCACGTGAACGACGTGGATATGTCGTTCGAATGACACTATTCTGGAAAAACTGTTTACGATCCAGTACGATTTTTGCACATGTTTTCTAAGGTTTAAAGAGCTTAAACACATCCTTAGTGTTTGCAAAGATCCTAGATATCATTATTATATGGTTATGTTATCTTGCTGCACCAAGAAGGTTTGTTCTACCATTGAACATCAGGGTTTTTCGGTGAAGAAAAGAGAAGGATTTCTTGTTCAACATCGTAGATGAATCAGAGCCATTCGGTGGAGACCGAGACATATGTGGACGCGTGTGTTGTGGACAGGTATTGTGGAAGACGAAATTTCTACGTGGGAACTATTGAAGAACGGTAGAAGATCAGAAGGAGCGTCAAGACCCATGGGGATCAAGTCATTGAGTAAGGCTAATATGTCTTTGTAAAACCCTTGTTCATAGTGATTGTCTGGCTGTGACACCCCGCCTAATTAAATATCGGGCGATCACTCCTTTATTAAATAAAAATCAAGGTGAATAGTTGGTTCATTCTTAGCATCTCCTATGTAAACACCCTAAATAATTAAGCTAAGTGTCAAAACCATTTTAGACATTACTTTCCAATTTTTTTTATTCATATAAACCAACATTTAAAACTTTACGAAATTCATAATTAAAGAATCACACACAACTATACTGGAACAACCAATCCAATAATGAAACATCCAACTAAGTAATTCCAACATTAAAACTTAAAGGAAAAACATCCTGACAGTAATAAATCCCAAAGTGTAAATACTGGAAATAAACAAATGACAATATCCAATCAACAACTGAATAATGGAAAGGGCGACACATGCCCAACTGAATAAATAGTGCTATTAGTGGAATCAACAAATGAGGTTGTCTAAGCAAGAGGCCTGCAACTCCCACCTAAGTTGCAGCGCGTTCCTTCCAAAGGATCATATGTAAGACGCCCCTGTGGTTGGGCACCTACAATATATACATATATATACAGGAGAGAAAAAGAAGTGGAAAAGGGTCAGGGCCCGTTTGTAAAAATAATTTAAAATTTGTTTAGCAAGTATTTAAATTGTTTACTGGCCAATGCAACAACATATTAGTGCGGCACTCCCTTGAGAAATTCTCACCTCTCTACTAATGTGCACGCCTATCGTACTAACCTTCCCAACGGTTTAACTTATCTTATCTTAGGTTACTCGTAAGATTTAAACTGACGAATTCAACTGTTTAAGAGGTAAATTTCATTTAATAACAAAGTTCTCATTTAACCTTTATTTGATATTAAAGTTTCCCAGTAACATATTATACTTTTCAAAGCACGTATTTCTCAATTGAAATAATTATTCATTTCTTACTTACCATAAACACAGTAGGTAGTTCCCAAATTAAGATTTAATTATATATATTAATCCTCATATATATCTATTCTAACAGCACCCCACATAATAATTATGGTGCGGGCATACTCTGCTATCCAGTCCCCGTATCACTAGTACTAAGGGAAATACAAGTTCGGAATCACTCTCGAACTGTATCGATCAAAACACAAACAATATTGAGGCGAAGCATAGTTTCCAAGTCCAAGAGGTCAGCACATACCCTCACGTCTCTTAGGACCATGACTATCGATTCGATAGCCTGTACCTAGGATTTCTATCTTCTAGGTTACGAGTAAATATCCCCCATAAAGGTCACATCGAGATAAGACTGTCCCAGCGCGGTAACCTCAGGGATAGCAAGTAGCATGGGCATAATTTTTACACGTAAATAGTATATGCATAAACGCAGTCATATAAATATACTACTAGTACCATATCAAGTTGAGGTACATACTCACGACCCATAATTATGATATTTATTCTTATTTCTCATTATTTAGTTATCACGTATAACGGTTTGTCTCTTACTTTAATTTGTGGGATTATTCCAACTCACTACGTACACTCGTGGATTTTTACCTTCCCATGTGAAATTTCAGTAGGTACTTAATTGTAACAACCCGCGTAATTTTGGGGTATTTTCAAAATATAGAGGAAAATAAAGTTTTTGGTAAAATTATTTTTTATTGCTCAAATATGTTGGATTTTATTTTTAAAGATGAGAATTTCAAACGGTTTCGGAATTGGAATTAAAATGGAGTTTTAATTGAATTTTTATTATATAGAAGAGTCCTCAAAACATAAAACTCTCTAAGAGTCCTCGGAACATAAAACTCTCTAGTAAAAATAATATTTTTAGAAATCCGACCGGTTCGATCAAGCTGAATTTTTGTCAGCAGTCCTGTCTCGCCGTTCGCTACAACATACTAAAATTTTAAGCAATTTCAACGGTCCAATTGTTCGGAATAAAATTTTTAGTGTTTGTATCTGATTAGAACTCTTTTCTTAATCAAACTCTTAATCCTTTATATATCAACTAATTCGTGGTTTGACCTTTCAAACCACTTTTTCTCAAACTTTTCAACCAAAAGACCTCTACAAAATTACTCCCTTTCATCTACAAACCATTGCCCCAAGCTTATTCAAGATTTCAACCTTAGATTAGAAGGCTCATTTGGTGTTTTCTCGAGTTTGGGCTAGAACGAGATTTGATTATTTTCGCGAGAAGAACGTGATGGTGCGAATAGATTTTGAGGCTAAAATTATTTGATGATTCATGTGATGATTTTAAGGTATGGGGTTTTACACAATATGCTCCTGAAATCTCACGAGTGTTTATTCCGTTGAATTCTTGTTAATTGAACTCATATTTTGAATTGTTAAATTCTTGGAAATCTGGAAAAATAATTGTTGGAATTATTTTCATTCATGAGGTATTATTCATGTTGTTTTGAGCACGCTGTCATGAGATTTTAATATGGCACTAATGTTGGGCACCCGCCAAGACTCCTTTTTCGGCTACCTGATAAAGTATGGCGCGGTATGGTGAGGCCTGGTGACTCCGGTTAATGTGTTGTTGAGAAATTTATTGATAAAATGCTATTGAGATTTGCATTATTTGATTTGAGTATTCATAGTCGTATTGTTGCGCTTTGTTCATCGCTAACATCTTTGTTGAGCATATTCCTGTCGTATTGTGTACTTCCCCATCTTTTTCTTAGTTGGCAGGTGAGCACGGATTTGAGTGCTATGGACCAATTAGGATGATTTTAGCGAGGATTATTTGTGAAGAATTTTTAATACAAGAGATGAGAAGACTTTTATTTATTTTGATGTATAGAGCATTCGGAGATTTATTTTATTTTCGAGATAGTTAGATTGTTGTAATTATTTCGAGAGATTTGTTGTATTAATTTGAAGATGAGAATAGTGGTTTCTTGTTTTATTGTGGGATTTAGATGCTTTATACCTTGTTATTTGTGGATTAGTTTAGTTTTATCGACAGTAGCGCTCCGTTCGCTCTCCCCGGGCGGGCGGGGTGTTACATTAATCATGACTCAACGTAACTTCTTTTCGAGTCTCACTCTTTAACACGTATTTCCATTTTCCCTTAAATGTAAAACCCCGTGTAAAAATGTAAATCTCGTCCTACATTAAAGGTTTCATACTTTTAATAAGTCCTACTGGTCTTCTTTAACTCCCAAAATATTTCACTAAGAATGTCCAAAGATTATTACTCAACTAAATTTAATTCAACTATTTAGTAGGGGAAATATGAGTCTGCCAGAAGGGGTCGATCGATCGATGGTAGGGGCTCGATCAATCGATGCGTCGATCGATCGACACTCCTAGTTCGATCGATCGATCAAACAGGTATGGCAAATTCTGCAGCTTAACAGTTACGGGTTCTATCATCCAACATCAACCAAATCCAGATTTTTCACACCCAAACTCCCAGAAATTCGTACTACAAACATTATAAACCCATATTAAACATCTTCTACGTAAAGCATGCGAATTTTCATCAATATCCATGGATTAATAGGCCAAAACTTATATTAATCTCAAGAACCCTAGAAATTTCTTTAACTTTGTTCTAATCATTCTTTGTCCATAATTTCTACTTCTAATTCATCATAAATCCGTGGTTAAACCTCTACACATGAAGGGGATTTCCAGATTATTATTCATATCATTACTACATGCAATTTTTCTATCTCCAACATGGATTTTCTTTTATGATACTCATCCTAATCATCCCTAGACTAACATGAGTGATGCATTAACGAAATTAAGCAAGATAAATACTTGGCTGGGAATTTTAGAGTTCTGATTTATGGACGAATTTGGTGTGGTTGCGTTCCCCATCGCGCGATCTACGTGTTGGTGGTGGTGGCGGTGCAATCGGATGAGTTTTTTACCTTGGATTGCTTGGAAAGCTTTCTACCTTCCTCTCTAATGGCTGTTCTAAGGTTTTGAGTCTGCTAACCCTAAGGGACCATTCCAAATGGCTGATATAACCTAATAAATTTCGTGGGTTTAATTACCCAAAAATGCAAAATGTCCAAAATGCCCTCGCGGGGTGCTAAATAATCCTAAAAACGCCCCGAGACCCAAACGAAACCCCCGGGTACACTTTTCTGACTATCTCGACCCTTCCGAACACTTTGGCGCACTCAAAACGACCATACGAGTGACTTATAATCTATTCACTTTTATTAACCAATATTTAGTCCCGACACAACACAAGCGCGTCCCGACTTATAATTTCCAAAATTGTCATTTTATATACTCTTGACATTTAATAGTACCAATATTATATTACTTTACTCATTAGTAATATTCAACAAGTTTCCAATGATTACTAACTCTCGTCACGTTAGTAAAAAAAATAATTAATTTTCGGATTTATATTAAATTAATAACTCACATTAATTTTAATAAATCCCCAAATTTAGAAAGCATAAAAATACGGGGTATTACATACTTCCCCCCTAATAATGGAATTTCGTCCCGAAATTAGGAAAATAAGGCATACCTGGTAAGAATAAATCTGGGTATCTCTCGCGCATATCTGCTTCGCGCTCCCAGGTGGATTCCTCCACATTATGATGCTCCCATTGGACATGTATGAGTGGAACTACCTTCGACCTCAATCTCCTCTCGCTATGGTCTAGGATAGCCAGTAGTCTCTCCTCGTAAGAGTTGTCAGGCTGTAAGTCTATCTCATCTATCGCGATGTGGGTGTGGGCCATATCATCCCGAAGGTATCGTCTCAACGACGACATGTGTAATACATCGTGAATGCGATGTAGATGCTCTGGCAGTCCCAATATGTATGCTACCGACCCAACCCTCTCGATAATGGGAAATGGTCCCACGTATCTCGGGGCCAATTTCCCTTTCTTCCCAAACCTCACCACTCCCTTCATGGGAGATACACGTAGTAATACTTGGTCCCCCACATTAAACTCTCGGAAGAACCGTTTCGCATCGGTGTAGCTTTTCTGTCTGTCCTTGGCTACTCGAATGCGACTCCTGATCATCTCAATCCTAGCGGAGATTTCCTGAATCACCTCTGGTCCGAGCAACTTGTTATCCCCCAACTCTAGCCAATAAGTTGGGGAATGACAAGGCCTGCCATACAAAGCCTCGAATGGAGCCATGTCAATCGTGAATTGATAAGAGTTATTATAAGCGAACTCCACTAGTGGAAGATGTGGCTCCCAACCTCCTCCAAAATCAAGGACACACATGCGTAACATATCCTCCAACATCTGATTTGTACGCTATGTTTGTCCATCGGTCTGTGGGTGATAAGCTGAACTCAGCCTCAACTCTGTACCCATAGCCTCCTGAAATATCTCCCAGAAACGCGACACGAAAATCTTGTCTCTATCTGACACAATATTCAGGGGCACCCCATATAATCTGACAATCTTACCAATAAACAACTGAGCATACTGACCTGTGGTATAGTCTGTCTGTACCGACAGAAAATGAGCCACCTTGGTCAAACGGTCTACTCCCAGATGGAGTCGTGGCCCCGTTGTGATGTAGGCAACCCTGTAATGAAATCCATTGAAATACTCTCCCACTTCCATGCGAGTATTTCCATTGGATGAAGCAACCCTGACGGTTTCTGATGGTCCACCTTTAACAGCTGGCAGGTAGAACACTTGGACATGAACTCAGCAATATCCTTTTTCATCCCACTCCACCAGTATTGCCGCCTCATATCCTGGTACATATTATCTCCTCCAGGATGTACCGCAAATCGGGACCCGTGAGACTGGGTCATCACTGCATGGCGTAAGTCTGCTCCTTCTGGGTTCACCAATCTCCCATTAAACCTCAAACCCCCATCAGAACTAATAGAATAGGACTCATCACCCTCAGCTAAAAGTCGTACAATCTTCTCCTGGAAAAATGGGTATGCGGTATGTTCTTGTATCACCCTTGTAACATTCTCGGGTGTCACTGTCGTGACAGATATGAAGGAACGGGCTACTGCGTCCTGGTGACCCAACTTTTTCCATTTTACTTTCCAAACGTCCGCTACATCATCTACCGTCTACGGCTCAACGCATCAGCAACTACGTTGGCCTTCCCCAGATGGTACTGTATATCAAACTGGTAGTCCTTCACGAACTCTAGCCACCTGCGTTGATGCATATTCAGCTCTCGCTGAGTGAACAGGTACTGCAGTGACTTGAGGTATGTGAATAAGCTAAATTTCTCCCCCAATAAGTAGTGCCTCCATATCCTCAATGCAAAAATGATCGCTGTTAACTCCATGTCGTGGGTGGGTTAATTCTTCTCATGCAGCTTAAGCTTGTGAGAGGCAAAAGATATAGCCTTCTCCTCCTGTTGAAGTACTCCCCCAAGTCCCCGTAAAGAGGCATCGGTGTAAACCAGATATTCCACGCCTGGTTTAGGTAAAGCAAGGATCGGTGCTGAAGTAATCTTGTCCTTCAGCTCGTCGAAATCCAATTTATAGGCATCGTTCCAAACATATGGTACCCCTTTGCGAGTCAGGTTCGTCAATGGACTCGCTATTTGGAGAACACCTGAATGAATCTCCCGTTGAATCCGTCTAATCCCAAGAAACTATGCACTTCCGTCGGTGCCGTTGGATGTCCCCACTCCCTCACTGCTGACACTTTACTCGGGTTAACTGCTATCCCCTGTTCAGAAACAACATGCCCCAAGAACTGTACTTCACGCAACCAGAATCTGCACTTCTCGTACTTAGCATACAGTTGATGCTCTCGTAGAGCCTGAAGAACCTACCTCAAGTGCTCGGCATGCTCCTTCTCGAAGTGTGAATATATCAAAATGTCATCCATGAAAACGATGACAAAAAGATGAAAGAACTCTCTGAACACTCGGTTCATCAAGTCGATGAATACGGCTGGAGCATTTATGAGTCCAAATGGCATCACTCTGAACTCATAGGACCCATATCTCGTCAAGAAAGCAGTCTTTGAAACATCCTGCTCCCTAATACATAGCTGATGGTACCCTGACCTCAGATCTATCTTCAAAAATAAAGTTGCTCCCCTAAGCTGGTCGAACAGATCATCGATTCGAGGCAACTGATACTTATTTCGTATCGTGACCTTGTTCTGCTCCTGGTAGTCCACACATAGCCTTAGTGAACCATCTCTCTTTTTCACAAACAAAACTGGAGCGCCCCAAGGTGAGGTACTCCTACGAATGAAGCCCTAACCTAACAGCTGCTCTATCTTATCTTGTAACTCTCGCATCTCCGCTGGAGCCATACGGTATGGAGCGCGTGTTATAGGTCGAGTATCTGGTAATAAATCTATGACAAAATCTATCTCTCGACTGCGGGGTAGGCCTGGTAACTCCTGAAATACATCGGAATACTCACGAAAAACTGGGATCGAGTCTAAGAGAATCACAATCTCCTTAGAGGTATCCTCCTCTATGTAATACAAATGAGCGGTCGAGCCTCCCTCTGGGCGAGACATCGCCACTACAAACATCTCTTCCCTAGGAATGGCAAAGAAAATACTGTCACTGAAATAATCTATCATGGATCTATAAGCCGCAAGCCAATCCATACTGATAATAACGTTGTGCTCATGCATATCTAAGACTACCATGTCTACTAATAATACCAGGCTACCAATCTCTACCCCCACACCCCGGAATATAAAGAAAATTAATGATCCATTTCCCAATGGTGAATCTACACATGTCACAATGCTCTCTGTTATGGCTAATAACCCTAAAGCCTTCGCAAAATGGGTAGCTATAAAATAGTGTGTCACCCCAGTATCAAATAAAACCCGACCCATAGTACCATGGATAGGAAACATACCCTCAATCGTGGATGGTGCCTGCGGAGCTGCTGCCTGGTGGACGTTATAGACACGTCTGTACTGTAACTATCCTTGCTGCACCGGAGCGACTGGAATGGCTGGTACCTGAGCTGGTGCTGGGAGGGCGATTGGAAAAAGTGGCCTCTATGGCTCATTACGGGCACCCTGCTGCTGTGGGGCCCTATCACCCTCTGGACAATCCTGGCGCTTATGGCCATTCTTGCCGCACACAAAATATCGGCCCCTGAAATTTCCTCCCCTCTGACCCTTCTGACCACGAACCTGCTGGCCATTACCACCCCGTCATTGGACCTGTTGGCCTTGATGAAAGCGCTGTTGGCCCTGTTGGCCCTGCTGCTGGCAGTGTTGGCCTTGTTGGCCCTGATGGTTAGGCTGGCCCTGCTGACCCTGCCTAAATCCCCCAAATCCCTGTTGGGAATCACCTGACCGGAACCGTTTTGTAGGATCCCCCTGATGGGAATTCTGCTCATGCTGGCGAGTCTGCCCCTGAGATGTCGGTGCTCCACTAGCGCCACTACCCCCTATCCTGCCCTGCTGGATGGACTCTCCAGCCCACTTGCTTCCCTGAAGATGGAAGCGATGATCCTGGCAGTGTAGCCAAGCAGCATTGAGTACATCAATGAAAGTACTCAGAGACATATTCCCTATAAGGTGCTGACGGATCCTCCAAGCTAACCCGTCCACAAACAATAGTATCTTCTTACCCTCTATGGGTGCCTCATCTGGCACTATAGTGAGAAGTCTTGTGAACTTCTCTTCATCTCAGCAACGGTAGAATTCTCCTACTTCAAGTTCAGTAACTTTTGCCTCATCTCAGTTTGCACGGCGGGTGGAAAATACTTGCTGTCAAATCGCTCCCAGAATGACTGAATCGAAATAGTATCCCTCTCCTCCAAGGTGGTGGTGGACTCCTACCACTGCAAAGTGGCCCCCACTAGCTTAAAGGAAGCCAACAACTATTTATGCACGTCCGTGCACTCATACATACGCAGATGCCTCTGGATATCTTTCTTCTATTGGCTGACGATGATGATATCTGAACTACCCGAGAACTCAGGGGGATGCGCCTTCTGAAAGGCATCCCTAACCTACTCCCATGCTGATGGAAGCTGTGCAGGTACTGGCGCCACTGCCTGAATCAGGGGTGGAGCCTGTTGTACTATCGCCAACACGGCATTCACCGCCTGAGCAATAATAGCGGCAACCTCATTAGCATTCATCGTTCCCTGAACCGGCGCTGTTGGTTGCTCGGCTTGGGCATGCCTATCCTTTGGTGCACGTCTTGGAGGCATCTGAAACGTGAAGAAATTTATTAGTCCATAGTTATTATCAAAGCTAAAAATATCTAAAGACGTAATCGTAAAAGCAGAAATACAGCAATCCTAAAAATAGGGCTTTATAACAAGAATGCTAAGCTGAAAGCGAAATAAGCCGTACAGATCTTAAGGACACTAGAACCTGATGCTCTGATACCACCTGTGACACCCCGCCTAATTAAATATCAGGCGATCACTCCTTTATTAATTTAAAATCAAGGTGAGCAATTGGTTCATTCTTAGCATCACTGTCGTAAAAATAAAATTTCCAATTTAAACACCCTAAATAATTAAGCTAAGTGTCAAAACCATTTTAGACATTACTTTCCAATTTTTTTTTATTCATATAAACCAACATTTAAAACTTTACGAAATTCATAATTAAAGAATCACACACAACTATACTGGAACAACCAATCCAATAATGAAACATCTAACTAAGTAATTCCAACATTAAAATTTAAAGGAAAAACATCCTGACAGTAATAAATCCCAAAGTGTAAATACTGGAAATAAACAAATGACAATATCCAATCAACAACTGAATAATGGAAAGGGCGACACATGACCAACTGAATAAATAGTGCTAGTAGTGGAATCAACAAATGAGGTCGTTTAAGCAAGAGGCCTGCAACTCCCACCTAAGCTGCAGCGTGTTCCTTCCAAAGGATCCTATGTAAGACGCCCCTGTGGCTGGGCACCTACAATATATACATATATATACAAGAGAGAAAAAGAAGTGGAAACGAGTTAGGGACCGATTGTAAAAATAATTTAAAATTTGTTTAGCAAGTATTTAAATTGTTTACTGGCCAATGCAACAACATATTATTGCGGCACTCCCTTGAGAAATTCTCACCTCTCTACTAATGTGCTTGCCTATCGTACTAACCTTCCCAACGGTTTAACTTATCTTATCTTAGGTTACTCGTAAGATTTAAACTGACGAATTCAACTGTTTAAGAGGTAAATTTCATTTAATAACAAAGTTCTCATTTAACCTTTATTTGCTATTAAAGTTTCCCAGTAACATATTATACTTTTCAAAACACGTATTTCTCAATTGAAATAATTATTCATTTCTTACTTACCATAAACACAGTAGGTAGTTCCCAAATTCAGATTTAAATATATATATATATATATTAATCCTCATTTAATAAATATATTCTAACAGCACCCCACATAATAATTATGGTGCAAGCATACTCTGCTATCCAGTCCCCGTATCACTCGTACTAATGGAAATACAAGTTTGGAATCACTCTCGAACTGTATCGAACAAAACATAAACAATATCGAGGCGAAGCATAGTTTCCAAGTCCAAGAGGTCAGCACATACCCTCACGTCTCTTAGGACCGTGACTATCGATTCAATATCCTGTACCTAGGATTCCTATCTTCTAGGGTACGAGTCTATATCCCCCATAAAGGTCACATCGAGATAAGACTGTCCCAGCGCGGTAACCTCAGGGATAGACAATAGCGTGGGCATTATTTTTACACGTAAATAGTATATGCATAAACGCAGTCATATAAATATACTACTATTACCATATCAAGTTGAGGTACATACTCATGACCCATAATTATGATATTTATTCTTATTTCTCATTATTTAGTTATCACGTATAACGGTTAGTCTCTTACTTTAATTTGTGGGATTATTCCAACTCACTACGTACACTCGTGGATTTTTACCTTCCCATGTGAAATTTCAGTAGGTACTTAATCATGACTCAACATAACTTCTTTTCGAGTCTCACTCTTTAACACGTATTTCCATTTTCCCTTAAATGTAAAACCCCTCGTAAAAATGTAAATCTCGTCCTACATTAAAGGTTTCATACTTTTAATAAGTCCTATTGGTCTTCTTTAACTCCCAAAATATTTCACTAAGAATGTCCAAAGATTATTACTCAACTAAATTTAATTCAACTATTTAGAAGGGCAAATATGAGTCTGCCAGAAGGGGTCGATCGATCGATGGTAGGAGCTCGATCGATCGATGCGTCGATCGATCGACACTCCTGGTTCGATCGATCGATCAAACAGTTATGGAAAATTCTGCAGCTTAACAGTTACTGGTTCTATCATCCAACATCAACCAAATCCAGATTTTTCACACCCAAACTCCCAGAAATTCGTACTACAAACATTATAAACCCAAATTAAACATCTTCTACGTAAAGCATGCGAATTTTCATCAATATCCATGGATTAATAGGCCAAAACTTATATCAATCTCAAGAACCCTAGAAATTTCTTTAACTTTGTTCTAATCAGTATTTTTCTAGAATTTCTACTTCTAATCCATCATAAATCCGTGGTTAAACCTCTACATATGAAGGGGATTTCCAGATTATTATTCATATCATTACTACATGCAATTTTTCTATCTCTAA
This sequence comes from Sambucus nigra, assembly GCA_949130495.1. Taxonomy (NCBI): domain Eukaryota; kingdom Viridiplantae; phylum Streptophyta; class Magnoliopsida; order Dipsacales; family Adoxaceae; genus Sambucus; species Sambucus nigra. The sequence goes on from OX422218.1 coordinate 325,678,306, forward strand.
CATGGGCTTTCTTCTATGAAACTCATCCTAATCATCCCTAGACTAACATGAGTGATGCATTAATAAAATTAAGCAAGATAAATACTTGCCTGGGAATTTCAGAGTTCTGATTTGTGGACGAATTTGGTGTGGTTGCGTTCCCCATCGCGCGATCTACGTGTTGGTGGTGGTGGCGGTGCAATCGGATGAGTTTTTGACCTTGGATTGCTTGGAAAGCTTTCTACCTTCCTCTCTAATGGATGTTCTAAGGTTTTGAGTCTGCTAACCCTAAGGGACCATTCCAAATGGCTGATATAACCTAATAAATTTCGTGGGTTTAATTACCCAAAAATGCAAAATGTTCAAAATGCCCTCGCGGGGTGCTAAATAAGCCTAAAAACGCCCCGAGACCCAAACGAAACCCCCGGGTACACTTTTCTGACTATCTCGACCCTTCCGAACACTTTGGCGCACTCAAAACGACCATACGAGTGACTTATAATCTATTCACTTTTATTAACCAATATTTAGTCCCGACACGACACAAGCGCGTCCCGACTTATAATTTCCAAAATTGTCATTTTATACACTCTTGACATTTAATAGTACCAATATTATATTACTTTACTCATTAGTAATATTCAACAAGTTTCCAATGATTACTAACTCTCGTCACGTTAGTAAAAAAAATAATTAATTTTCGGATTTATATTAAATTAATAACTCACATTAATTTTAATAAATCCCCAAATTTAGAAAGCATAAAAATATGGGGTATTACACTAGCTTGGGCCGTTCGAGGTTTTTTCTCATCTTCGATTTTTCCTCGTACATCCGGCGTTGTGAGTATTCTTTACTTTACTTGCTTTAATCACTAGATGCATGGTTAGGACTAATCAAGCTAAAATTGGTTTAAAGTAAAAATTTGTTTTTGACAACTTGGTTTGGTGATAATTAAAAGTTGGATAATTTTTTGGTGAAAATTGGTGATTTGAAACACACTCGTGTAGGACCACTCTTTCAAATTGGTATCAGAGCTAAAAACATTATTTTACTGTGTTTGATCTGTGTGATTGTGTTTCCTTGCGATTATTGTGTTTTTACTCCTGATTTGTTTCTTTCTCGATGGATTCTCTAAGCTTTGATGAGGTACATCACTTGAATTTAAAGTTTGCAAAACGTATAGAAGTTTTGGAGGAAGAAAATTCTCGTTTTAAAAATATGATTGGATATTTGCAAACGTTTCAAATTCAAAGAGATATCATTCGTGAGAAGTTTGGAATTTTATTTAAATACTTTGAATCTTTTAAAGTTTCTAAAAATAGAGTGATGATAGAGTCTTTGTTTTAGAGAAAGCGATAGAGGAGTTAAAAAATTCTAGGGTTTGTGCCATTGAGGGAATTAATTCGATTAATGATTTTGTGGCACGAGAAAAGGCTCTTAGGGACAAGTTTGCTCACATTTATGGGGAGTGTGATAACCTTCTAGGGGTAATTGATAATTTAAAGAAGGAGTCCCTAAAGTTTGAGGAGCTTAATTTTTTGTTCAAGTCCAAAGTTTTGAAGTTTAAAGGTGATTTAACCGACTCAAGTAGTTTGTGCAGTAAGGATAATGGATCGTCTTGTTCTAATGCTTCCGTTGCTAAAGACAATAGCATAAGGTGTTTTAGAGCATCAACCACTTCTGAGGGTGTTAGAAAAGGTCAACCTAAAGGTCCCGTTCCTTGTCGAGTTTACACATGTTCGCATTGTGGTAGGAAAGGTCACCTTAGGAGTTTTTGCTCTGATCTTAGAAAAGACCCTAGGAAGTTTAAACGTAGTGTCCCGTCGATTACCAAAACCCGATTTGTTAAGTATTCACCTGTTTGAGTTAGGAAATCCGTTTTGGAGATGCTAAATGCTAGGTTGGTTGATTCTCACATACTTGCACACGATGCATCACATGCTATTTCTTATGGATAGTTGCTTGCATGAATCTGTTTATCATATGCTAGTTTTACTTCATGCTATATTCTTCAAAGTATTAAAACATGTGTATCTCTTTGTATTTTATTTTTCATTTGTTTGAGCCTCATTTTAAAAATACAAAAACATTTTGTTTTTGATAAATTTTTTAAAAAACCAAAAATATTTTTATTTTCTTGTGTAATTGGTTGTTTTTGTTTTTTTGAGTTTACATGTTTGATGTGGCATACTGGTGTGCTTGGACCCCCCCCCCCCCCATCATTTCATTATCCATGTGTCTAGGACATTTGTTTACTATTATCGATGCTTAAAATGATCTTAACCATTGTTTATATGGGGTTGTTTCAAAGTTGATATGAATTTTGATTCGACTTTGTATATATACCAAGATTGCACACATGCACGCGTTTATATGGATTTTTGACTTCTCTTGCATATTTGAATTTGGTGAGGCATTCTTATCTCAATCTTGTCATCTATGCGTAAGTAGACTTAAGGAGAAGTGTGCATGTAAGAGCCATTTACTGTGAGGATTTAAATTTAAAAATGATGAGTGATTCACGAGAAAGGGTTGCGAGAGTTCAAAATTAACTCGTCGTGAAAGCCACCATTTAAAAGAGCCCAAAAGAAAATGAAATATGCTAAGAAAAGGGCCAAATTTTTTTAGTTCATTCCAAAGAACATATGATATTATTGAGGGAGTTTGGATGGATTAAAGATTTAAACGGGTCTGCACAACTAATCCTAATGTTGAAACATAGCAATTTGACGCTATTATTTGTAGAATCGTCAAAAATTTGGATTTGTGTGCATGTAGTATGTTTAGTTCATTAAGATTACACTTTAATTGTCATATGGCTATGATAAAGATTGATAATTTATCGCTATTAATTAGAGCTTCTTGATCATTTCGATGTGTTGGAATTATGACTCATTTGTTGTAGTTTCACGCCCATACATTCCATGTCCATGTTTGAGCACATCGGTACTATGTTTAGATGTGACTCGCATTTTTAGTTTTTATGCGTCTTTTTGCTTCGTGTTAAAAGCTTACTATTTTAGCACTATTTTATTGCTGTCAGGCCCTTCCTGGAATTTTTTTGTTGAAATTTTTTCACTGGGAAATTATTTATAATATTTATGGAAATCTGGAAAATTTTGGCAGGTCGCGAGAAGTCGTTCAAATGGCATCTCCATGTCGCGAGAACGACATATGCCCTTCGTTCAAGCGACATCCTCATCTCATTTGAGCGACGTCCCTGGCTCATTCGAACGTCAGTCTATTTTTTTTTCTTCTGATTGGTTTGCAGTCGTATAGTTCAAATTGTGATGTTTTTGGTACTGCTGGAAGTTTTCTGGACTAATTGGTTTATATGCAGGTTCTATTATCTTCAAAATTGGTATTTTGCATATAGTTCATTTATCACACCTAATTAGATTGTTATACTCTTTGTGTGATTCTTTGGTTTACTAGCTACAGATTTGTCATTACATGATCATATTTAGCTGGTTGTTTCTTGATTATCTAGCAATTTCAAATTGATTCAAATTGGTATATTCTCTTGCTAGATACTTTCATTAGTTTATCTTTTCACCGGATTATCTATTCGAGACAAAATGGGGGAGAGATGTATGTGATGTAGGGGGAGATTTGAGCATGTTTTTTATTGCATATTTTACAAATTGGTATCACATATTGGTATTACACATTGGTATCATTTTGTTGCTCAAATTATTTATCAAATGATTTTTCAGAGTTTATTCATATTGTTATCTATTGTCATTTGGTATCATTTGGATATATATATTGGTTTCATTTGTTCCTCCATACTTCAATGGGTATTTGTTTGTCTATTTCATTGTGTAGGTATGCTTTAGTGATTCAAGATTTCAAGTCTACATCACATTCAGACAGTTTATGCTTGTCGGTGCTACATATACTAGTCCGTGTCCTGTAATTTTTGATTTTGGGTTTATGGGATGGGATTTAGGTGTCATACGGCTTGACGGAACGGCTTAGGCATTTCACTGGTTTAGTTTTGTCCCGGAATAGTCAAAGGGGGAGATTTGTAAGGACATAAATTTCCAATTGAGTCCCTGTATTGTTTTGACTTAATTCCGTGAACAAAACTATGTTTGTAATATGTCATAGGAAGATTTTATTTTGTCACGGTCCCACTTGGTCTATGACGTATTGAAGAAATTGAAGACGTTGCGGCAAAGATTAAAAGAATAAATCATGCCGAAGTTTAATTGGTGCAAGTTTATTCATCTTCAAGTTAATTGCATTCCGAGATCACATAGGTATGAATGCGTATAATTAATGGTGCTCGAAATTGTTTTTATAAATAATATGTAATTTTTATAAAGAAAAATGTTTCAAAATGTTTTAAAGTGTTTTATATGGTTTACACTTCGTTTTATTTTGATAAGCTCGAAAAGGAGTTTGACTTATTTGGATCTCTTTTGAAATAGACGTTTTAATCAAAAGGTCAAAAAAGTCGCAGCGTCACTTAAAAGACATAAGATCTCGTTTGAACGAGATACCTATGTCGCGCGAACGATGTGTATATGTAGTTCGAACGACACTATTTTTTAGGCGGAATTTTAATCTTATTTAAAGCATGTTTTCGTCAGAGTTTTCATGGTGTGCATTCTGGAAAAACTGTTTACGACCCAGTACGAGTTCTGCACATGTTTTATAAGGTTTAAAAATCTTAAACACATCCTTAGAGTTTGAAAAGATCTGAGATATCATTATTATATGTTTATGTGATCTTGTTGCACCAAGAAGGTTTGTTCTACCATTGAACATCAGGGTTTTGCGTTGAAGAAAAGAGAAGGACTTATTGTTCGACATCGTAAACGAATCAAAGCCATTCGGTGGACACCGAGACATACGTGGACGTGTGTGTTGTGGACAAGTATTGTGGAAGACGAAATTTTTACGTGGAAACTATTGGAGAATGGTAGAAGATCATAAGGAGCATCAAGACCCGTGGGGATCAAGTCACTGAGTAAGGCTAATCTATCTTTATAAAACCCTTGTTCATAATGATTGTCTGGCTTGGGTCGTCCGAGGTTTTTTCCCGTCTTGGGTTTTTCCTCGTACATCCGTCGTTGTGAGTATTCTTTACTTTACTTGCTTTAATCACTAGATGTGTGTTTAGGATTAATCAAGCTAAAATTGGTTTAAAGTAAAAATTGGTTTTTCACAACTTGGTTTGGTGCTAATTAAAAGTTGGATAATTTTTTGGTGAAAATTGGTGATTTAAAACACACTCGTGTAGGACCACTCTTTGAACCTAGTTCACTTTGAGAGATTATCTAAGCACGTGAAAGAGATTAAGACCGATGGGGCGGAGAAGACCAGGTTGTTCGTAAGGGGTTTGAACATCCACATTCGTAGGTTGGTGGTTGGGTTCGATCACTTGAGCTTTATTGAGGTCGTAAATAAGGCCATTCGACTGGAGCTAGAAGCGAAGGATTCTCGAGCTATTCGGGGTAAGAAGATGGAATCTAGTGGAGCATCGAAGAGAGAGTTCGATGGCTCCAGCAGCAAAACAACAAGAGGTTCAGGAGTGGGGCAAGGGGTTTTCTTGCCAAAATCAAGGTTGCCATAATCATTACGTCACCGGGTCAGTGTAACAGTGACTAGAGTCTTGTAGACCCTATGCAGAGGACTTGTTATCTTTGTGGGTCCCCCGATCATCTCAAGCGGGTTTATCCTCTCCAGGCTAGCAAGGGTCAACAGGGTGGTCAATAAGTCAGTAGTTTCACTTCTGGGTAGAACTCGAGTTATACAGGTCCCACCCAATACCAGCAGCAGTAGAAGCCAGCCAGGCACAATTCCCACTATAGTTAGGGCACGGAAACCGTTGGCAGGTTATGCCCAGCAATCAGAGAAATCGATTCGTTAAAGGATGAGCTTACTCTTTTGCTCAGCAGTTTGTACCAGTTCAGAATCCTTCTATGTTGGAAGGTATGATCGTATTGTTTAGTACATGGGTTAGAGCGTTATTTGGGTCTTGAGGTCGACGAGCTTCATCTGTCAATATTCGTAGGATTGTCCGTGGGTGGCGTTGTTTTTTTTTAGTAGATTTTGTCAAAAATCCATAGTCGTAACAGGGGATTACATTCTGGAGTATGACCAGATAGTGATGGATATGGATGGATTCGAGGTGATCCTTGGTATAGATTGACTGTTTAGTTTTAATGCCAATATCGAGTGCCATCGGCATAGTGTTTCAGTATCTCTTCTAGATAGATCTCATTACCGTTTTGGGAGTGAGCAGCGTGTACATTACCCGTGCAAGTTCTCTACTGCTAGAGAGCAAAAGAACTTGTTTGCGTAGCTGAGCAGTATTATGGCACAAGAAGAGCCAGACCGTATGGTGCCATTATCCCGTTGTATGGGAATTCCTAGATGTGTTTCATAAGGATCTTCTAGGATTGCGTTTGAGTCAAGAGATCGATTTTTCCATTGACGTTTATCATAGTGTGACACCTATTTCCATTCCTCGCCCGTATTTGGATCGATTTGTGGTCGTCTTTGTTGATGATATCCTAGTGTGTTCATCTTCTGATATTGACCATGAGGATCACTTGCGTACGACTTTTCAGGTGCTCAGGGAGAACATGTTGTATGCGAAGTTCAGCAAATGTGAATTCTGGATGGATGAGCTCAAGTTTCTTGGCCATGTTGTATCTGGCACAGGCTTTTCTGTCGATTTGTCCAAGGTTGCCATCCTAGAATGCGAAAGACCGAAGAAAGTCATGGAGATTCAGAGTTTCCTTGGCTTAGCCAGATATTACTGGATATTTGTTCAGAATTTTTCTAAAGTTTCATTACCTCTCACGCGGTTGACGCAGAAGGGTGTCCTTTTTGAGTGGTCAGATGAGTGTGAGTCCGCCTTTCAGGAGTTGACGGTCAGGCTTACCTCAACACCCATCCTCATTCTTCCCGAATGGGGAAAGGGTTATATCGTATATTGTGATGCTTCCGGATTAGGCCTTGGAGCATTAATCATGCAAGAGGGTCAGGTGGTTGCCTATACGTCCCGTCATCTTAAAACGCATGAGAGTAATTACCCCACCCATAATTTAGAGTTGGCCGTAATTTTGTTTTCCTTGAAAACCTATCGGTATTACTTGTATGGTGAAAGGTTTGAGGTGTTCACCGATCACAAGAGCCTCATGTACATCTTCACCCAGCGAGACCTCAACCTTCGGCAACAGAGGTGGATTGAGATTTTAGAGGACTATGATTTCACATTAGAGTATCATCCGGGGAAGGCCAATGTGGTGGTCGATGCTCTTAGTAGGAAGTAGGGTCCCTCCTTAGAGGTGACGAGGTTCTACCGTGGGACGATGTATGGGGATCTTCAGAGATATGAGTTTCTTGTTTAGCGAAACAATGAAAAAGCATATTTATGGGGTATGATGGCTAAGCTAGTGGTTCACCAAAAGGTTCTTGATTCACAGCTCTATGATGAGGAGATTATGCATTTCCAAAACCGTATTGAGAATGGTGAGGAATTTGATAGTCTCACGGTTGATCAGGATGGAGGTGTTCGACACAAGGGCAGGTTAATTGTGCCAGTTATCAAAGAGCTTCAGGCAGAGATACTTATAGAATTCCATCGTTCTCGATTCAGCATACATCCGGGTGCGACGAAGATGTATAAGGACCTATGTAGAGATTTCTGGTGGTTTGGGATGACGCGGGATGTAGCGATGTTTGTGGCTAAGTGTTATACGTTCCACCAGGTCAAGGTCGAGCACAAGAAACCAGTCGGGTTGTTACATCCACTCCCGATAGTTGAGTGGAATTACATCACCATGGACTTTGTCACAGCGCTACCTCGATCTGAACAGGGTCATGATGCAGTTTGGGTCGCAATGGATTATCTCACGAAGTTTTCACACTTCTTGCCAATCAGGATCGCGGACAACATAGCAAAGTTGTCCAGGACCTACATACGAGAGATTGTCAGACTCCACGGCATACCCTTAACCATTATTTCTGATAGAGATCCTCAATTTATTTCACGATTATAGAGGAAGGTTCAACAGGAGATGGGTACTGATCTGAATTTGAGTACGACATACCATACAGAGACATACGAACAATCAGAGCATGCGATCCAGATTCTAGAGGACTTATTGCGAGCATATGCACTTGACTTTCAAGGTAGTTGGGATGAAAACTTGCCTCTAACAGACTTTTCCTACAATAATAGTTACCAGATAGTATCGAGATGAACCCTTTCGAGGCTTTGTATGGGAGACCATGTCGTTCTCCAGTGTGTTGGGCAGAGGTGGGTGAGAAGCATCTTACAAACTCAGATATGATTAGGGAAATGACTGAGAAGGTCCAGTTGATACAAGAGAGACTGGCGATGGCTCAGGTCAGACAGAAGAATTATGTCGACAATCGTCGTACAACTTTAGAGTTCAGAGTGGGTGATAAAGTGTTGTTGAAGGTCAGAGCTAGGATTGGTAGTCAGAGATTTGGTCAGAAGGGCAAGCTTGCTCCCCGGTACATTGGACCCTTCGATATTTAATAAAGGGTGGTTGGGGATGTCTCATACCAGTTAGAGCTATCTCCAGAGTTGGTTCATGTTCACAATGTCTTTCATGTCTCTATGTTGAAGAAGTATATGCATTACCCTCACCATGTTATCAACTGGCAGAACATCAAATTATAAGGGGATACAATGTTCTTGACTCGACCCATATCCATCTTGGGTCGGGAGGACCGAGTTCTTCTCAACAAATTCATTTCGTTGGTGAAGGTCCTATGGAAGTCACAAGGAGTCGAAGGTGCCACTTGGGAGCGAGAAGCCGAGATGCGGGGAGTTGAAGGTGCCAAAAAGAGTCGAAGGTGCCACTTTTCGAGTGACTTATGATAAATTTCGGGGACGAAATCTCCTAATGAGGGGAGAATGTAAGACCAGCACTTTTAATTATACTTATACGATTATCCTTTTATTTAGGGATGATTCTTTAATGAAATTTTTACGACGCAGGTTTTCGCATGAGTTATGATTTGTGTCCGTATAATTATTTTAAGTACTTTGGTTAGCTTTCAAGCAACTCGGACAAGCAACAAACGCTATGCGAGCTTGTGTACTAAAGGTCTTACGACGCGCGACACAACGAAAGTCTAGCTTTGCGCGAATTATTTAGAACAATCAGTAAATCAAAATAATATTCTGACCATATATTTAGACTCATAAAAATATAAGGAACATTACCATGCGAAGAAAAATCGAAAAAAAAATACTTTTGCGCAGAGATCCTGTTTCTTGCACGCAATGTTTAGGACGCCGCGGAATGTCAAAAAAATATTGTGAATACATTTTTTGACTCACAAAAATATAAGGAATATTATTATGAAGAGAAAAATTGAAATAAATACTTTTGCGCGGAGGTCCCGATTCTTGCGTGCCTTGTATAGGACAATCCGGGAATCCAAACGACTATTGAAAATATATTTTTTAGCCAAAAAATGCAAGGAATATAAATATCAAATTAAAAGTTTCAAAAAGACAATTAAGCATCAGAGAGAAATGACGCAAATGCACTATTGTGCTATTAAAATTTATTAAGTAGGATAGGCTTGATGGGTTTGGTTTAGTCTTGTCGCATCCTCATCAGATTTTGTTCAAACATATTTACACCTATGTGTATAGTCTGAACCCTTAGTCCATAGAGTCTAGTCTCTTCTGGTTAATAAGAAAGAAGTATGGAGGAAGTTTTTGAGCCAAAGGTTTATCTATTCCCATACTATTTCTCCATTATCTTCCATAGCCAAAGCAAGGTGGTTCTCTTCCAAATTCGTGGGTGTCTTTTACCGCCCATTTTTCACCATTGTTGCACCATTTTGGAGGTCTCAAACTCTATTAAAGCTTGTTTGAGAAGTAGGACAGCTTGTTGGAGCAAAACATATGTGGTTTTGAAGCTTTTGGGTGGTGGTTTTGTGGAGTTTTGTGGTATTCCTCTTCCGTCTTCTTCAACCTTCTCCTCTTCCTAATTCCAAGTAGGGTTTTCCTCACTCCTAAACTCTTTTATCTCAAATGCTAATATGAACAAGATGATGAAGAAAATGTGATTTTTTGAGCCCTTCTCCCTTATTTTCATACGTTATGAAAAACCCATTTTGTGAAAAATGATAAATGGAAAAGATGATGTTTAGATTAATTTTCAGATTATTATATATGTTGTATTCATGCGATAAATGTAATAATGTCTTGAAATAAACATAGAAAATGGAATACTATAAGAAAATGACTAGTTAATGCATTTGTTGGGTTTTCTAAGGGAGATGGCCCACTTTCTTGAAATAGTGTATGTAGTATGTATTAATCTTGACATTAACGTGATTAATGTTGAAATATAATGGCCTAGATATGTGATTAGTAATCTCATAAAAACAGACCCAAAATATAATATGTTGAAATATTAGTTTAAGTTTCTTGAATATGTTAAATAAGGTTTAATAATCATGTAAATGGGTTTATATAGAAAATTGTGCTAAAATGGGTTATACATCACTAATAAAGGGTTAAATGTTGGTAGAAACATGTAGTACCTTAAATATGAAATATTGTACTTAAGATTCGCTTGAAGTAGTGATTTTTAGATAAAAAAATCCTGAGGGGAAGATTTGGTAAATATGATGAATAGTCACTAAAATGGTGCTTTTTATGAAATTACTTGAAAAATGCTAGGAAAATGCTTTTAAGTAAATATAAGTGTGAGATGACATTTCTTTTAAAAGTAAAATGTAGAACATTGACTTACTATATTTTAGAGTTCGGTGTTGACACTAGAATGCCTCCCGGGCTCGTAGGATGTAAAGGCTAATAATGACTTTTAATGCTAAAATCGGGTATGAAAATGTGAACATTATGAATAATGTCGAACACACGAAATATAATGGTATTCGGATGATATCGGGTTAAATGATTAAGCAGGAATATGATGTCCCTAGTGGTGAAAGAATCCAAACCAACTGTAGTTACCATATGGCGCTCAGTGTCAGGCGGTGAAATTTTGTGAAACCGTGGGTGTGCATGTGTTCTTATCCGTGTATACCTTATTCCCTATATTCTCTTTATCCGTGTATTCGATCTTAGTTCTTTTAGGTATTTATTATGCTTTGTGGAGATGAAATACAAATTCTTATCCTCTTGATGACCATTTTGAAGCCCTTATACTCTTGACTCACTTGAGTCTATATTGTACAAGTGTTCATCTAGTTTGGAAATTGTGACAAAATTATCTCTAACCTAGAAACCAAAGAACCTCAGAGCTTGCATTACTATTTCATCTTTGATTGAAGAGACCTAGATTTAATTACAAACACTCACACACAATAGAATGATTCATTTACATGTCATGTTGCATATTAGTGTGTGTATATATGTTGAGTGTTTTTAAATCCCTAAATTTGATTTTTAAATATTTTTTTGGGATTTTTTAAAACATTTTAAAATAAGGTTTTATTAATAAAACTTGGTTTTAAAAGGTTATGGGGTAAATATGCTATTTTAGAAATATTGGTTTAACTCTCTAAAGTTGGTTTAGGTAGAAACCAAAAGCGACAGAGACTTCAGGGTTTACTTTGTAATTACTTTAGACGCGCGTTTTATCTCCTGTTATTGACCAAAATTTGTCGCCCTCTGATTGGAGAGAAGTGTGTTTCTTTGAAGAGAGTAAAACTACGTCTGCTTTCAACCCTTGGATCATATGTGATCAACGATCTACATGTCTTCTATCATAATCCCTGTGATTACCTTTTGAACCAATCAGAAGCGTTTTAACCACCACTTATCGTATGCCCTTGGATCTTAGTCAATCCATCTTAACTCTATCTGGACCCTTGATTTTGGCCCTCGATCTTGAACCTTCTCAGCCTCCTATAAAAGGAGCCCTTTACTCAGCTTTCTGAGACTTTTGTTATTTTCGTCATTTGAGAGGAAATAAAGAGAGAGTAGAGAGAAGAGAGAGAGAGAGAGAAACCAGAAGAGAGAGAGATAGAGTTAGAAACCCTAACCCTAACCCTAAATCGTCTACGCAGTTCAAACCAAATGCAAACCTTCAAACCTCTATACTTTACCAAACACAACCTTGAGTGTTTGAGTGTTTTTGAGAGATGATTTGAGAGTTGGTTTGTTGCTGTAACCTCTTCTTCTTTGGATCTTGTTTCCAACTTAATCATTTTCTTAGATCTGTTGTTCTAGTATATTGCACTTTCAGATCTAAGTTTTTCATGATATATTACACTTAGTTTGCATGTTTGTTTCTCATCTTGAGAAATATTTTGTTGATTCGTTTTCTGTAAATGTTTTTATCTTTGAAATCAACAAAAATGTTTTTTGTTTCTAGTTCTCTTGAAACAAGACCTTAGACCTAGTTTGGAATCACACTTGGAGGTTTTCAATCTCAAAAAACTTTTCAAAACTCTGAGATTGATTAAGACCTTGAATGTCTTCTAAGCAAGGTATCCGTGGATTCTGGGATTGTTTTAAAGGTCAAAAAGGTTAAGTTTTGTGAGAAGATAGAAAAAGAAAACTCACAGTATATAGACTTATTTGTAATTTTCTAGGACTGTTTGTACATGATAAGTGTGTGTGTGTGTGCGTGCATGTGTTAGAAAGCCCCTCCACAAACACTTTCACACTACAACACGAAAAGTGTTGGTAATAAGATCTTGAGAAAAAGAGTCGACGTAAAGAGCTTGAACAAATTGGAGTTAACAAACTGAGAGGACAACATCAACAATCAGAACTGCAGAGAAGTTATAAGGACACCAGAGGGTACATTCCTAAACTTATATAGGTCTGAGTTATATGCATGTTTGTTATATAATTTGTAACTATTAATTTTGTTTATAGTGGATTTTTGTTTTACTCCGTAGAGGGAGTCATGGATGTTTCCTCAATTGGTGAGGGTTTACCACCTAAAAATCTTATACTTAATCTTACTACATCTTCTCATCTCATTCTTGGTTGTGCTGGGTTTTAAAGTTTGTTTAAAACTGTTTTATAAACTTGTTAGTAAAATCTTGAATAGATCTCGTACATACTGTTTTGTTAAACACATCTTGTGTTCAAATAGTTTTGGTTTTTCAAGAAAAGAGTTTCTCAAAAAAACAGATCGGAGTTACTTAAATAGTTTATTTTTAATAAACGGCTTTAGTAACAGAATTTCAATTGGTATCAGAGCGGGATATACTTCTTTTAAAGAGATCCTGTGTTTCTGAAATTATTTTCTGAAAATCAAATATGGACGAGAAAAATGAAAGATTTGGTAACTTGACCAGACCTCCTATCTTTGATGGAACCAATTTTGCTTACTGGAAAGTAAGAATGATTGCTTTCATTCAAGGAACTCTGGGAGATGATGTCTGGGATATTGTTGAAAATGGTTACATTTTTCCTACAAAACCAGCCACTTAAGGAAGTAATGAGAGGGTTAAGAAAGTTTTAAGTGAGTTCACACAAGAAGAGAAACAAGTTTCTCGAAATAATAACAAAGGAAAGAATGCTATATTTATGTCTATAAATGAACATGAGTTCAAAAGAATCTCATCTTGTACCACTTCTAAGGAAGCTTGGGACACTTTAGTTACTGCTCATGAAGGTGACACTTGAGTTAAAGCTGCTAAAACTCAAATGCTCATTCAACAGTATAATTCCCTAATTATGTTTGAGACTGAGTCATTTGATGACTTCTATATGAACCTGACTGATATTGTGACTAAACTGCATGCTAATGGGATAACTTATGACAGACAAGAAATTGTGTCTAAAATTCTGAGATCATTACCACAGAAATTTGATAACAAAAGATATGCTATTGAGGAAATGTGTGATATTAATCTCACTCCTGAACTACTTAGTAGTAAGTTAAGAAAAGTGGAAATGGAACTGTAATTTAAGAAACAATTAACCCAGTCCCATAGGAAACAGACTAGTTCCAATATAAGCTTCTCTTCTAAATTGATTAAGCCTGAGTTTAATACTTCCAATGATGATTCTGATGAGGAATGCAATATAGAGAGTTTGGACAATCAGATTGCCTTAATGTCAAAACAGTTTAAAAAAATCATTAAATTTAGAAACAACATGGCAAATAAATAAGGCAAGTCTAATTATCCAACTCCTTTCAATCACAGACCTCATGAGAAAAGCCATAATAAAAATCACAAAGACTCTCACACTAGACCTAACAGAGACCTTAAGAAGATTGAATGCTATAAATGTGGTAAACTAGGACACATTGCACAAGACTGTAGAGTTAACTTGAACACTCAAAACAAACACACTAGGGCCAACATTTGCAAGACATGGGATGATTCAAGTGAATCTGAAAATGAGGAACTTGAGTCATCTGATGTTTTTGACCCTTACATGTCTTTCTTTGCCAAGATTATCTATAATGATGATATGCTTGTGTTTGTTAATGAGGATGAATATAGTAATTCTACTTTTGATGTTTTGAATACTGCTGTTACTAGTTTAGATGCTTTGATTACTGAGAATATTTCTACTTGTTCTTTGGGGTGTGTGAGTCAAAGGGAAAGCGATAATGACGATGTCAATGGGTGTGTGAGTACAAAGAATGAAGTCCTAGGGGTCACTTCACACACTACACTTAGTGACTCGGACAATGAAGACCTCCCAGATATTCACACTCTCTATGCTAAAACTCTCAAGAAAAGCACTAGACTAGAAAAGATTGTGAAAGATCTCACTAAGAAGTTAGAAGATCTAAGCCTAATGGTTAAACTAAATGCTGAAGAGTATACTACCCAATGTTTGAGTCATAAAAGCGAAATCAGAATGTTTGATGAAAAACTCAGAAATTTAAATGAAACAAATGAAACTCTAGAGAAAAAATACAAAGGGACATTGTTAGAATTGGAACAAACTAAAGAAAAGACAGCAACTGTTTTCAAAAAATTTACAAAATTTGAAAATAATTCAAAATGTTTTGATGAATTTGTTGTTGAATCAAAAACCAATTCTGATGATCGAACTGGAATAGGGTTTCGCCCCAATTTGAAAACACAAACAAAATCTTTTGAACCTATCAAGTTTGTGTCAGGAGGCAAAAGACCTATTGAAACATGTCCAGACTTTCATTCTCTAAAAACTGAGTTTGATTCAAAACATCAAAATTCTAACATTGGGGAATCAAGTTGCTCTAAACATGAAAGTTCACCTAAGGCTAAATACGTCTGCCCCTCTATTAGGAAGAGTGAGTCTGCATTCAAGACTGTCACACCTAGGAATAAAGCTCAACCTCAAAACTTCTCAAAACCTTTGTTTAGAGACTTTCCTAAGAAGACCCCAATCTTGAGCAATCTTTATTGCTCTTACTGTGTTATATACGATCACTCTTTTGATAGTTGTTATGCTAGGAGACTAATTACACATGTCTATAGTTCTCCTATTTATCAGAACTTTAACTATTCTAGAAGGAACCGAAACAATTATGTACTTCCTAGACAACCTGATAAAAACTCTAATTATAGGAAGAGAAAGACCAAACCTAAGAGAACATTTCCTAGAAGGAATCCTAAGCACTTTCCTAAACCAAATGCTCATGTTTTTCATAAAACTCAAAATCATGCGCAAAACATTTTTCAACAAAAATCTAATGCTCGTAAATTTTATCAATTGAGAGCTAATAAGCGCAAAATGAAAACTAGAGCAATATGGGTTAGAAAAGATGATATATTGCCTCAGATGAAGTGTAACATAGTTGTTACTTCTTTAAAAGCTGAACACACATCATCTGGTTGGTATTTAGACTCTGGATGTTCTAAGCACATGACTGGGGATGAAACTAAATTTTTAAACAAAACCAACTTTGCTGGTGGTAAAGTCATTTTTGGTGATGGAGTTTCATCTCAAATCATAGGCAAAGGAACTCTCCAAGAAAATGGACTTCCTGTTATAGAAAATGTCCTTTTAGTTAAAGGTCTTAAGGCAAATCTACTTAGCATATCGCAATTTTATGACTCAGATCATACTGTTACCTTTTCAAAGAACGATTGCAAAATTTTAAATGATAAAGGTGAATGCATAATTATAGGATTCAGAACTCCTGACAATTGCTATACTGTCATGAATAAATATGAAATCTGTAATGTTGCAAGAATGGATGACAACGAGATATGGCATAACAGAATGGGTCATATAAATTACGATAACCTTCGTAGACTTACCTCTCAGGAAATAGTGAGAGGAGTTCCTAAAATCAAACCCATTCCTAACATAGTCTGTGGTTCCTGTCAGGAAGGTAAAATTGTTAAGGCACCTCATAAGAAAGTTAATGATATTCTTACCTCAAATCCCTTGGAGCTCATCCATATGGACCTAATGGGTCCCTCACAAACTGTTAGTCTTTGTGGACACAGTTATATTTTAGTTATGGTTGATGACTTCACCAGATTTACTTGGGTAGTCTTTTTAAAACAAAAGTCTGACACTTTTCAAAATTTCTTAAAAATTCTTCTCCGGATTGAAAATGAAAAGGACACTCAAGTAAATAGAATCCTTAGTGACAGAGGTGGTGAATTCAAAGACACTGGTATCATTGAATACTGTGACTATAATGGTTACAAACATGAATTCAATGCTCCTAAGACTCCTCAACAAAATGGAATTGCCGAAAGAAAGAATCGTACCCTTCAAGAGATGGTACGTGTTATGTTACATGCCAAGAATTTACCTAAGTATTTTTGGGTAGAATCTATTCGTACGGCTTGTCACATCATAAATAGGGTCTATCTTAGAAAGAATTCCAAACAAACTTCTTACGAACTTTGGTACAAGAAAAAGCCCAATCTTAAGTACCTTAGAACTTTTGTTAGTACTTGTTATGTATGCAAAGATAGGGAACACTTATCCAAATTTGAGAGCCGAGGTGATAAAGCTATATTTTTAGGATACTCACCTAACAGTAGAGCCTATCGAGTGTATAATCTTCGCACTAAAACCTTGATGGAATCCATAAATGTAATTGTGAGTGACACTACTATAGAGAATAAGACTGGTGAATCAACTATTGAGGAAAAGCCTACAAACATTTTAGAAAATAACACTCCTGAAATAGATGATTCATTACCAATTGAGACACCTGAAGTACCTAATTGGGTTTCTAAAGATCATCCCATAAATAACGCAGTTGGTAACCCTAGTGAGCTAGTACATACAAGATCCCAACTAAGAAACTATGCACATTATGCATGTTTTGTTACCCTAGTGGAACCAAAGAATGTAAATGAGGCATTGAATGACTCTCACTGGATTTCTGCTATGCAGGAAGAACGTCTTCAATTTGTCATTCATGATGTTTGGTATCTTGTTCCTCGTCCTGATCACAAAAAGGTTATTGGCACGCGTTGGATTTTTAAAAATAAGTCTGATGAAAATGGGATAATCATTAGAAATAAAGCTAGATTAGTTGCTCAAGGATACTCTCAAATTGAAGGAATAGATTTTAACGAGACCTTTGCACCTGTTACTCGTTTGAATCTGGTCGTCTGCTCTTTGCTATAGCCTGCCACATGCATTTTACACTTTACCAAATGGATGTTAAATCTGCATTCCTTAATGGAATATTGACTGAGGAGACCTATGTAGAACAACCTAAAGGGTTCATTGACCCTCAATATCCAAATCATGTATTTCGTCTCAAAAAGGCTCTGTATGGACTTAAACAAGCACCTAGATCTTGGTATGAGCGTCTTTCCAGTTTCCTCTTAGATAAAGGTTTCAAAATAAGAGGAAATGATTAAACTCTTTTTGTCAAACATTTTGACAAACACATTATTATTGCTCAAGTTTATGTTGACGATATTATCTTTGGATCAACTTCTCCCTCGGAAGTCAAATCCTTCTCTGAAACTATACATAAGAAATTTCAAATGTCTCTTATGGGGGAGTTACAATTCTTCTTAGGCCTCCAAGTCAAACAAAATTCAGAAGGATTATTTGTATCGCAATCCAAGTACGCTTTAGAGATAGTAAAGAAATTTGGCCTCGAGAGTGCTAAAGATGCTAAAACGCCCATGAGTACTATGTTAAAACTTTCTAAAGATGAAAATGGAAAATCCATAGATCCTACTCTATATCGTAGTATGATAGGAACCTTACTATATCTTACTGCCTCGCGTCCTGATATTATGTATGCTGTGTGTGTATGTGCTCGTTATCAAAATAACCCTAAAGAGAGCCATTTGAATGCTGTTAAACGTATCATTAAATATGTAAAAGGCACTCTAAATCTAGGACTTTGGTACCTAATGACACACCAAGCACTATAATTGGGTACACTGATGCTGATTGGGTTGGGTGTACTGATGATAGTAAAATCACTTCAGGAGCATGTTATTATATAGGTAATAACTTGGTAGGATGGAGTAGTAAGAAACAAAATTGCACATCACTCTCGACAGCCGAATCTGAATACATAGCCACTGGCAGCTGTTGTGCTCAATTACTGTGGCTTAAACAAATGCTAAGTGATGATGGTATTCAAGAAAACCAATTGCATCTCTATTGTGATAATCAAAGTGCGATTAATATTTCTAAAAACCCTGTTCAACACTCGCGAACAAAGCACATAAAAATTAGACATCACTTTATACGCGAATTGGTTGAAACTAAGGAATTAGAAATCAATTATCTTCCTACTGATTTGCAACTCGCAGATATGTTCACTAAACCTCTTGATTATAATAGATTCATTTCCTTGCGTAAATTTATTGGTATGGTTTGTGCTGAGTAATACCTTTGCTGATTATCTAAGTTTTTTTCCTTTGTCCATTTGAGACAAAATGGGGGAGAAATTTGAGTCTCTAATGATTGTTTATATATGCTAAAGAGCTTGATCTTAGTGTATTGCAGATTTCTATACAGTCATACTCAACTGGTGTAATAGGGTATTCAATTGTTAATAGTTGAGTTATGTACTTTTGCTTTCTAGGATTTGGGTAGATAGAATCTTTATAGGAATAGGTTTTTCTTATTCTTTTTGTTGCCCTACAAGTCCTAGTTGACTCAAAGGAGATTTTGTCTCATATTTCCAAAGGGGGAGATTGAAGCCCTTATACTCTTGACTCACTTGAGTCTATATTGTATAAGTGTTCATCTAGTTTGGAAATTGTGATAAAATTATGTCTAACCTAGAAACCAAAGAACCTCAGAGCTTGCATTACTATTTTATCTTTGATTGAAGAGACCTAGATTTAATTACCAACACTCACACACAGTAGAATGATTCATTTACATGTCATGTTGCATATTAGTGTGTGTATATATGTTGAGTGTTTTTTAATCCCTAAATTTGATTTTTAAATATTTTTGGGGGGGATTTTTTAAAACATTTTAAAATAAGGTTTTATTTATAAAACTTGGTTTTAAAAGGTTATGGGGTAAATATGCTATTTTAGAAATATTGGTTTAAATATCTAAAGTTGGTTTGGGTAGAAACCAAAAGCGGCAGAGACTTCAGGGTTTACTTTGTAATTACTTCAGACGCTCATTTTATCTCGTGTTATTGACCAACATTTGTGGCCCTCTGATTGGTGAGAAGTGTGTTTCTTTGAAGAGAGTAAAACTACGCCTGCTTTCAACCCTTGGATCATATGTGATCAACGATCTGCATGTCTTCTATCATAATCCCTGTGATTACCTTTTGAACCAATCAGAAGCGTTTTAACCACCGATTATCGTATGCCCTTGGATCTTAGTCAATCCATCTTAACTCTATCTGGACCCTTGATTTTGGCCCTCGATCTCGAACCTTCTCAGCCTCCTATAAAAGGAGCCCTTTACTCAGCTTTCTGAGACTTTTGTTATTTTCATCATTTGAGAGAAAATAAAGAGAGAGTAGAGAGAAGAGAGAGAGAGAGAGAGAGAGAGAGAGAGAGAGATAGAGTTAGAAACCCTAACCCTAACCCTAACCCTAACCCTAAATCGTCTACGCAGTTCAAGCCAAATACAAACCTTCAAACCTCTATACTTTACCAAACACAACCTTGAGTGTTTGAGTGTTTTTGAGAGATGATTTGAGAGTTGGTTTGTTGCTGTAACCTCTTCTTCTTTGGATCTTGTTTCCAACTTAATCATTTTCTTAGATTTGTTGTTCTAGTATATTGAAACTTTCAGATCTAAGTTTTTTATGATATATTACACTTAGTTTGCATGTTTGTTTCTCATCTTGAGAAATATTTTTTTGATTCGTTTTCTATAAATGTTTTTATCTTTGAAATAAACAAAAATGTTTTCTGTTTCTAGTTCTCTTGAAATAAGACCTTAGACCTAGTTTGGAATCACACTTGGAGGTTTTCAATCTCGAAAAACTTTTCAAAACTCTGAGATTGATTAAGACCTTGACTGTCTTCTAAGCAAGGTATCCGTGGATTCTGGGATTGTTTTAAAGGTCAAAAAGGTTAAGTTTTGTGAGAAGAGAGAAAAAGAAAACTCACAGCATATAGACTTATTTATAATTTGCTAGGACTGTTTGTACATGATAAGTGTGTGTGTGTGCATGCATGTGTTAGAAATCACCTCCACAAACACTTTCGCACTACAACACGAAAAGTGTTGGTAATAAGATGTTGAGAAAAAGAGTCGATGTAAAGAGCTTGAACAAATTGGAGTTAACAAACTGAGAGGACAACATCAACAATCAGAACTGCAGAGAAGTTATAAGGACACCAGAGGGTACATTCCTAAACTTATATAGGTCTGAGTTGTATGCATATTTGTTATATAGTATGTAACTGTTAAATTTGTTTATAGTGGATTTTTGTTTTACTCCGTAGAGGGAGTCGTGGATGTTTCCTCAATTGGTGAGGTTTTACCACGTAAAAATCTTGTACTTAATCTTCCTACATCTTCTCATCTCATTCTTGGTTGTGCTGGGTTTTAAAGTTTGTTTAAAACTGTTTTATAAACTTGTTAGTAAAATCTTGAATAGATCTCGTACATACTGTTTTGTTAAACACATCTTGTGTTCAAATAGTTTTTGTTTTTCAAGAAAAGAGTTTCTCAAAAAAACAGATCGAAGTTACTTAAATAGTTTATTTTTAATAAACGGCTTTAGTAACAGAATTTCACTTTTGTGAAAAGAAAACAGAGGTTGGTTTTCATCCCACAATTATTTTTTGTGCTTTAGTTCATGAAGTTTTGAATCCATTTTTTTCCAAATGTTTCTTCCTCTATCATCGGGTTTTTTGCATTTCTGAACATAATAAATAAGGGTTGGATTATTTTGTGTCACTACACCAAAATGGGAAACATGTCAAAATAAAAAACCTTGACAAGTCGAACTTGTCATGGTAAAATATTATGACATGACTGGGGTTGACAACTTTTTTATCAAGGACGTGTCTCGGTCAAAGTTCGTGACATGTTTTTCCTCGTCACGGTAAAAAACCTTGACACGATCGTGACAAGGATTTCATGTCACGGACTATGAACGTGATATGTCCTTGACAATTGCTAACTCATCTCGAATATTTCACGGTCAAAATCCGTGGCAAGAAGTCCTTACCACGGACATGTCACGGTCAAAGTCGTGACAATACTAGGCTGACGTTTAAAAAAAACTGTTGGGCGGTATGGCCACTATCACTGCCTAACAATATATTATCATCTGTCATAAAAAGTATATGATATATTTTCTCAACCAAAATTCATTCATTAGAAACTAAGACATAGAACATTTATTCATTCATAGTCAAACAATAAAAAAAAATCAATATAAAAAACTAAACAAATAATACTCAAATTATTACAAATTGTTCATTCATTATTGTGAAGGATAAAGGCAGGCCATATTACATAAGTATTGACATTACCCTCTCTAGTCTGAACGCCGCATTGTTCGTTCACACGAGTTCATTCTCTTTCCCCAAAAACACTTTCGTATCGCGGACTCGTCCCTCATGTGGTTGCCATTGACGATTATGTACCATAGTACCAGAGCGTGTATTCGGATTCCTCAACCCCTTAGCTATTTTATTTCCACCCAATGTGTTTACTATATACACACACTAGGCCAACCAATATTTGAAAATGGACTTGGGGTGAGGGGGTATGGGTGGAGGTGGTGAATATGTCGTATGGAGATGAGGGGGTATCCGTGAGGGTGAGGGTGTGAAATTTGGAGCAATAGTCCACTCATCCACCTCTTTCTCCTTGACCTTCCCTAAGATGGACTCAACCTGACCTTTAAGAGCATGCTTGACAAATGCATACATTTTATGCATTATTCTCTCCAAGTTGTCAAACTTCTTGACGTTGTTGATATACATTTCCAGCCATCGAGATTGTTCAACATTTCTGCTAGTATGGTATCAATAGGGTTGCATCGATAATTCATGGTGTTATGGTAGCCAGCTGGGTGTCCACACTCAGACCACCTATCCCTGAAAGCATTTTAGCAGTCATGTCTAGGGTCGTAGCTCTAGCGAATCCAATGTTTCGATGGTTCCTTTGGTGTGCAGAGTCTAAAACTGTTGGGAGATTGATACCTCCACCACACACCAATGGTCGAGTAGCAGAAGGGGAGTAGTTCAACAAGCACCACACGAGGAGAACAAAAAAAGTGGGGCATAGTGGAAAAAACTCGAAGGTCAATACCTAACATGCCAGAATATTCTTCATAGGTTGAATACACCTCCCCTAACCCAAAACGAAACATCTGGCGATGAAGGTTACAAGTCTCATAGTTGATGTTGTATAAACACATGGCTTCCATGCCTTCGAGGTAGGCAGAAAATGTCTCTGAAATGGGAATGGCCATTTGGGAAGAACAAAAAATCTTTAAAAGAAAGAAGATAATAAAGTTGAGGTGTGATCCAAACCTTCAGCCCAAGACTCATTTTATACTTGAAAGTCTCCATGTAAAATGAAATTAACTAACTTGCAGTTGGAACAAAGAGCTCTTGGTACCAATGATACAACGAAAGTATAATAAAAGATAAAAAAACAATTGCACCTCTGACAAGTGCGCCGATAGGCAGGACAAGGGCATGGAGACTGGAATCCCCTGTTTGGGAATTTTCCATCTTTCTTTTTTTGTTTTCCTCATTTTTAAATAAGCCCATGTCAAAATTAACTTTTTACAAAAGTGTTTCCCACACATTTCTTTCTTCAAACATTTATAAAAAACATATTTGTAAATTGTTTAAATATATTTTCTTAATTTTCAAATAAGATCCCCAGTGGTAAATTATAGTGCGTGTTGAATAAGCCATTAAATCAAGCTAAGAAAAAATGGAAAATGCATCATTTCATATATACTTGTGGTTGGTTTAATAATTTTTAGGAAGAAGGAGATAAAGAGGAAAAATAAATAAAAAGATAAAAATTTTCGGGGTACATCCCAGACTTTCTAAACTTAGCCTAACCCTAAACACATCCTTAGAGGTCAAGGTGAGCATGATTCCCATGATGATGAATAGTAGACCCCCCATTTCCAGAACTCGGGCTGATCCACGATCATCAACAGTCATCAATGGTACAATGCGTGATCGAGTCGTCATCCGCACATATTCAGCTATGATGGCCATCCAATCACAAACATCCCTCCGCTAAGATGTCGAGACAGTCATGGGCTATAAGAAAAATAGAACCAAGCAAAGATAGATCAAGTCAGTAACAAAAGTAGAAATTAAGAAGATCCGAGATCATAACTCCCACTGAATATCCTCCTCTGGAAAAGAAGGGAAGTTGTCTATCGTTGTTAGAGGACGATGAGGCATCGAGAAATAGACGAATTTTCCAAATTGAAGATAATAGGAAGGCATAGAGTAATGTCTAAGTAGAGGAGCCTCCGAATCCCCGCACCGCTCTGAAATGCTTGAGTCAAAGAACCCAACGCATTGCTACCTAGGTAGTAGTATAGAACAACCTAGGTAGATCGAAGGTGGAAACAACCTAGATAGTAGTATAAAATTGGCATATCCGTGTGGAGAGCATAGTGCTCCACCTCCATACCTACCTCTTGATTTGTGTTTGGTATCTTTCGCATGCTCCTCAAATGGAAAGGAGAGACCTCCGGAAGAACCTCAACTTACTCTCTATCACATGTCTAACCAACCTATCACCCAAGTACCAAGTGTACCCGAACTCACGCGTCAACATCCTCCGCATTTGGGCATGTATGCCCATGTCCCGATCTTTACTAGAGCCTTACACCAGGGGTAGAAAGTCACTAGTCCCAAATAAATTCCATCATCTTTATCCAATCAGAATTAAAAATATAAAAAAGGGAATAAAAAAAGGTCTATCCTTTCCACTCGTGAGAGCATTCAACATGACTCTCACATCCTTCAGGGCCAAGGGTTCCTTCGATATCCCGTTGGCCTTCCTCCATCGTATCATCCTAGGACACTTCACTACTTCATTTAACAAAGTCATCAACCCTATGTTGCGCCCGATCACCTCGTATAACCACACCTGAAAAGGCACCAAACAAATTCAATAACAATCTCCAAAAAAGAGTGCACATATCCAAAAGGAACAAAAAAAGGAAAAGAAATAATAAAAAGCTTATTAATAAGGTTACCTCCAGAAGATATACGACCTCTGTGAAAGTCGGCAAAAAGTGTTAGCTGAAGATATCCGACGAAATATAGAGAGAAGCCAATGTTAGACTCCCCCGGTCATATTTTCCAACCTCGGAGATGGCCCGAACATGCGACATAAATTATAAGTGGACGACGTCCCCACTCCTCACAACAAAGAGCCCCCCAACAACATTTGAGACACTTGTTACAGCTGTTGGTCATCCATAATGTCAATCATCGTCATCAAGAAAGTGTCCTTCAGCATAAACCACCTCGTTGAATCTCTTTAACCAATCTTCCCAAAAGGCTCCAATGCCTTCGAGGTCATCGCCTTAGTTAGATGGAGAGATCGGCTGACCATGATCTTTTCCCCCTCACAATTCATCCACAGAATTTGGTCAACGTCTATCGGCATGACTGTCATATCGCCCACACCCAGATAAAATGTGTGGGTGATGTCCCACTATCTCTTACCTAGGGCACACTAAAACACAGTCGACCGCTATATGTCATCCAAAGATCTCACCAAGTAGACAAACCCGACAACATCCACAATGAGTCGTACCTCCTCCGGGAGTTTGTCCCATTACTCCTTCATTCCCATCGTAGCCCGGGAGAGAACACTAAAAAAAGTGATGTTTGTCTGCTAAATTTAAAATGAAAAAATATCAATTCCTAGCAGAAGAATAAAAAAAATCTAACATAAGAAAAACCATAATGAAAATTTAAAAATAAATAGTAAATAAACAATCGCATAACTACCAGGGTTTTTCACCCGTGCAGAATGATGGAGCACACACTCATGCAACAAGATCCTCTCCTCTTACATCGCTTTGGCGTAGAGGTATGCATTCTCAACCCCCACCAGCATCGTCGCGGTGCTTCGTCACTAACTGTTGGCTAAATCATCTACATCCAAAACATTAATGGCCAATTTTTAAAAAATATTAAAAAAATTCCCGAGAGAGTTTTCTAGAGAGAGAGAGAGAGAGACAAATGTCGCCTGAAGTGTAGAGAAAAAAGGTTGCCTCAACTCCTTTTTATTAGAGACTAGAGGTTATGTTAGTCGGCACCCCCTGGATATGCTTGTCAGAAGTAACCCTCGGGAAGCCTTAAATCCCCCTGAAATTATGTACCCTGCCGATTGGAATTTTCCAGTCAGTGTCTGTCGGCACACTTCTCTAATTTCTTTACAAAAAATCCAAAACAATTGCTAAAATTGCGCAGAAAAATTCCCCCAAAATATCAAAAATCATAAAATCTCAAATTTCGTCAAATTTATAATTTTTTCGTGTACATGCATTTAAAAACAAATAAAAAAATCTAGTAAATCTAAAAAAAAATCTAGAAAATTTCTAAAAAGTCAAAGAGATCACAAAAATCTAAAATTTACCCATAAAAATATTCAAATTAAAAAATATGCAAGGATTTGAAAAATCATCAAAATTTACGTAAACTCTCAGAAAAAATCTAAAACGTTATAGAAAATTCACATATCACACATCCTTTCCAAAACTGGGTCTTAGTCTTCATGTCCTCGAAATTGAACCAGGCCCTCAAAATCAAATCGTGATCCTCTGAGTCGGTCGCATACACCCTTTAGATCCCCATAATTAACCAAGACCATAAAATTGAGATGATCACATACACTCTTTAAGTCCTCAAAAGTGACATATACCCTTAGAATTAGTTCACAATCCTCTGAATCGATCGCATACATCCTCTAAGTCTTTAGAATTGATATATGCCCTCAGAATTAGATCACAATCCTCTGAATTGGGCGCATACACTATTTAGGTCCTCATAATTGACATAGGCCCTCAAAATTAGGTCTCAATCCTCTGAATCAGTTGCATACATTAGGTCATTAGCATTTAACTAGGTCCTTAAAATTAGGTCATGATCCTCTGAATTAATTGTATATAAGTTTTAGGTCCTCATAATAAACAGTATATTGCACTTCCTAGTTCCCTTGAATAATACTTTTATCCCCAATATGACCCAAATATACTCATCCCCGCCAAAGTTTCGATAAAAAAAAACTTAACATTTATAAGGATGTCTATATTTCAACGACTCTTTTTTATCCTGAGCTCTCCCATTGAGGGGTTCTTTAGAAACCCCATTATAGTATCCCCATAAAACTCTACAGGGTCCAAACATGGTCCCTCAAAACCTCGAACCCTCGGTACTCTTTCAAACCCTAACCAGAGGCCATTGAATGATCCCTAAATTCCATTTGACTTTCTCCAAATCCCGGACATGTGAATATCTCTAGAAACTTTCATAGGGATCTGAATTCCCTTTCCAGCCATCCCAATTGTGTGCGAATTAGACATACTATTTGCCTTTAGCAACCATTTTACACCGAAGGTCATAGGATGCTTCTTGAGCTCTATTTCACTTTAATCAACTCTCGTACCCGAGAGTATCATACTTTCATAGGGCTTTGAATCCTCTTTCTAACGGTCCATACTATGTGCAAATCGAACTTACAATTCACGTTTAGCAGGATTTTTACCCCAAAATCCTAAATTGGAGGTTACCAGATGCTTCTCGATCTCCGTTTGATATTGCTCAACTCTTAGACCCAAGAGTATCTCAACACGTTTTCATATAGCTCTGAATATTCTTTCCAATGGTCCCAGACATTCAAAAAGAAGACTTGCAATTTGTATTTTACAGCCATTTTCCAAAAAAGTTGTTTTTGGATTGCCTATAGGAAACCTTCGCCCTAGCTGTAATACTTTTACTTGAGTGCCAAATCTATAAGGCCTACTGATATGAAGGAAAAGAGCTATGTCGGTCGGCAACCCCCCCCCCCCCCCCCCCCCCCCCCCGAAGGAACCCTGGACTTTTGGTCCCTTTAGGGTTTCTTATTTAAGGAAACCATGACCTTATTACTCAGGACCTTTATTCTCAAAATCAATGCGTTAGCTTTTCATTACATCACTTACGAAACATTCTCTTGGTATTCCCTTACCTCACCCACACCTCCCTTTTGACACCATTCCACCATCATTAAAATCAACTTACATGACCTTAAACATCATAATCTAAGTTCTTTAGAAGGTTCAATTCCATTCATCAAAGCTTATATGTTTAGTGACATTTCTTATATCTTAATGATTTTAGTACATTTCTTAATCAATGCTTAACTTCTCTCCATTAATTAACTTTTTTTTATCTACATACTCATGAATACTATTTTCATAAACTTCGAAAACCCTAAAGGAGGGTTTAACTCGTAATTTCCTCATTTTTTTTACATTTTCACCACTTGAGCACGCTTTTTCACAAATTAAAAGATAAAAATCTAGTTTTGGATTTATAGTTTAGACCCCACCTCTATTTTCTTTTCAAATTACGTGGAGTTTTATGTTTGTGCTTTAGCTATATGGGCATTCCGGATTTATCTTGGGATTTAAATCCTTATTCTTCGTATTTTACCCCTCTCTCTCTATTATCATTAGTATTGTAATATATACTGGTTCGTGTATTTCTACTTTTTAGCTAACCTGCTGACATGAATATTTACTTTTTGGTATTGAGCTACGATATAGTGTATTGCTCATAGTATATATATGATCATATACTTTGGTTTATCTTCAGTTTTTAACGATCCCATTAGACATGCATATTCACTCTCTCATAATGAATCATGATCCGGTGCATCATTCAAAATTTGACCACTGTAATCTATTTATTTATATTTTAACGATCCTGTTGACATGCATATTTACTCTTTCATCGTGAATCATGATCTGGTGCATTGCTTTTATTCCATCCACCTTTGTATTTTTTTATTTCTTTTACTTTCACTCCCTTGAATGATTCGTTCTCCTGTCTTTTATGACGTATACATGATGATTTCTCTCATCACCTATATGCACATTTTTCGTCCCCACACATGCACACGATTATACATTTTAGGGGGAGGAGTTTATTTTTATATCCCATGATATGCCGAAAGGGAGGAATGGATGCCTAACACCTTCCCATTCCGTAACTTAGTTCCCAAACTCGTGATCTACTTGGTTTAGTATGTATCAGTTAGTATTCCATGTCATCTCTTTCGGGAAGGTTACATCGTTTTCTAGTTTTGAGTAAAATAGTCTGGCGGCTTTAATCTTTTAACTTTCACCCTTGACAACTGTCGCTTATTTACTTGCGAACTCGCAAATGTCATGCAAATGGAAGAAAGGGAATTTTCTTCCTTGGCCCCATTCTTCCCAATTAATATCACTTTTTAGGGCAAACGCCATTCATAGATAACTATAGTGTTGTTGACACACACGACGCCAAACTGTTATCATTGGAAATTGGTATTAACTAAATGATATCAAAGGACTAGTAGATAAACTAGTTACGAGACATTATATTGAAATACTAACATTGAAATGAAGCAGAGAGTAAAGACAAAAAATGGGAAGAACCAAGTTTATGTGGTTCATCCTAACTTGGGGCATACGCCTACAAGTGAAGATAATTGCATTACTTCTAATGGGAAAATGCCTTAAAAGTACTCTGGTTACAAGCTCTCAAGTTTTATCTATAATTTGGCAACATAATAATATGTAGTATCTCATACCTCACATAAGGTTCGTGTGACTATCTATGGACTACTAAAGCTGAGAGAAAAGAGGGACACGTGTCTCAGCTTTATAGAATAAGTGACATCATATTTTACAATTTATGTGAGAGAATAATCACAAGTTAGTTATTGGAATATTGGAGATAATATTTGCATATATCCTTCTATTTCATGTGTCCTGGGTTGTTGACTTCACTCTGTCACAAGATCCACGCCTTCCCGGACGATGTTAACTAATGGATTTATTTTATTTATCACCTATAGTCAGAGCCAACCTATGCACGAGCCGACCCCAATATATTTTCTCAGGCCATCTTATATGTTGTGTACCTGAATTTGTATACCTTTGATGGCAGGTGTTTCTTTGTGGTTGGTCCACGGATCCTACCATATTTAGGGTACAACACCCGTTACCCACAAATCATTAAAATTTTATACCAAGGGTTCCAAGTAGACATCAATGCCATAACTTGGTGCTTTTGGCCCAGGTATCAACAAAGACAACATAGAAAAATTTGGCCTCATGCACAACGAAGGAGGTATATTTAGGGGCGATAAGATCAACAACCATACATTTTAATAGTGCTTCGATTAGCCAATAGATTGAACCCATTTTTTGAGATTTCTAAACAAATATTGCATTATTCATTGGAAAATCTGGATAATTAAAATGTATGCCTTTCCAAATGTTTGAGTCAATAGGTTATGCATAAGATTGTCCTTTACTTCTGCTCTAGAATACTAAGTCATTGCCTCTGCTACACATGATACTGTGAAAAATATATTCAACCTAGGATCAACGGGGAAATATTTCAATACTTTTGAGGCACTTTTAAAAGTGCACTGCTCTTATCTTTCGAACCATGCTCTGGCACATGTTTAGGTTCCTCGCATACCAGATAACGATATTGATTTTTTACTCCTTTGAGTATGTATGAAATCGTACTTTAAAACACTAATTGAATTTTATTTCATTTCTAAACATTTCAAATGGTACTTCATACTCGAATAGTTATTTTGTAATTTGTTCAATTTGGGAAGAAAATCTTTCACCCTATTCAGAATTCCAGTCATGTTATTGCCACACAAATCAAAATAGTTCTTCAAATTATGCAAATCAACTATGGCATACAACGTTGTGTAATATTTGTCGCAGTTAGTGTACAATAGTTAGGTCAATTTTACATTCAAACTTAGTCATCATAAACGTTTATCCCAAGACTGTCATGAGCACTATAACCTCCACCATAAGATTCATTATCTTTCCTATCAGAATCCCTATTGTATTTCAACACATGAACTCCCTAAGGATCATATATTAGATCATTTAGCATATTATGCTCTACAGTATCCTCTTGTAAATGCACCGCTATCCTATCGACGGTGCCAAAATGATAAAGTTTGAGTATCCTCACTAACCAATGTTCTTTTTTAATGCTTGGGTAATCATAACCGACGGTTGTATGAGAGGTTATTCGGGGACAAAGGATAATGTGTTTTCTCATGAAAATTTCTCACCCGATAATCGTCTTGCATACCACATTTAAGCAATTCTAATTCAACTATTTTCCACTCAAATATTTTATGATTTATATAATGTGCGCAAGGACATACCAACTCTTTACTATTGCGACACCTCTTCGTAAATTTTACAAACTCGTTAGCATATCTGCGGTTAGGGCTGTAAACGGATATTCGAAAATCTGCATTCGTCCGATATCTGAATCCAAATTTGCGGATATTTATCCGAAAATATGGAAATGGATACGAATATGGATACTCTATAAAAATATCCGAGAAAACGGATACGGATACGGATAGTACTAGTATTCGACACGGATAATCCGTATCCGATGCGGAGTATCCATTTTATCGGATATCCGTTTTATCGGATATCCGTATCTGTCAAATATATGTTTAAAATATTACTAATAATATTAGTACTAGTATTACTAATAAAATAATATTAAAAAAAAACTTAATCGTTTATTCCCCAAAATAAAATAAACACATACTCCACTCAAAACAAAAACACCCTAAAGTTATTATTTTATTGGGTATATTATAAAATGTCATGTATTATTATTTTATTGGGTATATTATCATGGAGTTACACTAAAGTTACAATACACCCTATCAGACATAACATACACCGACTAAAGAACATAAAATCCACTCAAAACAAAAAAAAAACTAACTTCGTTTCATTTCTCTTTCGTACAGAACAAAAGAAAAGAAACTCTCATGTGGTTGTTCGTTAGTTTCCTTAATTATAAATAAATGTAAGAGAGAAACAGAAAAGAATGTAAGAGAGAAACAGAAAAGTAAAGAGACGGTTTTAATTGTGATGAGAACTGAAGTTAGCATGTAAATTATATACAAAATAAAAATGTATACTTATTAAATAAAAATATCAGTATGTTTTGAAGATAAAAGGTCCATAAGGTTATCATTCTCAATAAATTTGATTAATCTAAAAGGTGCATATTTATTTCTACTATCATGGAATGTGACGGTTATTTTTTTTTTTTGGATGGCTTTTAATTTATATGGTTGTAAAGTATGGATGACTTTAAGCCATATTATCATTATGGAATTATACTATTATTATCGAATCCATAATTGTTGATGTTAGGAGGCGGTAATTTTGTTATATATTTATTTGGATTGGATTGGATTTCATTGGATTGGATATTTTATTTGTTATTTTTTGCGATGGTTAAATAATGTAAACGGATACGGATATTATCCGAATCCGAGGTATCCGAGCGGATACGGATATGGATAGTTGTTTTAACTATCCGGGCGGATATGGATATGGATACGGATGGTACATTTAGATAGCGGATACGGATATGGAAAACATGGTATCCGATCCGTATCCGTCCTTTACCACCCCTATCTACGGTCCACATCCCATAGTTTGTTTATCTCACCCATATGCTTTTGGTATAGAGGATACCCCATGACACTTGTAAAAATCATCACCTGCCATGTGTAAACAAATGGGATAGTTAAATCAAACACAATTGGAAAACAAAAATGCAACAACAACCTAAATAATAACCTAATTAAGAACAATCCAACAATAACTTAACAATAACCCAATAAAAACCCCGCAACAACCCAAGTCTCATATATAATCCAACAACAACCTAAGCCACATATACATACCAAATTGACTTTAGTTATACTCTATAACCTAATTAAATCCAACTTTCAAAACCTAGGTAATAAAGAATTTTTGGATTCTTCTTTATACCTTAATTCTATTTTTAATGAAGGCCACACAAATAACAAAGTCAAGTATTCACATTGTAATGAAGAGTGGTTTGAATGTTCAAATTTAGTTTTTGCACAAATTGTTTCCAACCAATATCAAGGACATACATATATATGCAACATTATAATGAAGGCCAAATAAATTTGTAAGTAAGATATTCATATTTTAATGAAGAATAGTTTGAATGCTCAAACCTACTTTTTGTAAAAAAAAACAATTCTAAACAATATAAAGGCCATACATGTATGTATTAATAGCTTACAACAATCAAACACATTATAATGAAGTCCAAACAAATTTTAAAGTCAAATATTCACATTTTAATGAAGAATGGTTTGAATGTTCAAACCTAGTTTATGCACAAATTATTTTCATCTAATATCTATCCCATTCATGTATATGAAACTAGTTTAACACCTATATTAAAGAACCATACACACGCGTGTACACACACATACACACACACACACATACATGTATAGTAATGTTCTTAAACACACCTCACTTAACACCAAAGTATATAACTCACTTATTCTCACTTAAGTGTACCGGGTTGGGTCAGGTCATTAAAAAAAATCAACCCAAATTATTATAACCTAGTACACTTAAGTGAGGATATGTGAGATGTGTTATTTGGTGTGTTAAGTGAGGTGTGTTGGAGAGCCTATATATATATATATAAGTTAGACTCTCTAACACACCTCACCACAACGGTCGAAAATGCATATTTATATCATTTTTTACATATCACCTCATCTCAATGGTTTTTTTATAGAATTTTTTGATGAAAAAAATTAGAAATGATATTCTCACCCTCACTACAAGAAAAAGTCTTTTCCACGACACCTGATATGTGTCGTGAAACTATTTTCACAACACATTTTATGTAGTCGTTGAAGAGGGGTGTCGTAGAAAGTTACCTTCATAAACCTAGTCACAAACCATAGCAAAAGAATAGGAATATAACATCTATTTACTACATATTTAACTTGTTAATAAGAAAAAAGTTAAATACATTCTAAATTACCTCTCAAATGGGTACATCAATCGTAATTGTACGGGCCCACATAATCGAGCTTCTCGAGCTAAGTGAATCATAATGTCAAAAAAAGAGGGAGGGAAGTACCTCTCCAACATGCATATAATCTCTACGATATCTTCCTCTAATTTTTCCATTCTTCTTTTATCGATCACTCTTTGACATAACTCATTAAAAATTGAAGATAAGGGAAAAATCACTTGTCTTGGCCCCTTTGGTAGTAGTCCCCGTATATCAATCTGACAACAATTATTGCATTAAAACATGATGATCATGGGATTTCAATCCCAAAAACTTACATTCTTCCACTAAAACACAATGACTGATGTTGGAGCTATAACCATCATATAACTTTAAATCATATAGTCTTTGACAAAAAACTTTCTTTTCTTTCTTTGAGAGTGTGTAAGGTGCTACCGGCAGGTAAAATTTATTCCCTTTTGGTTGAGGAT
Organism: Sambucus nigra; assembly: GCA_949130495.1. Lineage (NCBI taxonomy): Eukaryota > Viridiplantae > Streptophyta > Magnoliopsida > Dipsacales > Adoxaceae > Sambucus > Sambucus nigra. The sequence goes on from OX422218.1 coordinate 325,712,223, forward strand.
GCAATTCCTTTCTAATGCCCAATTCTTGCAAATCTTTACGAGACTCGAGGCCATCTTTTGATTTTCCCTTCACATCTAATAATGTGGAAATGAGGCTATCACTTATATTCTTCTCGATGTGCATCATGTCCAAATTATGATGCAATTCTAATGCCTATAGAAAAAAAATGAGGGAGGATTAATATGAAAAATAAATATCCTAAAACATTTAATAGAATTGCATTAAGTTAGTGTCTTAGATTATGAGTTAAAATATACGTACATGCCAATACGGTAAATCAAAGAATATTGACTTCTTTTTCAAGAACACTTTCTTCCTCTTACGCTTCTTCCCTTTACCGAAATCATTTTCAACACCCTTCAGAGCATCTAAAATTTCTTCTGCATTCAAAGGTTTTGGTGGCCTCCTCAATTCTTCATATCCGTCAAACCAACTCTTTTTGGTAACCCTCCATGGATGGTTCATTGGAAGAAAATGTCTATGGCCCATATACACCGATTTCATACTCTTTGATAACCGTAGTGAGGATGTGTTAGGACCACAAACTCGACATGAAAGTTCCCCTTTTGTGGTACATCCGGCTAAATTACCATGTGTGGGAAAGTCATTTATTGTCCACATCAAAATAGATTTAAAACTAAAAGTAGATTGGCTAGATGCATCATACATCTCCACCCCATTATTCCACAACTCGATTAATTCATCTATAAGTGGTTACAGATATACATCTATGCCATTTCCCGGTTGCTTTGGCCCCGGTATAAGCAAAGTCAACATCAAATTTTCTTGTAGCATGCATAACCATGGGGGAAGATTGTACACAGTTAAAATTATGGGCCAATAACTATAGCTCGAGCTAAGATTATTAAAGGGATTAAATCCATCCGCTACAAGTCCAAGCCTAAGATTTCTTGGATCAGATACGAAATGAGGCCATTTTTTATCAATCGTGTCTTATTCTAATGAATCAATTGGATGTCGCATCTTTCCATCTTTGCTTATGTGAGTTGAGTGCCACTGCGACCTCTCTGCTCTATCTGATGATAAAAACATCCTTCGAAATCTTGGGATTATTGGAAAGTACCGCAATACTTTTGCAGTACTCCCTTCTTAACCTTATTAGTGCGCTCGTCGACTTTCCACCGCAAGGAGCCACATTTAGGGCATTTGTACAAATGTTCATACTCTTTTTCTAAATAAACAACAATCATTAATGCATGCATCTATCTTCTCATAGCCAAGATCAAATTCCTTTAGAAACTTCTTCGTTTCATATAAAGACTTAGGAAGAACGTTATCCCCAGACAACATTTCATGTAGAGACTCAAGAAGTTCATTAAATCCTTTATCAGAAAGTCCGTGTGTAGATTTATGCTTGTATAAAGATGTAATTGCTGACATCTTTGTATACTTTGTACACCCGGGATATAAAGGAGTCTCGACATCTTTTAACTTTGGTTTAAAACTTTCATCGCCGTTTTCAAAACTATCATCGGCAAAAACTGCATCTTGAACATAAGCATCTCTATACATCCTATGTAAATCTGACAATTCAATATCAATATCATTAGAGTATGAAGAATTCAAATGTTCTCCGTGAAATACCCACTTCTTGTATGTAGGATCAAAGTTGTGAATGACTAGGTGTTCAAATAGTTCTTCCTGATCTTATTGGCAAAGGTTTTTACATTTTCTACAGGGACATAATATCATATCAGGATTTCTAGCAGTTTTCTTGGCAGATTCAATAAATTTGTACGCGCCAATTTGGTACTCCTCAGTATGTCTACAGATAACAAAAAAAAGGCATGAAATCATAATCACATCTCAATTTTTGAACAGTGTTCATTCAGAAAAATACTTTAGGTTTTTCTAATATATGTAAACGTATATGCATGCATGTAATAATAAAAAAAACTTGGAAATATCAACCAATCTTTTTCCATCTTGGGTTACCCATTTGCTAGTTTCTAGTCTGTTTACACCAGCAAACATTAATATTGAAAAAGAGGTAAAATGTCAACAATTAACGGATAAAATGTCGTGTTCTTTTCAAATATATTTACATTCTACATAATCTCAAATTTAGTCATATTCGACTAAAGAACGTTAGATTATTCACTATCTATAAAGGTAGATTGAAATAGATATGTAGTTAGATCATCGAGGATACAAATTAACACGAATGGACTATAGACATTTTTGTCTTATTTATGGTTTCCTTGAGTATAGAAGTAATATAAACACCCACACTCAACAATACATATTCATACACCTAAATCAAGTTGACTTATTGTAATATACATATGTTTAAAATATCAATGTGGGTATATTCACTTAATAATTTCAAAGTAGGAGATACATAAATGAAGCAAGATAAAGATACCTATATTAAATCTGATTTGTAGTGTCTGAATACTGCCCAAAACAATCACCTGCAAAATATAACAATGATCAACAACAACAATTAAACCAATAACAATGCCATATATATTAGCATCCAACCTTGTTCTTGCGTGCATACGTTAAATGTATTTGTTTATTTGATCCCAAATAATCAACAACAACAATTAAAACAATAACAATTTAGTCCGAAGCAACAAAGAAATAAAATTACCCATCCCGAATAATCAACACCAACAATTAAATTACCCATTCCCACCCAATTTACTTTCACCCATGCCTATCGCAAGCATTGATGTTCTCTAACCAAATTTGATTTCCATCTCCCAAATGTGGGTAGCAATGGGTAATTTAATATCCACAATTAGAAATTTTGATTTCCATAAAGGTGTGTTAAACTAATTATCCACGATTAGAAAATTTACCCCTTAATATTTTTAAAGCTCCTAAATTGCGAATCCAACTCTAGCTTACTTGAAACACAGTTATTAATTTGGGATGACTACATAAGAAAAAACGAATATTAATTCGGAGAATATGATGATACTAACTTAAAAATAAATTATTTTTTCCCAACCTTTTCAATTGTCCTAAGTTCTTTTTTTATTGTTGCATAGCGTCTCTAATAATTTAATCAAAAGATAAAGATTGTTGAAATTGACTGCATAATTAAAGAAGTCACTTCCAGCGACAAAATTAAAAGTAATGAACCATTAAGCAACAATTAAAATATTGAACTTATCTTCCCCTCCACTCTTTATCATCTTTCATCTTAAATGTTATGGGCATTGCTTAATGTTTTTAATGATTCAAACAACCTAATAATAAAAGGGGGAAAATCTGAAATTTATGGTTTTCAACTTTTAGAAACTCAGTAAATAAAGGATTAAAAATTGATGCTATCTTTTCGTAAAAGTAAATTTTGACCTTGATTTGAAAAGAAAAAAATCTACACAAGTTGTTAAGGATTTTACTCGCTTCTTTCTTCATTGATTTGATAATTTGACAATAATATGGAATAAAACTACACTCTTTCATTGAATTCCAGGTGAGTTCTTGGCATGTAAAGATTGCTAAAAAAAATTCTTTTAAAGAAACAAAGGACATTTTATGGTTTGAAAAAATAAATGGGCTTACCCGGACCAAACCCGGTCCGCCCATTACTTGACCTCCCTAAAATCCCTTATCCCCTACTCCTCTCCCAAATCCAAAACCCACACAACCTTGCAACACCCAACACATTCGGCACCTAAAAACCATAGCTACCCTCACCACGCCACCCACCCATAAAAATACTCACACACACGACCAATTTACTCCCTCCAAACCCAATTCGAGACCACTTGCCCTGTGCGACCTGGTGCAGGTGAATACTCATGCACACAACCAGGTGAATACTCACGCACACAACCACCTATAAAAATACTCACGCATACAACCAGGTGAAGAGAGTTGGATTTGAAGAGAGTAGAATGAATTTAAAAGGATAAAAAAGAAAAAAAAGGTGAAATCTTGATTCATATAAACACTTAGATATTTTTCTTAAAAATTTCTTGCAGGAGAGAAAGATTACCTTATATTAATGCACAAGCTCTATTTCAATGGAGGAGAGGTATGTCAATGGAGTTCGTACCGCTGTCAGTGGAGGATGGAATACAAACGGCGATGGAGGTTTCGTATACGGGGTGGAGAGTTTGTTGAATGGGATTGGGGGGAGTTTTTTACGGGATCGTGCGGAGAAGTCGTTGAGATATTATCCCTAATTTTTTCTTCTTTTTTTTTTCATATGCGACTACAACTTCTCTTTCTCTTTCTAGCGCCAAACTATTTTTTTTTCTTTTTTTTTAATTGGATGACTAAAACTTTTAGTGCCAAAAGTGGCGGTAAAAAATATTTTTCTAACAATCACGACACGTCTCTCAAAAAGTCATGGAAAGAAATTGACGACACCTAACAACGTGTCGTCTTTAAAAAAGGACGACATATTTATTTTAGATGTCATGATCTTTATTATAATTGAATTATTTACAACACTTTTCAAATTATGTTGTCTTTATCTATTTTTCACGACACATTTTTATAAGGTGTCGTCTTTATCTACTTTTCACGACACATTTTTACAAAGTGTCGTAAAACATATGTCGTGAAAAGTACTTTTTCTTGTAGTGCCTGGAGATAATATCCATGAAGTTTCATAAAAAAATATTTTTTTACTATTTAAAAAAAATGGTATGTTCATGGATTAGCCCCATAAGGAGTCCTTACATGAGATTTCTCTCTCTCTCTCTCTCTCTCTCTCTCTCTCTCTCTCTCTCTCTATATATATATATATATATATATATATATATATATATATATATATATATATATATATATATATATATATATATATACCTTATGTTTTTAATAAAATGGAATTTCTAACCTAAGAAAAGAGAGATAGCCGAGTTGAAGCGAGAAGAAAAAAGATAAAAAGAATGGGTGACAACATGGTATTATTTCGGTTTGGGTACTATCAAAATTATCACGACCCTATCACGTCCTTGACCATGAAAAACTTTATCAAGGACTCGTCACGCTCAATGACGGTGACAATGAATGGAAGGTTTCTTGTCACAATCAAGGACCGTGACAAAGGTCTCCGAAAATGGGTGATAATTTTTTCATGAATCTTCATTCAAAACCTTGGTAAGTTCATTGTTAACCATTATTAATCCTTTTGATTAGATTTTATTGAGATTTTGTAGATTGGGTTTTTTGTTTGTGATTTTGGTAAAAAAATATTCTATGATATAGATATTTCATTTATTGAGTTTAAATTGATAAATTGGAGTAGTTCTCATGCTATTAGGTTCAAATTCATAGCTAGACAAGTTGGCTCAGAGATATACACAAAAGGGGGTGAATTGAGTATTTATGAAATTAATGAAAACTTTAACACTTTCTTTACTTAATTTTAATATTAATTGTAATATGAAAAATAAATTGAATTATGAGAAATTAATCAAACAATAAATATAAATAGTTAAGAGATAAAGTTTAGATAACATTACAAACTGAGGTTTTAACGTGGTTGAACTTTGCCAACACCCATGCTCGAGATTGTTCCTAAGAAACTTCATTATCTCGTTCACTAATATGGAACCATAACCTCACAATGACTTATAACACCTTCAAAAAACTCAACCAACAAGGTAGTCGCTACATTATATATATAAGTATTGAGGATTATATATATATATATATATATCGATGTGTGTGTGTGTGATGTATTTATTTGAATTACCTACTCGATAGTGCTATTTTAGGAGATTGCACGCTGTGGGAAGTCCACCCTGGCGTTGACCAACAAGTATTGGATTGATTCTCTAGGTCATAGTATTGTTGCACGAACACTATCCGTGTGTGAGGATAGGTGTGGACTGGAGACCGGTGGGGTGCGATGTGGTATGGTTGCAATCCTTCGGACGTATGTTTATGACCACCTTTATTGTTTGTGTGTACAATTGGAATCGATGGTGAGATTCCTATCCGGTGGCTCAGTGTGATACGTGATGCCTGGAGCCTAATAGCACACGAAGGATGCATCCGCGAGGTAATGGATCTGGAGATACAGTTATACGTATATAGTGAATGATATATTTGTATCTATATGGGTATACGAGACATGATATATACATCTATTTATAGCATGAGTGTAGCTATGATTTATATTGTGTGATTATCAAATAATAGCAAAGGTGTAGTTATGTGGTTATATTGTGTCAATATTTATTTATAACAGGTGTGTCTATGTTATTATATGGAGTGATTATTTATCAATAACATGTGTGTAGCCACGTTATTACTGGTGAACGTATACCTAGTGAGGGTAGCATAGAGTTAACTAATGGGGTTATTAGAGGGATTGGGCTTGAATAACAGTTATATGTTCCAGTTAGACTGGGTAATTTAATAAGAATATTAAAATGAATGCGTTAGGTGCTCAGTGTAGATGATAGGCGAGGATTTATCTCATGTGAGTGTTATCGAGTAATACACTACAAGTTTTATTGATTTAAAATAATTATCTACTTGCAAAATATTTTATATTTTTCAATCTTTGACCCGCGAATAATTGTTTCTCCTTCAAAACCCTAGGTGTGCAGCAACAGCAACCAGGACTACAAGGATAGATCCATTCTTACCATTGTAGTATATGTGGATGTTATAGGACTTGACTTAGCCGCCTCAGTCATTCTATCTAGATAGGATCTTATCATTTCAGTGTTCAGTTTGGGTGTGTTGCCCGTAGATGTCAGGATTTTATATTATTGTCATAAATTTTGATTCAGTACTCAGTTGTTATTATTAATTTTTTTACAGTGGATTATGCTTTTTGGTGACCGGTGGTTTATTAGCTTCATTATTATTTATTTATGCATGGTGACTTATTCTATTCAGTGTGTTGTATGGTTTTATTCATCTTATTTATATAATTATGTTATGAAGAATGAAATTATACAAAGATTCTTGTTTTATTTTAGTATAGGATTTACCACCCGGTATTAAAATAGGCAGATTGTCACAGTAGTCCATATCTCCAATCCATTATGTTTGTGGAGGGGGAATTCCATGGTGGTAGAATGAAAGAACATGCTTTCATATCAAAAGGTTAGTGTGTCCCTATTTGTGAGTGTAATTCAATAAACTCTTCATATGTTTAGTAAACTACATATTTAATGATATTCTTCGTATATGTTTAATAAATTCTCTAAATAATTTTTTTACGTTATATTTATGTGCAAAATTTTTCCTCACATAACTCTTTTTATATTTGTTTGGATATTAAGTTATTATAATTGTCTTTTTTGTGTTGCATTTTTGGATGATTATTCTTTTTTCCCTATTTAAGTCATTTATTTATAGCACACTACGTGCAAAGTCTTGAGTATGATTAGGTAAAAGATTATCAGTCAATATATGCATTTTCTTAATTTTCTTATAAGTGGACGACGATGAATTGAGTTATTCTTAATGATATTCATTATAAGATCGTCCACCGTACTTTTAGTATATTGTCGTATAGGAATATAGTGGCATTTAGGGTTCGTTTGGTTCGAGGATTGGAAAGGGAATGAAATCCTTTAATCTAGGAGAATTTCTGGATTTTTGAATTAATTTTCATTGTTTGGTTCAAATGTAAATTCCCTTATCCCGATATCTAATATCCTTCTACTTGATTTGAGTGTGTGACTAAGTGTGTGTGTGTGTGTGAGTTAGTGAGAGAGAGAAAGAGAGTGGTGAATGTTTGTGTGTGTGTGTGTGTGTGTGTGTGTGTGTGTGTGTGTGTGAGAGAGAGAGAGAGAGAGATAGAGAGGGAGGGAGGGAGTGTGTGTGGTGAGTGTATATACGAGTGTATGTGTGCGTGGGTGTGAGTGTGTGTGTGTACGAGAGAGAGAGAGAGAGAGAGAGAGAGTATGTGTGTGTTTTTGTGTGGGGGGAGAGAAAGAGGATGTTTTATGTGTGTGTGTGTGTGTGTGTGTGTGTGTGTGTGTGTGTGAGAGAGAGAGAGAGAGAGAGAGAGAGAGAGAGAGAGAGGGAGACAGAGAGTTTATGTGAAAGGGTATTTTTTTCTCTTCACAAAAGTAAGAATTTTCGAAAGTATATCATTCTCTCATTTTAGAGGAGAGAAGAGAATTCCAATTTTGTGGGAATTCTAGTATCTAGGAATTATAAGTCCCTACAAATTTTCAACCTAACATTACAATTCTAAACGAAATATAATTCAAGATTCTAGGAATCCTAATTTCTTTTCTTAAAATTGAACCAAACAATACCTTAAAGCTACCTTTTCTATTGAAGTAAGTCACATTTCCTAAGTAAGCACTCCATGGTATTAAAATGTCAATAACAAGCACAATATAAATAAGGTCAAAAAGCACTAAAGCAATGTATAAATTGTTTTAAAGAAATTATACTCTGGCAGAGTGAATGATCGACTCAATGATGGAATGGAAAAAGACAAATAAGAAAATGAGAAGGTTAAAAGTTGATAGCACATATGTAACCAAAAAAATAAAAAATAAAACATACTTATATGTTATAAAAAAATACTTATATATTATTAAAAATAAACCCCCTCTCTCTCTCATATTACACAAATAAGGATCACTCTCTCACTCTCAATTTACACACAAATAAGGATGTGCATTAAATTATACTTAAAAGTCATTATAAAACTTTTATTTTGAGTATAATATGTAACATATTTTTAGTAAATTTAGTCTATATCCAAGGATGGATTTAGGGGGCGAGGAGAGTCCAAGGTTCCCCCTGAGATTTTCCCCCAAAAAACAGAGAAATTTTTTAGGGCTGCAATATGTAAAAACAAAAACTCAGAGGTAAAGTTATTGAGTTCTTAGCAAGTTCGAGGTTTAAAAAGGTATATATTTTGAAAAAAGATTAAACCAAACCCTACCAGCTACATCTCACGCCTCTTTTTTTTTTCCTTCCCAATTTTCATCTCATATTTCTTCTCTTTTTTTTCTTTTCTTTCCTCACATTTCCTCTCTCTCTCTCTCTCTCGACCGACCGACTGATCAACCCATGCTCCCTCCGCCCCTTTCCTCTCCTTTGGGCACCGCTGACAGCAGCTCAATCCTCCGTCACTGTGACAGTGTTGTCGAGATGTGTATTTGTATTTGCTAATTTTTATATGTTAAATGTTAATTGTTATTTGTTATTCATTAACTGTTAACTATTATTTGTTGTTAGTTGTTCTGCTAACTTAGTTTAAATGTCAGTTGTTGACAATTTATTTTTATATTTTTTTTGGTAACTGTTTTTTTAATGTTATATTTTATTGTATTTTTAATGTTTTTTTGTTCATTGTTTTTGTCAATGTTAGCAAGAACAAGGTTTGATTAGTTAAATATCATGTTAATATGGTTAAATGCTAATATTTAGGTGGAATCTTTTAAATTTGTTAGACGAAATATTTTAATATTTACCAATAAAGTTTAGGCATAATATGTTAATAAAATGTATAAAACTCGAATTAATTTCGAATTAACCCTAAAAACATTCGACTCGAATTAAACTCGAATTTTAAAGTAACTAGCTAAACTAACCAAAAAATTATATAAAACTCGAATGAAACTTAAATTAACTAAAAAAACACTTATGGGGCTCCCGCCCCCAAACCCACGGTACCGCTCGAGAGTTTGGCTCCCCCTCAACAAAAATCCTGGATCCTCCACTGTCTTTATAACTAAATAAAACTTACAATAGCTAAAAAAATTATAAGAATATAAATTACCAAAAAAAGTCTTATATTCACCGCAAGTTTAATTTTTTGCACTCTTTTGACTTACCTCTCGTGATAAGTGTTAAATTAGATTCAATACTAAAAATAGACCTACCAAATGATGCATATTTTACAAATTGGTTAATGCATATGTTACAAATGAGTTCATGCATGTTTCACAACCATATGCTACAAAAAAAAACATTCTACCACTCTCAGTTTACACAATGTACATTAAAATTGTACTTAAAAGTCATTATAAAAACTTTTTCTTTCGAGTATGATATACAGACCGGACAATGGGTCGTTTCGAGTCGTGTTCGTGTAGTTTTTTATCGTGTTCGAGTTTTATCGGGTTCGTGTCTAAATGGGTGACTTTTTCATCGTATGAAAAAATCATGCTCAAACGCAACCCATTATCTTAACATGTCGTGTCGTGTCGTATTGTATTCACCCATTATTATCCATTAAAATAATGATTTACTTTGAATAGTATACAAGTTAACATATTAGCTCATTTTATAACACAATTAAACCGATTAATTCATTAATATTACTAACTCGCTCAATTAGTAAAATTTGTTATGATTAAATTAATAATAAGCTACATAAACTCTTTATAAGTCAAAACAATATATCTTATTTCCTTAAATTAATGGGTCTTAATGAATCTTATCGGGTATTAACGGTTGAAGAGGGTCAACACTAATTCGACCCGTTAACTATCATGTCATATCGAGTTGGCACTGACATAATCCAAAACCATTAAGGGTCCACTCATTACCTTATAACTTCGTGTCATTTTATGTCGTGTTATCGTGTCGTGACTCATTTTGCTAGATCTAAATATAGAGTGCGGTTATTTTGGGTTCGACACCTATTAATTATTCGTTATTGAGTCAAACGCTCATACTTTTTACTTATTGGGGTTTGATCCCAATTTTGACGGATTCCTTCAGTTGACCGTTAAGTAACTCATTTTCATGCCTAAAATGTCCAATATACCCCTCCCTCATTTTTTATAAAATATTTTTTAAATAAAAAAATTATAATTTATTTATAAATAACTTTTTTTATAAATAAATTATATATAAAAAAATTAATGTAACATTTTTATAAATAATTTATAAATATATTAATTAATTTATAAAAAACATATTAGGAGTTTAAATGGATGTCGAAAATCCAAATCCGTTCGATATCCGAGTCTGAATTTTACGGATATTTATCTGAAAAAATATTCGAAAGAGAAGATTTGGATAGCGTTTATAATATCCGAAAAAAATGAATATGCATACGAATAATATATTTTTGCAATACGGATAATCAGTATCCGAGGTGGAACATCCACATTTGCGGATATCCTTTTTTTGTATATCCGTATTGTATTTAATATTAAATTATTATTAATATATTAATAATAAGAGAAGTGATATTAGTTATCGTCTTAATTTAGGGACGATTTTTTTTTACAATTGTATTTCTTATTAGTTAGTATGATTTTGTACTCATTTAAATATTTCGACTTGAATGTAGTTTAACGGAAGAAATTATTATTGGATACGTGTTTCAATGAATACAGTTGATATTTTATGACAATTTTTTATTTATCAATTGGGGCAGTTATAGTCTATCCTTAATACGCAAACCCCATTTTGTATTAATTGAAACTACCTTTTGGGACGGTTTTTTACCGTCCTAATTGGGGTTGCCAGAATCTGAGTAGTATACTATTCGCGGGAGCGGGAATTTTTTCACGGGACCACCTTTTGGGACGGAAAAATCCGTCCCTAATGCCAAATGTAGAGCGTACATGAATTAACATTTAGGACGGTAAAATTCGTCTCTAAAATATTTGCGACGCCTAGTATAAGGGACGGATTTTTCCTGTGGCAAAATCCGTTTTAAATACTCTTTTGGGACGGATTTTGTGCCTTTAGGGACGATTTTTTACCATCTATAATACCCATTTTTCTTGTAGTGATATTAGTTAGGTATAATTATCATATATAATATTTATTATTTTATGTAGAATATAAATATATAATATAAAATGTTAACGAATCATTTAACAAAAAAAAAAGAGCAATAATACTTTTAAAAAAATCATAAGAGAATGAATGGATTGAAGTTAAAATAAAGAATAGAAAAAAAAAAAGGAAAACAAAAGAAACCTTATTTAAAATGGTATAAAACAACAAAAAATAATGGGGAAAAAAGAAAATGAAGGATAAGACATCAAAAGCAAGAAACAAAGACCCACAATCCGTCACAAAACCAAATAACCCTAACCTTCTCCTCCTCCTCCATCCCCTAGCGGCACAAACCCCTTCCAGCAGGTATCTTCCTCATCCTCCTCTCTCTCTCTCTCTCTCTCACACACACACACACACACTCATGCGTGCGCGCGAAGACATAAACTTTGTAGTAACACATATAACAACCGTTACACACAACCACCGCTACATACACACATCAAACAACTACAAAACCATTGTTGCACTTGTTCCACACACACACTGTGCTACACAACCACTGCAACACACACACGGACATAGCCACACACAGAACACATATTGGATTTTATTCTAATTGGATTTTATTATGATTATGTTATTCTGTATTATTAATCTATTAGTGTTATCCGTATAGCTCGAACAGGATGATGAAAAATTATCATATCTGGTTCCTTCGGGAGATGGATTTATAAAAATTCAGATATCCAAATAACAAACATACAAACAAACAAAACTGAATCGAATGATCCTATATTAATAGCTAAATTGGCAATGGAATGGAATGAACCTAGTAAAGCACCCCTGCGCGATATGGGGCCAACAATTATATGACAAGAAGACTCGATGCTTTCACTGACTCTGCTCTGATTCGATTTTATTATGATTTTTTTTGTCATTCTGAGTGTAGTAATCTATATTATTCTCATATTAGTGTTACTATATTATTTGTATGTATTATTCTGATCGATTCTATTCAAAGTTTTTTGTTAAAATGACTCCGATTTGGTTGTTTAAATGATTCAACAATTGTAGAAAAATATGTCGAAAGAGGCAAGTCAGACTAATATTTCCATAAATGCATCTACCCCCATTCAACCTAGTTGTGAGAATCAAGGTGGTATTAATGATTCTCGAGTAGCAAAACAACCAAATAAGAAAAGCACTTGTGAGGCATGGAGTCATTTTACTCGTGAGGTGCATCCATATAATACTGTTACGACCACTTGTATTTATTGTAAGAGAAAGTTCAATGCTAGAAGTTTGAAGGGACCCCCTCTCTTAAATAATTATTGGAAATCATATAAAATAAAGCCAAGGGGTGGTGGTGACATTCGACAACAAATTATCGGCACTAGTAAGTCCCCCACTGAACCAATTCCGAAGTTTGGAAATTATAGGTTTGACCTGGAGATAGAGAGAATGTAATTTGCTCAAAAGGTTGCATGACACGATTATCCATTTCTTATGGCTGAGCACGAGCACTTCAGGTATTAACTTTCTTATTGTTACCCCACATAAAAAAATCATTCAAGAAGTCACGGTGAAAATAATTTGAAAAAATATTTCGAAGTCAATAAAGAAACACTTTACAAAGTTAACGAGAAACTAAGTAAGTCAATTAATCATTTATTTATTTGTCATTACAAATTTACAAATAAACTCAAACACTCCCCAAATATTTTTCTTAATTTCAAGCTTCGCTTTTTTTCCCAAAAAATTTGAAGGTTACAATGAAGGTTGAGCAATAAGATGTTGGAGATGTGTGGTTTTTGGAAATGTGAATTTTGGTGGAGGCAACCTTTATTTTTATTATTTCCACTATTACTTACTTTTTTATAATTCAGTGACTTATTAAAGTTTGATGACTTGGCTTCTATATTGTAACACCTTTTTTTTAATAATTAAGTGACTTATTAATTGTTCCCCCACAACCACGAATTACTTGAGATTTATTATTTTACTAAAAAAGTATCTCCATTTTGATATTTTAATGTCCAACTACTTTCATTGGAAATTACATTGTATTGATGTTTAAAACACGAAAAAATGTATGACCACACAGAGTAAAAAGAGACAAGTATTGTTTACTTATTTAATTATTTTCATTCAATAAAGATGCGTTGGTGCATAAAGCTAAGAATTTTGATGTGCATTTTACTTTTTTAACATAGAGGAAATGCTTGTTGAGGACTTATAGTTTATTCAATAAGAGAAAAAAGAGAACTCATGATTCATGAATATAAGTATTAAAGGTTGGTACTTGATTTCAAACATTCTCTTAAGAGTTTATATTGTCACTTTTTTTGTTAGTTACGTCAAAATTCTCTTAGACTTTGATATGAGTTTATATGAATATGAATTTTAGTTAATGTTAAAATTAGTGTTAATTGCAATCGATAATTAATGTAAACGGATACGGATATTATTCAAATCGAGAGAATCTGAGAGGATACGGATATGGATAGTTGTTTTTACTATCTTAGCGGATATGGATAATGCATCCAAATAACAGATACCGATAGCATGGTATTCACTTCGTTTCCATCAATTTACCACCCCCTAACTAACACATACACACATCATAACATTTATATAAATAATTTTTTTATAAAAAATTATTTTAAAAAAATTATAAAAATATTAATTAAGAAAATATTTTTAAAAAAAAATGAGAAAGTGGCATAATAGATATTTTAGGCATGAAACTGAGTTACTTAATGGTCAATTGACGAAATCCATCAAATTGGGGTCAAGAAGTGAAAAATAAATGGATTTGACTCAATAACAAATAATTAATGGGTATCAAACCCAAAATATCCCTATCATACTTGAAAGCAAAAGTTTTTATGACTTTTTAAGTACAATTTTAATATACATCATTCTTTGTGTAAACTGTGACTGGGAGATTTTTTTTAAAACAGACAGCTATAAAATATGCATTAACTCATTTGTAAAATATGCATCATTTGATACGTCTATTTTTTTTGGGTAAATCTAATTAAACAATTATCGAAGAAGTTAAGTCCAAAGAGTGCAAAAAATTAAACTTGCTGTGATTATAAGACCTTTTTGGTATTTGTTTTCTTATAATTTTTTTAGTTATTATGAATTTTATTTAGTTATAAAGACTAATTTTATTAAAAAACAGATTATATATTATACTCAAAGGATAAAGTTTTATAACGACTTTTAAGTATAATTTTAATGTAAATCTTTATTTGTGTATAAATTGAGAGTGAGAGAGTGATTCTTCCATGGTCTCAATAGCGCACATAAGGTCATATAACACTAAAGCAATATATAAACATTTTTTTTACAATAATAGGAAGATTAAATTACTACAAGTTCCTGTCCATATACGTATATGCCTTATGTTCTTGCTTGAATAGGTATCCATTTTATGAAAAACCTTAGAATGTCTGAAGATTGAACCTCATTCGGCTTTCAGTTGACGTTGTATAAATAATAATTTTTCAGGATATAATTAGGCTCGCGGATGGAATGTAAACGGACTATGTTGAAGATTTAACTTTTATAGCTCTTTTTGTTACTTTAAGTAGAATGTTTGTTTTATCATATAGAGCATGTTTGGCTCTCTTGTAATAAGTTTTGAATTTTGTCTTCAGTTGTAACTCGTAGTTACTTTTAATATATATGAAGTTTCCTTTTAGAAAGCTCCGATGATGTAATTCCTTCATTTTCAGTAATTTACGATTCACAACCATGCGAATGTATTTCCGTTGCATTTATTTTAAGAAATATTTTAAATCCAGAATATTGAACGCCTTGGTGGCATGTCAAGACACTCGTTCCCTATTACTATTATAGATTGGGGTCATGATAGTGGTGTATAAACACTAAAGAAAAAAAAATATCCCTTTATTTTAATCAGAAACATATTGACAGAATTAGTTATATAGCCAACTTATATAACAAAAGTCACAAACAACGCAATGAATTGTAGTTTGTAGGTTGCATGCAGGAAACGAGGGTTAAGGGACCCGTTTTATTAAAACGCTTTCAATAACATCTAAAACCATCATATTTCTAAAATTGTTGAGTATCCCATTGAAGGAGGTGGCGAGTTATAGGGTAGCGTTAGGGATAAAATTGCTCCTCAAGATCTGAAAACATAAATTGTCCTGAAGAACGTGTATATAGCACAACGAGAGAGCGACCTAAAATTGTGGAATAAAGGGTCAATCATGTGCATGAGAGGGAACTTCCTTCAGTCTGGCCATATATTATTTATTAATTATAGTATATAACTAAAGTCGACAACGGAATACGGTATCGACGTTTGTCGCATCTAAAGAAAGCCACATGGACAATTGTAATTAAGGTTCAATTATTTAACAAATAAAATTTAACAACCATTCAACTTCCAACTCATTATTTGTCTACAGCCATTCCAATTACCATTCAGTTCCTACCCTTTGGTTTCCAACTTTATCTCTCCCCAATTGACTCTTCCATAATAAGGAAAATCAAGGGGGGGTGGTACATGTTGCACGGTTTGTTTTTCTCACAAAATTTAACGTAACTCCTCATCTTCTCCAACTATATATCTCCAACCTCATACATACCATAGTACACCACACCAGACCATACATAATGTTTACTTATCTATCATTTGAAAGGAAAGAGGTTGGATGACAAATATACATATACGTAATATTTAAACACTAACAATAAGTTTCAATTTGTTAACAGGTATGGCAAGAGGGGTATTACGTCAAAAGATTATTTGATCCAATGGATGAGGTTATCTCCGTCGGTAAATGGTCAAAATAAATCTAACAACAATCGAAAACACTCACCAAAGCTGTGGAGATCGATTAGCTTCGAAGACGTGAGGAAAATATCTAATAATAACAAACCCCCTTAAAGCCCTTCTGTCTCCCACCATCCATTTAATTAGGATTTCCTTCCAGCCCCTCGGTTACCTTTTCATCTTTCCCATACACTAAATATGGGCAACATCAGTAGGAAGGGGTCTAGAGAGAGAAGGTAAAGGGCGTCCATGTACCGATTGTTGAAATACCCCATAAATGAAAACAATTGTTCAAACATAGACATATGTCCCCATCATTTTGAGTTTCATGTTGCTGCTAACTTCTACAAGTGAAGACCAAACAAGGCAATGAAGATGAATGGTACTACTATACAATACCTAGAAGAAATGTTTTATCAAATAGACAAACAATAGATTTACAAGATATGTTTTATTTTACTGTATATTGTTTTTATTAGGTGTATAGACACCGCGGGAACGCACTAAGGATATGATTTCGAGTATATAAAAATATTTTTTCACATATATGTTCTAACATACAAAAAGTTCCATATTTTTTTAGTAGAATTATATAAGTTCAGTTTAATTTTATTCAATACTAATAAATTTATGCTTACAAAATATACAATTTAGTTTCCATATTTTATGTGTGTGTAGATTGGTTGTTTTGTGTATAGATTGAGGTGGTATTTTTTAAACACTTTGTAGTTTGATTGTGTAAAAAAAATGAAAACTTACAAATATTATTGGAATTAGGAAAAAATATAGCACTTGATAAACTCATATAAATGTTCTATGTGACATTAAAGATTAAAAAATGTTAATGGAAGTTGTTTTTATAATAATTGATTAGTGAATACATTTAAGATGCGTCCGCGCATCGCGCGGGTTTCATGCTAGTTTATTATTAACTTTATTATCTACTTCATTTCTATTTATTTGGTGTTTGGGGGGGGGGGGGGTGTTTGCATCGCTAATTTTGGACAAATTGTTTACCCTGTTTGTCTTTATTTTCTCAGATGGTTACCTCTAAAAGGAGTCAGAGAGAACAAAATGAGTAGGTTCATAAGCAAAGGCCCTCCCTTTCTTGGTACCCTCAATAATAAGATATAGAGGTCAGATTTTCCTAATGTGTGTAGCATCATGTGTAAGTGTGCACTTCCGGGATTAACATCCGTGAGAGAATAAGTTTGCACTTCCGCAATTTGCATCAGGGAGGGTATGTGTGCCTTATAGAGAGGGAGATATGGCAGGTTAAGCAACAAGGATATAAGATAAATACAATTTGAAAGATGTAGGGTGTGTTTGATTGCAAATATGAAAATTGCGTGAAAAATAGTTCATTTGGATGAAAAGTTAGAAAATGAGTGGAAAAACATGAGTTTTTGGTCTTACCTTTTCTATTTTCCATGGAAACCAATTTTTTAGTAAGTGGATAAGAAATATTTTCCACTTGAGATGAAGCACTTGTATTGTGGATGGGCGCTGTTCTTACATGAAGTATTCACAATCAAGGTACTACAAAGGCAAAACATGAGTTAAAATAACTATTTTCTATGAAAAAATTTCATGACAATCAAACACTCTTAGGGTCCATTTGATAGCAACATTTGTCATAGCAAATAAGGAATCTTTCTCATTTTCCAGCTTTTAGTTGCGTTTGATAGCACTTAATTGCACTGGAAAATAATTATAACTTACACTAAGGTACTCATCCCTAAAGCACCAAAAACTGATTTGGCATGGAATTCAATTCTTTGGGGAGGAAATCAATGACTTGGAAATTAATTCCACGCTTTTCTTGATGGAGTCTAGTTGTAGAAAATGTTCCCAAGGGCAGTAATGGAGATCACGGATGGTCAGGATACCTTTTTTGTGAGTTCTAGGCGTTTGGAAGATGATCATCCGGAATTGGGAGGTCCAAGGCAGTTCAAATAGTGAGTGAATCTGAGACCGCTCTTGGTACTTACTCTCGAGAAGGTACATGCAATTAATGCGGATGTGAACTACATTAAATGGGAAGTGATACACTTGTGAGAGAAGTGTTTAAGCAGTTATAATTTAGAGGCTATTTTGACAAAAAGTAAAGTAACTTTTCAAAGGTTGTCACGCCAACGTAAGGTTGGGACGATGGTGTTCATGGGGCGTAGGTTGTATATGGAAGGTTATAAGGGGGTATTAAAGATGGTACCTTTTTTTTGTTTTGTGTTAATTAGCTTTGTTAGCCTACTCTATCCTCAAGCTCAAAGTTCATGAACAGGCAGTTTCAACTAGGCCCAAGCCTAACAAGCCCCGCCGATTGAGTTCTATCTCACTCTAGCTAAAGTGACATTAAAATGCAAGGTCACCCACAAAAGAGTGCAAAGGAGACCTGACCTTTGACGGTGGTGGTGGTGGTGGTAGCTGTAAACTTTTTTCTTTTTCTTATGGGGTATCGAATCAATTATTAATTCCCATAGAAGGGGTAGAGGTGGATACTTGTTGGAATTACTGACTAGATTGTGTTTCAAGACTGTGGGCGAGTGAGGGTGGGTATGATTCATGGTTCTACGATAAGGTGCCCCCACAGGTTATATAATGATACACAATTTGGGGAAAGAATTCAAATTTCCCTATTTCAGCATTCTTCTCGAATCTGAGCCATATTTGTAATTAACTCAACTAATGATAAAAATGCTTAGTTAGTGTAAATCAAGGAAGAATTGAGGAACATCCAAGCACAGTACACTCCTGACTCAGTTTCATTAACCCTTTTAAAGAATTTTTGCATTATAGAACTTAGCTAGAAAGTTGTGAGGAAACTAAACTCAAACAATCACTATCCAATTTCAATGAGATTCAAAATTGGACTCAATCCTGGTCAAAAGTTTAAGCAAAATTCATGGTTTAAAATTAGGATTACACATCTACATATTAATCATGTGGTCAGTTCTCCAATATATAGATCATTCTTTACATCCCATTATACCAACAAATAATCATCATGCATTAGGTGAAAAATTCAATTCTACCTCACATTTTGTAAATACTTATTTTCTCACTTATATTGTTGCACCCCCTCATGCAAATCTTAAACTACTTGTGAGTAATAGAACGATTCAACGAAAAATAAGAGGAATATGTTAGGATGTGCACTATTAAATTTTCAAAGCAACAAACAATCACTTACCCGCTGCTTGTCAATTCAAAAGGTGGGACGGGGTTCTTATATAAATTCATTATAAAGTATAAAGGTATAATATTTTTTGTACATTATAAAGGTATACTATAAGAAGCGTACTTCTAATCTTCTTTCTTTTCACATGTTTTTAAAAGTCTCCATATGCTCCGGAGTGCAACCCTAATTTAAAAAGAAAATACAAAAGGTAGAAAATAAGAAATGTCACCAAGTTGGTTATATTCACAATAATTTTGAGAATTATAAAAATAAACAAACTTCCCATCTTCTTCTATATACAAAAACTGGCCCCTTGTTTAACTTTAAACAACTCCATTTTACATAGAAGAAAATATACACACAAACTTGTAAAGCAACGAAGTCACCCACAGCGAAACAAATCCAACTCCAGTAAGAATCGGCTTAATGCTGCTATGCAAAGTTATAGATTTACCTTTTTCTTCTCCTCACTCCTCTCGTACCTAGCCTCTAGTTTCTTACAGCACCAACTTGAATCCCTCAGACAAAAAATCATCGCTGAGAGGAATGAGGATCAATATTTGAAGTACTAATCCACGTCAAGGAAAATAGTAAATAAGGTAGCAAGTAAATTATGAGTTTTTTTTATCTAATCTGAAGTCAAAAATCTAAATATTGATCTATGGCTTGAAATCCAAAAATTATGTTTGTTGTTCGCCTTAATCATCTGAATAAATGTTTTTAAAGTAAATATTACCTTTAATAACACTCAAAGGCTTATGACTTCCTAAGGATTTGGAGGTAATACGATCATTAGTCTCTTACAATTTAAAAGACAAACAACATATACCACCTCTAAACTCTGAATGGATTCATATTCCGACTTAAAGATATAAAAACAAGCAAAATATATCTTCCTAAGTGACTTAGCCAATCGATGAGAGCAAACCCGAGGTTGGCCTTCAGCCCATTTAATTGTGAGTTAAATTATATAACAGAAAAAGTGCAACACTCTGTGACACCCCGACTAATTAAATACCGGACAGCTACTCCCTTATTCAAATTAATTCAAAATATCAAGTTGGTTCAATTCGTAGTATCACTGTCGAAAATATATTTAAACAATTACTAGTCACCTAATATTTAAAAAGCGAGTTGCCAAATTTTATTAAATTAAATTAACATGCAACCAATTAAATTCTAAGTTAACCATACCACATCCACAATAGAATAATAATGGAAATAATAAAATGAGTCTGGAGTAACACTCCCCTGAATAATCCAAATACTGAATAAACCCCAATACAAAGTCTGAATAAAATAAATAATCCAAAACTGAAGTGCAACTGAAAGTCTGAGAATGCTATCTATAAATGGAACGAGGCGACATGCCCTAACGAAAGAGTGATCCAGAATAGAATCAAATGCAGATTGTGGAGGCGTCTAATACCGAGTTCTTGTAAATTCCACAGCAGCTACAACGCGTCAATGTAATGGAACACCTATGCTAGGCGTCCATGTGGCTGGGCACCTAAAAAGGTTTTACAAGAAAATTAGATTTGAAAGCAAAACGGGTCAGAGCGCGAGGTGAAAACAATTTAAAAATATAGCAAGTGTTTAATTGCATTAAACAGTGAATATTATAGACATGTTAATTACGTACTCTCACATGAGTTCCTCACCCCCTCAACTAATGTGCAAGCCTAACGTATATCCTTAACCCGTCCTAGTTATGCCGTTCTAACTAGTCTGTACCACATCCTTTCCTCACATTATAATATTGGGTCTATTCATATCATTCTAATATATCCTACGTGTGACTCACATTTTCATTGATCAGATTAATTCATAACGATTACGATAGGAAATTCTCATTTTTAATCCCATTCAAAATGTCTCAATTATTCATATTCACACTTTAACAAAGAGTCCGAAATAAATACAAGTATATTATTCTCAACACAAATATATAAAGAGGGCACCCCTAGGCTAAGTTGTGGTGCATACATACTCTGCTATCGAATCCCGGTACATCACGTACATAAGGACTACGTGTTTCGAATCTCTCAGGAATCGTTTCAATAAGCAAAATCACACATATTGGAGGCGAATATAGTTCACATACCAATGGGTCACGCACATACCTACGCTCCCATGGTCAGTTGACTTATTAACTCACAAATAAGCTATTCAAAGCCCTATGTCCTTAAGGTATCAATCTAAATCCCCCGTAGGCACACAAAGATTAAATGATCCTAATCCGAAAGCCGACCTCCCGTGATAGCAAGTATGGTAGGTATGTCATACACATAATAATCCATATACTAAGCATTCACACAACTTAGATAACTGTTATTTTATTTAAGGTATATTCTCACCTCTATACCATTAGTCTATTTGTTCACTATTATTATTCCCGATTAGACATAATATATTTTTGTCGATAAGTCTCACGTCGTATAGTTTCAAGTAATTAAAATCCTAACCGAAGAGGTTACTAAGTCTCCTACTTTTTTCACATATCAATTCAGTACTCCGAAGTCCTTATTTATGTCCCAAATCCTAACTTATCACTCCTAAGAATTTAAATCATGTTCTCGCATCATAAAATAGGAAATTACTCGTCAGACACTCGTAAATTCAACTCTACAATCCATCACAATTTCTAATAGGTTCTGGACTTCAAATATATCCCTACTGGTCTCCCTAAAGTCCTAATGTATTCACATAATCCCCAACTACAACGTTCGATGGCCGACAACACTTACATTCAAAAAGGGGAAAAAGTTCACAATTTATGGGGAGATCGATCGATTGACCTATGGCATCGATCAATCGAGCACCTTTGATCGATCGATCTACGAATGTCGATCGATCGATCGATCAAGCAGGTACAGACTACGGGATTCCTTCGTTTTCAATCCCAGATTTGTCCCAAATCTTCATTACACGATGTTAAATCCTAAAGTAAGCATATAGGGTCATTATGTAACCTAATTACATGATTCTTAACGTTCCATAACTCTTATATCATCATTAATTAAACCTTATCTTGGATCAAATCATCATATTATCATGAAACCCCTAGTTTTCTATTTTCTTCAAAAATCATCATACTTCTCTTCCTAAATCCATTTTTAATCAAACAAGGGTTATGATTTTGTTAAAGGAAAACTTCCAGAATCAAACTACATGCAAATCCTATCCAAGATTTAGATTTCATCTCCAAATTTCATGAGTTCCAATCACTGTTCATGGCTATCATCAAATCCTACACTATCATGGATAAATTATTTGTTGAAACTTAATGAATCAAATCACTTGCCTGGGAATTTGATGTTCTGATCCGTTGATGATGTTAAGGGTTGGTTCTCATTCTCTCTCCGGTCACACATCCGGTGAATAATGGTAGTGTGTGGTGGTTATGGCTTGGAAACCCTCTTTGTAACTTCTCCTCTTTCTCACGTTGCCCACTCCTTGCTTTTTGACAGATAATGGCCCTAATATTGGCTGATAAATAAAGCCTAAAATTCGTGGCTCAAAATCCTTTAAAATTTAAAATGACTAAAATACCCTCCCGGATTATCGGTTTGCCCTAAAAATGCCCCGGAACCCAAACTAAATCCCCGACTAGTGTTTTCTGACTATTTCGTCCTTCCAGACACGCTGGCGCACTCGAAATGACCATACGAATGATAAACTTTTAATATACTTTTAAATCCAATTAAATTGATTCCTGACGCGACTGACACGCGCATCCCAACTAAATTTCCCGAATTGTCGTATTTATGACTCACGACAATTTTAATAATTTCCATAATCATATATTACTACATTCACCCAGTAATATTCAACATTATTATCATAATCAAATACCAATTCTCGACTCGCTGTTATTTAAATTCGGAGTAATTTTCAATTAATTCCCAGTTAATTTAATTAATCCCATTAAATAAAATCAATAAAATTACGGCGTATTACACACTCCTAACAGATTCTTAAAAGGAATAACTCATATTCTAAAGTCTATTATTGTCCTACGAAGAAGCAAACGAAGGCAATGTCATGCGAGATATGGAAAACCAACATAGACAAGATAGTGAGATCATAAAATTATGATGAGTTTTCGTTGACGTACCTTTTCTTCTTCCTTTTCTTCTTCCCTTTCTTCTTTCCCTTTCTTTCCTCTTCCCCGCCTTATTCATAGACATCAAGTGAAGCAAGACTTCCCACAAAAACCTCCGCAAAAAATGAATAAGGCATACCCTCAACCACAACCTCCTTAATCAATTTCCCGGTCAAGTCATACCAAATAAGCCTCTCATGACCATAATCCAACAAAACCTCCCCACCACTCTTCGAATACGCCAACGGCTTCATATAAAACGGCCTAATATTCGGTGGCAAAACCGAAAACAACCTAGTCCAAGACTCCTTCACACCATACTCCTTCATCACCCATATATCATGCCGATCCTTATCATACGAACACGTCACACAAAGACACCCTCCCAACACCTCCAGACTCGTTTGAAAACACCCCTCCAAATATTCCGGTTCCTGCACTAACCTATATTCCTCACCCGCAACATCAAATGCCGCAATCCGTTTCGGCACATTAGGATCCTTCTTTTCCTTAACAAACCAATGTAAACATCCCCCCGCTAAAACACAACCCCCACCTAACGCAAAACAAAGATAATAAGGAAAATCAGAAATTCTCCTCCATGTATTAAATTTCAAACTATAAACTTTAACTTGAAACTCAAATGAATCAAACTTCTTACAATAAAATTGCACAACCCTAACAACCTTATAATCATCAGAAACACAATCATAGCCGAAACCAAATTTGACAACCTTGTTAAAATAGTGAGAATAATCAGGTGGGGTGATATAAGAATGAGGTAATTTGCGGAATTTACGAGTTGAGGGGTTCCAAATTGCTGATCCTTGTTGAAAGTTGCCTAAAAGGAGTAGTCCATTACAAGAGCCTAATACGAAGGTTGTGGAAGAATTGATTAGTGGATGGTGATTTAATTCGGTGAGTGTTTGGAGTGAATATAAGTCTATGGAGTAGAGTTGTTTGTTTCTGAGGATGAGGCTGAGGTTTGAGTTGGTTGAGATTGAGTGGTGGAGGTGGAGTTTGATGAAATTGGGGCTGTCGATTAGGGCAAGCCAAGGTTTGGAAACGGATCTGAAAAGGAGGAGGGATTTGACGGGTAGGCGTGAGAGAATGTTTGTGATTATATCAATTACGAGGTTGGACATCTTTGACTGGAAAATGGATTTGCAGGAACAGGGAAGAGAGGTGCGTGTTGGGGAATGTGGATGGCAATTACATCGACCTCAGGTTCTATCGGATTCAAAGGGAATGTGAGTTTCAATGTCGGTTTGTTTGGATTAAATAATGTAGAGCAAAGTAATCCAACCGTCTCTTACCTTTCCTTTGGTAAATTCTAGCTGGCATAGACCACGAAGCAAAAAAAGGTAGCGCCACCCTCATCATCATACTCATCAAGATAAGTTTTAATTTTGGCACCACACTTTTAATCTCGTTTATGTATTAATTTAAATATTTTAAAAATAAGAAAAAGGTAAATAAGTATTTTTTTTGTCAAGTTTCAATTTCTATTTTTTTTTTAAGTTGTGATTTGTTTTGTTAAATCCATATATATTTACTAAAATCAATAAATACAAATTCTTTTTTAATCAAATAAGAGCATGATTATTTTATGTGTCACTGTAGAACCACTCTATTTTGATATGCGATTATTTTGTTTTGTTTTTTACATTCTTTTTTTTCCATTTTTTGTTATTTTTCATGGACTAAAAGGTTGTATTGGATGTACTATATAACAATCTAAGTTTTTTTTTGCTACCAAAGTGGAGTGTTGAGGAGAGAGGAATGAATTAATGCATAAAATACCTCAAATGCCCCTTAAAATGGTCTTTGTCGCTAGTATATTTGGATGGTTGCTAAATGAGAGATTAAATTGAACCAATTTGAAAGGTGAAGAACTAAATTAAGACAATGAAAAGATAAAAAATTAAATTGAGACTAAGGAAAAGGTACTGAAATACTTTACTCAATAATATTTTATAACTTATAAAATGCTATACAAAGAGTTAAACTCCTCGATGCTAAGACTGTCCACATAGGACTTATAGGGAGCTCAACAAATCATTATTTTGTCTATTCTTATTCTGCCCATTCTCATTCCCCCATACAACCCCTTCTTTCCCCTATATAAAACCCCAACATCCCACCGACATGACTTATCAAGAGGACCTTTCATATATTTTCGTTTGATCTTTTTAATGCTCCTGCAGTTCTCCCAAACTCAGCCTCTTCCGGATAGCAGCAGTGGTGGGTCAGACTTTCCAGCCTAAAGTGGGAAATTACCAAAATCAAATTACGGGGGCGTACGCGGCATCAAAGGCGGCGGTGGATGGGGGTGACGGCTATCTATGTATCTCTATGGCCGGCGGACACATATATGATTTTTTAAGGGAAGAGAGATGAGTTTGTGAAGATGCTGGTGGGGGAGTGTCCGCTTGGAAGGTTGGCACAGTCGGAGGTTATTTTTATTTTTATTTTTTTATCTAATTGTGTTTATTTCTTTGTTTTAATGGACAACAACTAAATTGAGGTTTAACATCTAATTGAAAGAGAGAATCCACCATTCGATCTCCTCTCGTGATGTCCTATTGATCGCCCAGTTCATCAAACACAAGGCCTATCCATTTATCCATACGAGTTAGCTTCTTTTCATCCACTTATGCAATAATATTCAATTTACCTAATGAGATCTGAGGGTGATTGCATATCTTACAAATCACTTTTTTCAAACTATTGTTAAACAATGTCAAGTTAGGTAACAATTAAATAACCATATAAGTGGACATGTATTATAGATTTGGTGAGACTAATGGGTTTGGGATCACAAAAAAAGATAACCATGACTTCTAGGGTTTGACGGTTAAGTAGGAGATGAGTTGGAGTGTTATCAAGTAAAAAAGAGAGACCATCAGCTCCCAAATTAATTGAGTAATAGAGACCATAAAGTCATTTAAAAAGACTTATCAACTCCAAAATTGATTTCAAGAAAAAGGGGCGTAAGGCATGGATGAAAGGAAGATACAAAGTGCAAGAGGAAGATATAGGGGCGTGTGTCCTTTAATAAGAGAGAGAAATCTTAGCAAAGAAACAGATACATTATAATAAAATATTAATTACAATTGTCCACGTGACGCTCTGAAAACGCGACAAATGTCATCTTTATGTTCAACTGTCAATTTTAGTTATATACTTCAATTAGGGATGACAATTTAACCCGATCTATAGGAGCCCCTCCTCGCCCCGACCCTAATGGAATGAGTTTTAAAACCCGATTAATGAATTAAGAGCGGATATGAGTTTTAAAAAAAAATCCGTTTGTTAAATGGGGGGGGGGGGGGGGGGACTAGGAGTTAATTCAAATAAAACCGCCCCATCCCGCCCCGTTCCGTTTACTTATGCCTACATAAATACTCTTTATATGTATGTTAGTTACAATTAAACCACACGCACACACACAAACACACACACTAAAAAATATTTATATATTTGTTAATTTTGTAAAAGATCAATGTGGAAATATGGATTGACAATTGAAGGACTGTCTCATATATTGGAATACGAACCATTATAGACGTCTAAGATTATAACGTAATATTTTTAATTTTACTATTTTTAAAATTAACCCAACCCGTAAGATCCCCGCCCCGCCCATTTATTAAATGGGGTTGGTTAGGAGTTAATTTAAATAAAACGGTTTCGTCCCGTCCCATTTATTAAATGGGGAAAATTAGTGTTTTTTATCCCCACCTGCCATCCATATATATAATACACCATGTTAAAATAAGTATATAATATTACATAAATTTATTTCACACTTCATAAGCATTATGTTTTACTCTAAATTACCAAAAGCATATTTTGACTAAAAAATACCATACAATTCTATTTTTTTCTTCATTATACCACATATAGGCTACCCACTATTTAAAATTAAAAAAAATCATTTTACATACTTTCCATCCTTCTCTCTACACATCTTAACCTTAAAACCTCTCAACTTCAAAAGCCAACAACAAATCATCAACTAAAATTAATTCATATACGTTGTTACTCAAAATTAATCTACCCGATTAAAAATATATTTTCCTTATAAACATCTGGTGAACCAAAGTTATAATCTGGTATTGAAAACCTCCAAAAATTATCATTTGAAAACCTCTTAAAATTGAACCAAGCTATATTTAATTCATAAACATCTATTACTGACAAACCAAAGGAAGGTTGAATCGTTTGAATTTCGAAAGTTTTAATCGGGTATTTTAGATGATTTAATTTTGAATGAACAATTGATGAATCGTTTGGAACCTGGCAAATGGATTTTGTTTTTGAAAATGAAATTATTTTTTGAAAACTTATGTTGTGGTTTAAAACGAATCACGAATGATTCGGGTTGTCTATAACCAACCATTTAGGTTAGCATTTTAAGGTTTCATTCGAGATAAAAACAAACAAAACAAACGAGTGAAGTTATATATCTAAACTTGACATCCTTCGGTGCCATTACCCTGAATTGCCTTACCTGATTCGTCACATTTATGATGAACCAAAATAAGTTATGTTAATAACTTCAATCGGGGAAAGGTAACAATTTTAGGTTGTTTACTCGTCAGTTGTATGCCGAGTCTATATGAATATTTCGGAGTCGTTGTCCCAAATGAGCATTTATTTCTATATATTTATTTCCTTTTTTTTCAATTGGACCTAAATGGGATTGAACATTGAACATAGTTGGGATCATTATAGTTATTCATTTACATATATTTATCTTTATTTGTTAGTTATTAATGTTAGTTATTCATTTATGTTAGTTATTACCACTGTTCTAAAAAACCGCCTAGGCTTGAGGCTTGGGAGAAACGTCCCGCCTTAAGCTTTTGACGTCTTATACTTGGTAAAACCCTTAAGGCGCACTTTTTCTCTAAAAACAACAATGCTTTAGTTAAACGATATCGCCTTTTAAAGATTTTTTACAAATCGGACCATTATCTCATCCAAAATAATCAAATAGTATTTTAATTTGTAAATATTCAGACATATTTTTATGATATGTACAATTTTAGTATTTTAATAAGCTTGTTATCGTTAAGAAATATTAAAATATTCTAAAAAGGCCTAAACGCCTTTTCACGCTTAAGGCCCACCTAGGCTTCTAAGGCTTAATGCTTTGCCTCCACGCCTCGATCACTCCCCGCGTTTTTTATAACCTTGGTTATTACTATTTGTTATTTGTTCATATATGTTAGTTAATGATGTATGTTAGTTATTCAAATGTGATCTGTGTATGTCAGTTATTCAATTATGTTAGTTATTACAATTATTAGTTCATATATGTTCGTTATTGATGTATGTTAGTTATTCACTTGCAATCTCTGTATGAATGCATGTCATATATGGATAACATTATATGCTACTCCCGTTCAAAGAGGAAGTCGGGTACTGCTTCGAAGAGGAAGCGTTGGGAAAAAATACATGTTTTATTAGGTGATATAGAGGGCCATAATTGGAGCGTCAAGAAAATAATCATGTTTTATCAGGTGATATAGAGGGCCATAATGAGTAGGGCCATATAGAGGTTGTTATAGAGGGACATATAGAGGCTTGTGTAGAGGGGCATGTTAAGGTCTATGTTAATGCTCTTATAGAGGGCCATGATGAGGATCTTATATTGGCACAACGTGATGTTGATTCTAAGTTAAGCCCTGGGTATTTCACTGTCTACACGTGCTGGACCATCGAGTAATCCATCATAAAGACAACACAAGTCGGCTACCGCATATAGTAAAAAGAAAGTAGTCAATGTCAGATCATCGTCTGAGGCATACGGGGGTCCTAAAGAACAAATTCTTTTGAATCATTTCAAGTACCATGATGTTTGTTGATGTAAAAAACTAGATCGCTCTAATTATTCAATCACAGATAAATAAAATGAGACAAAGATTTTTAAAGTGGTTCAGCATTATAAGAATGGCCTACGTCCACTGTTATGTTATTGCTGAGTGTTTGGGAATTCTCGATTACAAGATCTATCAAGAAATTCCGGTCCCTTTGAATGAGGGTGATACAAGGTATTTATAGCCCTTAGGCTGTACATGAATGGGTTGGTACATTAAATGATATACATATGAAAGGGTAATACATTTAATGCAGCGTGTGCGTCAAGATGATAAACATTCAATGAATAGTTAAACTGTTGACATTCTGGCAATTAATACTACGACCGAGATGCAGCTCGGACCGCCTTAGTTGCTCGTTGATCAGGAGTTCCTCGGAGCGCTAGAGTACCTCGGAGTGTGGCAGTTCCTCGGTATATCCTGGTTGCTCGGGGAAAACATGAGTTGGTCGAGGAAATGAACTTCCTCGTTGTTATTGTGCCACGTAGATTGACAAGTGTCTTCGTATGATTCGTCCACATCAGCATATTAATTTTGGTATCAACAGAAGCCCCCAATGTTTCATATTTCGAACTTTGAGGAGTATGGAACATTCTTTCTCGGTTTATGGCGATATTGAATGATCTTCTTGGGTTTTAGGAGCATCGTATTTGAATTTATTTCCAAATTCAACGAATTCGCCTTTTTCCGAACTTTTAAGAGCGCTTCGATCTTAGTGCCCTTTTTATCCTTTTAGCCGTCGGAAGTTCAATAGTTTCTTTTTTGTAATCATTTCCTTCGCCGCTTCCCAAGGCAAAGTATTTAAACTTCTTAGGTAACCATACCGTCTTCTTCTTTTTCCAATTTCCTGCATTCAAGCTTTCTATTCTCTCCTTCTCTCTTGTGCGTTCATCCTATTTTTCGTTCGTTGTCAACATACCTCCTTTCTTCCTGTAAGATCTTCTTCCTTTCTTCTGTATATCTTTTATTCAGTATGGTTTATATTGTGGAGTCTGTTGAGAAATTTCGTTCCGATTTTTCTATTCCTTCTTGGGTAACTCTGGAGGTTCTTTCTGAGCCTTTAGATTATTTTCGATTGGCCGAGGGACATTGGTTCCCCAGTCTATTCATTGCTGAATGTGGATTTTCTTTTCCACCAAACCCATTGTGTCTTGAGTTTTGTCAGTATTTTGATCTTGTCCCTGCAAAAATAGCCCCCAATTCATGGAGAATAATTAATGGGGTGTGCAAATTAAATCTAACTCATGGGACTCGTATAGGGATCCCTGAAATTATGTATTGCTATAAATGGGCCACTCTAGATAATATTTATTACTTAAAAACTAGGTTTCTGAATAGGGCTCTTGTAGTTAACCTCCCTGATTCAAATAGAGATTATTTTGAACATGGGGTGGTTATTAAAAATTGGCAATATGCCCCTTTAGTTGGAGATGGAGTATACAGCGGTCCCAGATGCCCCCCATATGGCAATGGGATAGGTTTATTTTTCATTTTATTTCTTTTACTTATGAAATTATGCTTTTATCATGTTTGACAAAATATATGACTGATATCTCATTATGTGTTTGTTTGCAGTTGACAGTAAAAGAAAAACTCCAAAAGAATCAGAGGTTAATATTAAGCATCTGAAACTTATCTGGGGTTTGCATAAGAACGTTGCAGACGAGCACATCAGGTCTGCATCATATTTGCTTCAGTATAAGAGTTATACAACCTCTTATACTGCTCGCCCTATTGAGCCAGCTTCAACTCCAGAGGATTCTTCTTCAGATTCTCATCTTCCTTTAAGTCAGAGAATGGGCAAGAAAAGAGCTCCTCCTGCTTTATTCGATGACATTACTTCTGCTGCTGGGGCAAAGAAAGGCAAAACTGATGTCCCAGAGGGGACTAAGAAGGTGGATGTTGCACCCTCTAAAGCTGCCGAGAAGCCCCCAGTGGCTCCGAGCAAGAAAGTTGCTCCTATGGAAGTGATTACTATCTCTCCGACCAAGAGTTATTCATTGGTTGAAGCTGCTGAAGTCCCTTTGAGAAGATTGAGGAAATCATCCTCAGTTAATTTGGCTGAAACTGTCCCTTCTCTACCAGCTGGTGGTGTTGGTATTCCAACCATCATTCCTCCGAGCTCTACAATGAGCTCGGTAAAAACTTGGATCATACCCGAGGTCCAAGGAATTGATGAAAAAATTTCTAGGGATATGCTGACATCCCTAGCTACTAGTCATCTTGCTTCGGTAAATTTCTCACACTCTGAATTTCCTTTCTGTCTCTGAATGCTTGCATTTTGTATTGACTTTACTGTTTTTCTCATTTTTCAGCTGGTGAATTGTTTCAATAATATTGTGAAGAAGGATGAAGCTATTAAAGCTTCAAGCTCCTCGTCAGGTGTAGAGGATGCTCTGCTGGGTTTGACCCAATCCTTGAAGGAATCTCGCCAACAGTATAGTGAGGACAAGGCTGTTTGGGAGAAAAAGTTGTCTACAATTGAGGCCGAGAAGGTGAAGATGGCTGAGATCTCCAAAAGTTTGGAGAATAAAGTGAAAAGTTTAGAGGTCGAGCATAAGAAATATGACGACAAGCTCAAGAATTTTGGAGAACTTGAGAATAAACTGAGGAAGGCAGAGGAAGAATTTTCCGCCCTGCGAGACATCAAGGGCCAAAAAGAAGAATTGGATGCAAAGCTTTCCTCAGAGAAATTGAGAAGAAAGCTCGTAGTTAAAAAATCCTTCAGCGCAGGCTGGGAGAAAGGATGGGACAAGGGGATTGCTGCGATGACATCCCAAGTTCAATACGGGAAGTTGAAATACTTCCGAGATGGATGGGTAGCTGCCCTACAGGAATTGAAGATCAAGGATGATTCCGAGCTATTCCAGTTGCACCTCCCTGGTCCTCCTCCACCAATTGTGGAAGAAGAAGAAGATGAGCCTGTCTCTGATGAATCCTCTATGGCCATAGGTGATCAAATCCCTACTTCTCTTCCTTCTGCCAACGAGGACATTTCTTCCATGCCTCCTCCTCCTGAGCAAATTTCAACTGCCGATCAAGTCGCTGTGACCATCGAGCAACCAAGCTCCTCGTCCCAGCCTCCCGAGAAAGTCTTGGGAGACAAGGAAAAGGTGTGAAGTTGTTCGGTATCATTTCTATCTTTCATTATTTGTAATCAAACAATGTAATCCTTTTATGATCTAATAAAATACATCTTTGTTCATCTCTGTTGTTGATGATTTGTTTTTGTTGATTGTTGTCTTTTTCTCATCCTTAGTTTGTTGCTAGAATGGAAATGATATCTGCACATGATACAAAGTTGATGCAGCAATGCCATGAATATTATAAAGCTGGTCATACAAATCTTAGTTCATCAGAAATAGCTGACATCCTTGGTCATGATGCCTCAGAACAAGCAATTGAGGCTTATCGGTACTTGAAGGATTTACTCGACCGAGCTGTGGCCAACAGTGTGGCTTACTATGAATTGATCGAGGAACTTCATTGTACCTTAGAAGATCTTCAGAGTCAACACAATGAATCAAATGCTTTGCTACACAAGGACTATGAAAATAGATATCAGCAGCTTTCTTCAGAAACAGGCCATAAGAAGATCCTTGCTGGATATGATGTTAGAGAAAGAACTTTAAAAGGTGAAGTTGAGGCCTGCAGGCAGATTACTGAGTTGATGGAACAAGAGAACAATAATTTGCAGAAAAAGCTGGCACAGTATGAATCTGCAGCGTCATCTTCCACTGCTTTAGTGCAAGTTACCGATGAAGATTTCTCGTTCTTAGAAGTTGAGAATGCTAAATTAAGGCAAGAGTTGGACGTTCTGAAAAGATCTGTTATTCCTGTGACTGCTCGGGGACGAGGAAGAGGATCTCGTGGGCGAGGAAGAGCTGTTCAAAATGTTGCCGAGGAGCAAAGTTCTCCAGTCGCTGGTATTGTTCTATATGAAGAACAGGATCTGTTTTTCCATCATATTTAGGAGTCACTGCAAGTGCTTTAAATTTCGATGGTGTAGGAAAATTAACAATGGCCTGCACAAAAGGTGTCCCTTGAACAAAAGTTCTCTGTAAGGGATTCCTTTCTTTAACCATTTCTCCAAGTCTATCCTCCAATCGCTGAATGGAACCCTTCCATGCTTCATTTCCTTCCTCGGGCTGCTTAGTCCGAGCAATTGATTGTTCTGACGTAGCTTCCTGAGATCTATCTCGACGAGTAACTGGTCTTGATTGTGCTGATCCTTCTCTCAAACCTGATGGTGGTCGAAAGCTTCTCGATGGGGCTCTAGGCGGACTCATATTTCTCCTTGGTCCTAACCGACTGAAAGGAGATACCCTGCTTAATCTTTCCAGGGCGCTAGTTCTCTCCGGAGAGAGGGTAATATGTTGATCTGTATCCGTAGCCCGTATCGATGAAGTTCGCCCAGGTTGATAAGAAAAATCATTAGATTCTTCATTACGATATGAATCAGTACGCCTGGATCGCGATTGCCCATGATCACTCCTTTGCCTTGAATGGGTAGGTGCACCGCCGTGAAGAGTTTGAATGCGTTGCCTCATTGTTTCTTACATGGCGGTTTGTCCTTCAGTCAGATTCGTCATAATTCCAGCCAGATCTAGAGGTGCAGATGGATTCGGAGGATTTCCAGTATTTCCAGCATTTCGATTACTGGATTCTGGATTATCTGCCATCGATGATAAATGATTTTTGGTGAAAAACGATAGCAACAGTCGTTTCCCACAGACGGCGCCAATCTGTTGATGTAAAAAACTAGATCTCTCTAATTATTCAATCACAGATAAATAAAATGAGACAAAGATTTTTAAAGTGGTTCAGCCTTATAAGAATGACCTACGTCCACTGTTATGTTATTGCTGAGTGTTTGGGAATTCTCGATTACAAGATCTATCAAGAAATTCCGGTCCCTTTGAATGAGGGTGATACAAGGTATTTATAGCCCTTAGGCTGCACATGAATGGGTTGGTACATTAAATGATATACATATGAAAGGGTAATACATTTAACGCAGCGTGTGCGTCAAGATGATAAACATTCAATGAATAGTTAAACTGTTGACATTCTGGCAATTAATACTACGGCCGAGATGCAGCTCGGACCTCCTTAGTTGCTCGTTGATCAGAAGTTCCTCGGAGCGCTAGAGTACCTCGGAGTGTGGCAGTTCCTCGGTATATCCTGGTTGCTCGGGAAAAACATGAGTTGGTCGAGGAAATGAACTTCCTCGTTGTTATTGTGCCACGTAGATTGACAAGTGTCTTCGTATGATTCGTCCACATCAGCATATTAATTTTGGTATCAACAATGTTTATGGTATATGGACCGAATAAGTGGTAATCATATTTCCAAATTCAACTTATTTAAAATATTGATATCCGTAACTTACCAAAAATATTGATATATTTGCTATTGTATTATAGATTGAACGAGTGTTGTTGCTATTTGTCAACCAGTGGACGAAAATAAATGAATGGCCTTTGGAAGATTTTAGTAAAAGGGTGCGTAAGAGGGTGGAGAGAGAAAAACTCGATGGCGTGATAAAATATAACCATAGGCTTATTGATTACACATTAGTTTCGACGTTCGTTGAGCGATGGAATCCAGAGACAAATAGATTTCACATGCCATCTCGGGAGATGACCATCATTCTTGATGACGTATCTCAAATACTCCAAGTCCTTATAGTTGGTGACCTGTTATTTAACTTAAACATTTATATTCCTGATAACGAGGTGATTGAAATGCCAAGCGCTATTGACTTAGTAGTTGAGTGCTTGGGTGTGAGTAAGGCCGACGCCGAATTAGAGTGCAGGAATTCATATGTGATCTGTTTGAATTTGATCATTATGAATTTTAATAAAAAAAAGTAAAAGATGAGGATGTCGCTGCAGATGTGAAAGACCATTGTGTTAGGGCTTATATACTCTACATTATCGGATGCATTGTTTTCCCCGATAAGACAAAAAATAAGATCTTTGTCTATTACCTGCAAGTATTAAAGGATTTAAAAAAGTTGGGCGAACTTGCGTGGGGCATTGGAATTCTTGCTCACTTGTACAGGTAGCTTGTCCTTTCATCAAGGTTAAGTGTTAGGCAAATAAACAGTCGTCTATCCATATTGAAGGTAATAATAATTAAATTTTTTATATATATGTTAATTATCCATTAAAGTAATCACTCATTCCATATGATTTTGTATTTGTATTATTATATGTAATCCTGGATTTAGGAGAACTCTACCGGGTTAGGGGCATGCTACTACATAGAGTTTAACAATATAATGCCTAGAATTGGGCGTTGTGCATTGTAATCAGCCTCTCAAAAGAATGCCTTCCCACGGCTCATTAAATACATAGAACAACTTGACGGTATGCCGGCAAGGAATGTAAGTGTTTTTACATTATTTTTATAATTAACTTTGGGAATATTCGTACACTAATTATAATTTTGTGTGTAGGTGATTTGGGAGCCTTATAATGATGTGAGGGATGAATACCCACTCCCGGAGGTAGCTTTTTGTGTGGCATCATCATTTGTTTTGACGTTGTTAAGCCATACTATCCCGAAATATGCCTTAGACAATTCGACCATTTTAAATCATTCTTCGCGACCCATGACCCCTTAAGGCGCGAGAGGGGAAACAAAGCTGTCAGATACAAGGTCATGTTTAACATGCAAAAATGGTATCATAAAAACTGGTAAGACCACATATTATCCGAGAAATCATAATAAGTAATCTCCTTGTGCCTATGGGACTGTAGCGATGATTACATGGAGTGGTTCTTGACCTATTCCCACTCGACTGTCCCGAACCTCGCCTGCCATCAGTCCAAAGCAACAAAAACGTCACTCTTAATGATTACATTTCTTATCATTTTTGTAATTTAACGAATAATAATACATAAATAAGGTGGATGAAGTACGTAAAGCGGTGAAGTTGCTCAGGAAGAACGTGGAAGACACTTTCCTTGCTTTAGCGTGGACGACTCAAATAGCCTCACAACGGTGGGATATCCTATTTCTTTTAATTTACATAACATGTCCCTCTGCTCATCTACAATTGACCTTTCCCACCTAAATATCGTTTTTGTATCATAATCAACCATATGGTACTTGGCTAACTAAAGCACCATAGATAATTTGCGCCAATGACCATCCAAATCCCCCAAAGTATAGACCGACCCTCCATTCGATAGATGATCAACTCAGAAGCACAAGGTATATCATAGACATTGGTGTTGATACCAAAATTAATATGCCGATGTGGACGAATCATACGAAGACACTTGTCAATCTACGTGGTGCAATAACGACGAGGAATTTCATTTCCCGACCAACCATGATTCTTTCTGAGCAACGAGGTTACACCGAGGAACTCTAGCGCTCCGAGGTACTCTAGCGCTCCGAGGAACTCCTGAGCAACGAGCAACTATGGCGGTCCGAGCTGCACCTCGGTCGTATCATTAATTGCCAGATAATCAACAGTTCAAATATTCATTGAATGTTTATATTCTTGACGCGCACGCTGCATTAAATGTATTACCCTTTCACATGTATATCATTTAATGTATCGAACCTTTCATGTACAACTTAAGGGCTATAAATACCTTGTATCATCCTCATTCAAAGGGGACCGGAATTTCTTGAAAGAACTTGTAATCAAGAATTCCACAAACACTCAGCAATACAATAACAGTGGACGTAGGCTTTATTCTTAGCCGAACCACTTTAAAAATCTTTATCTTATTTATTTATCTGTGATTGAATAATTAGAGTGATCTAGTTTTTTACATCAACAGATTGGCGCCGTCTGTGGGAACGATTGTTATTATCGTTTTTCACCAAAAATCATTCATCATCAATGGCGGATAATCCAGAATCTAGCAATCGAAACGCTGGAAATGCTGGAAATCCTCCAAATCCCTCTGTACCACCAGATCTGGCGGAAATCATGACGAATCTGGCTCAAGGACAAACCGCCATGCAAGACACAATGAGGCAACTCCTACAAACCTTAAACGGTGGTGCTGCACCTGCACGATCAGGACAGCAAAGTGGTCAGAGGCAAACCTATTTACTTTCTTCACGATCCAGGCGTACTGAGTCACGTCGCAATGAGGAGTCTGATGATTTCTCTTATCAACCTGGGCGAACTTCGTCAATAAGGGTGACAGATACTGATCAACATATCACCCTCTCTCCAGAAAGACCCAGCGCTCTAGAAAGACTAAGTAGGGCATCTCCTTTCAGTCGATTAGGCCCCAGGAGGAATAGGAGTCCACCTAAGACCATGTCGAGGAGTTTTCGACAACCATCAGATCTAAGAGAAGGATCAGCACAGTCACGACCAGTTGCTCGTCGGGATAAATCTCAGGAAGTTACTTCAGAACGATCGATTGCTCGAACCAATAGGCCCGAGGAAGGAAATGAAGCATGGAAAGGTTCCATTCAGCGGTTGGAAGATAGACTGGGAGAAATGGCTAAGGCAAGAAACCCCCTACAGAGAACTTTTGTTCAAGGGACACCTTTTGTGCAAGCCATTGTGGATTTTCCTACACCATCGAAATTCAAAGCACCTGTGGTGACCCCCAAGTACGATGGAAAGACAGATCCTGTACTTCATATAGAACAATACCAAGTTGCTGCCGACATCTATGCCGTCCCCGACGAGATGAGGTGTAGAGCATTCTCGGGAACTCTTACCGGATCTGCACAAATATGGTACAATAATCTTCCTCGGGGTAAGATTTCAACTTTTATTCAGTTAGCCGAGCTGTTCATTGGCAATTTTTGTTTTGGAGCAAAGCCAGTAAAACGAGTAGCACACTTGTTAAGTGTTAGACAAAAATCTGGTGAGAGTACTAGAGATTACATAACTCGTTTCAATAACGAGAAGCTAGAAGTCATAGATTATGAGGAGAAGACAGCAATCACCGCTTTGATGAGTGGACTGTTGCCTAATAAATTGTATTACACCTTGGCGAAAGATCCACCTAAAACTATGTCAGAGTTGATGGCAAAAGTGGCAAAAATCATGAATGCCGAGGAAGCTATGACTGCAAAGAAAAATATGGATAAAGACACCAAGATGGATGCCGACAAGTTTAAAAACAAAGAACATAAGGACAATGGTGGTGACAGACGTTCCAGAAATAATAAATCATCATGGGAAGTTATGAAGAAGTACGACAATTATACTCCTTTGAAAATGGGAATTCATCATGTCTTGGAAGAAATCAAGAATAACGAGGAGGTAAAATGGCCAAAGAAGCTGAAGTCAGATCCTGATTCGAGGAATAAGGATAAATATTGCGAATTTCATAAAGATCATGGTCACATGACCAAAAATTGCATAGCTCTTCGGAACGAGATTGAAACGCTCATTCGAAGAGGACAGCTGTCTAAGTATGTAGATCGCAGAGGTGAAAGAAAAGATAACGACCGAGCTAAAGAAAGGTCTAGATCTCCTCGGCGGGTAGAGGAGAAAAAGAAGAGAAACCATAAAGACGATCCAGAAGATGACCCTGATCTTCCCAAGAAGCCAAGACAGCCAGAACGAGAGGTATTTTCTATACGCTTTGGATCATTTGATTGTAATATCATTACATGAGGAGATGCAGGAGGAGGAGACCTTACTGCAGAAAGAAAGGCTTACCTCGGAGAGGCTCAAGCTTGTTCATATATTCAGCGAATAAATCTAGCTGAAGAAGATCGATCGAGGAAGGTGAACAAAGAGAAGCTGGTCATTGGTTTTTCAAAAAACGACTTGGCAGGTGTTCTTTATCCTCACGATGATCCTCTGGTAATCAAAATGAGAATGAAGGAAGTGGTAATTTCAAGGGTGTTGGTAGATAATGGAAGTTCGGCAGACATCATGTACTATTCATGCTTTGACAGCTTGAACCTGAAATTATCTCAGTTGGAACCATATCATAGACCCCTCCTAGGTTTTGCTGGTGAGAAAGTTTTTCCACTTGGGACGATCAAGTTGGATATATTCATTGGAACCTGGCCTGCTTGTCGAACAGAAAGAATACGCTTCTTCGTGATGGATAAGAATGTGCAGTCAACCTACAACATCATCATGGGAAGAGTTGGTTTGAAGAAGTTCGAGGCAGTTCCATCTACAGTACATCAGTGCTTAAAATTCCCAACAAACTTTGGAGTAGGAGTTGTGAAAGGTGATCAAAAAGTAGCTCGGGAATGCTATTATTCGTCTGCCGAGCAAGAAGAGCTTGAAGAATCAAGGAAAAAGACCACTACTTACCAAGTGGATGAAGGTACAAAAATTGAAACTCTTGACCCTAGGGATGAATCTCAACTTGTAAAAGGACAGGTGGTGGAATCTACAGAAAATATTATTCTGGACGACGAGCATCCTGAACGAGTAACCCAGATAGGATCGTCGTTGGATGTTTCAATAAAACAGGAGTTGATAACTTTCTTGAGAAATAGGAAGAATACTTTTGCTTGGAGTCATGAAGACATGCCAGGAATAGATCCAAACATCTTATGTCATGAGCTCAATGTGAATAAGGAGATCAAGCCTGTGAAGCAGAGGAGAAGAGTGTTTAGTCCTGAGAAGAACCAGGCCATACAAGAGGAGGTCGAGAAGCTCCAGAAAGCCCAATTCATTGAAGATGTAAAATATCCAGATTGGTTGGCAAATGTGGTAATGGTAAAGAAGAAGAACAATAAATGGAGAATGTGTGTTGATTTCACTGATCTTAACAAAGCATGCCCAAAAGATCATTTTCCATTGCCCAGAATCGACCAACTAGTGGATGCTACCTCGGGACATGAGCTGCTCAGCTTCATGGATGCATACTCTGGCTACAATCAGATCAAAATGAAACCTGAAGACAGGGAAAGTACTTCTTTTATTACCCCAAGGGGAACTTATTGTTATAATGTTATGCCTTTTGGTTTAAAAAATGCAGGTGCAACATATCAGCGGCTGATGAACAAGGTTTTTGCCGAACAAATCAGTTGCAATATGGAAGTCTATGTCGACGACATGCTCACCAAAA
This sequence comes from Sambucus nigra, assembly GCA_949130495.1. Taxonomy (NCBI): domain Eukaryota; kingdom Viridiplantae; phylum Streptophyta; class Magnoliopsida; order Dipsacales; family Adoxaceae; genus Sambucus; species Sambucus nigra. Next base: position 325,752,914 of record OX422218.1, read on the forward strand.
GCAAGAGAGCTACTGATCATCTAGTTGACTTAGGCCAGACCTTTGATCAACTGGACAAATACCAAATGAAGCTCAACCCGACGAAGTGTACCTTTGGAGTACGAGAAGGAATGTTCCTCGGATACATCGTCAACCAACGAGGTATTGAGGCAAATCCAGAAAATATCAAAGCTCTTTTAGGGCTACGATCCCCAACGACGAAGAAAGAAGTACAGAGTCTTACAGGACGAGTTGCAGCGCTCAACAGATTTGTATCCCGAGCAACTGATAAATGCCTCCCATTCTTCAAAACACTGCGAAAAAGTTTTGAGTGGACTGATGAATGTGAGAAGGCTTTTCAAGACTTGAAGAAGTATTTGGGAGCACCACCATTGTTGTCCAGGCCAATAACCGGAGAGAGATTGTACTTGTATCTGGCCGTATCAGAGAATGCAGTCAGCTCTGCATTGATCAGGTTGGAGAATGGAGTTCAGAAACCTATCTACTACACAAGTAAAGCTTTCCGAGGTGCAGAAATCAGGTACCCAAAGCTAGAAAAATTGGCATTGGCATTAATTGAAGCAAGTAGAAGAATGAGGCCGTATTTCCAGGCCCATACCATCGTCGTTTATACCGATATGCCATTGAGACAAGCCCTTCATAAGCTAGAAAAGTCAGGAAGACTGATGTATTGGGCAGTAGAACTCGGTGAATATGATATTGTGTATGAGCCCAGATCATCATTGAAAGGGCAGGCGGTAGCAGATTTTATAGCAGAGTTTACATATCCTGATGCCCCCGAGGAACAAAAGCTACTCGCTGACCAACCTGTGGATGCTACAGGATCAACAAACATAAATCCGGACCAACTCCGGTTGGTAAAAGGGCTTGTGGATGTAGAAGGATCATCAGCTTCAAACTCGGACCAGCTCCGGTTGGATGAAGAACGAAAAGAGATGGTCGACGAGGAACGAAAAGTGTCAGGAGAAGATGAAAAGAAGCGACAAATATTTCACCGAGGAACTCTATCAGATAAGAAATTTGAAAACGGGTTGCCTATATGGAGATTATATGTAGATGGCTCATCTTGTACAGCAGGTTGTGGGGCAGGAATTGTTTTGAACACCCCAGACGAGATTAACATGGAATATGCTTTGCGATTCCAATTCAAGGCCTCCAATAATGAGGCTGAGTATGAGGCCATGATAGCAGGTCTTAAGTTATCAAAGATTATGGAGGCGCAGCAAGTGATGGTATTCAGCGATTCTCAATTGATTGTGAATCAGATGATGGGAACGTATGCAGTTAAAGGAGAATTAATGGGTAAATATCATGCCAAGGTAATGGAGTTATTGGCGGAATTTGATGCGATTCAGTTGATCAGGATACCCAGGACAGAAAATGCACAAGCAGACGCACTGGCCCGACTAGCATCAGCTACTCGTACCGAGCTGCGAAGAACTATACCAATTGAAGTATTGGAAAGTCGAAGCATAGATTAAAACTTGACGATGAATGTTATTGCCCTTGATTTAGGACCATCTTGGATGGATCCTATACGGGTATATATTGAAGAGGGAGAATTGCCAGAAGATAAGCTTGCTGCCAAGAAATTGAAGTATAAAGCTGCTCGGTATGTATTAACTAATGGTATTTTATATAGACGAGGAATTATGGCAGGTTTGAAGAGATGTGTACATCCCTCCGAAATAAAAGAATTGATTGAAGAGATCCATGAAGGGTCTTGTGGAGCTCATTTAGTAGGTCGAACACTTTTGCAAAGGGTAATGACTCAAGGATACTACTGGCCAACGATGAGGGCTGATTGTATAGCCTATGCTAAGAAATGCGACAAGTGCCAACGTTTTTCCTCCATTCGACGAACTCCACAAGCATTGCTGACACCAATAACTTCCCCTTGGCCATTTTCCATGTGGGGAATTGATCTGGTTGGACCACTGCCGACCACCCGAGGAAGATTCAAGTACCTCGTCGTTGCAGTGGACTATTTTACTAAGTGGGTAGAAGCTGAGCCGCTTATCGATATGACGTATGAGAAGGTATACCAGTTTATTTGGAAGAATATCATCTGTCGATATGGTCTCCCTCATGCCTTCATCACAGATCATGGAACACAATTTGACAATGAAGAGTTCGCTGCCTATTGTCAACAATCAAACATACTGAAGACCCACTCAGCACCAGGACATCCTCAAAGCAATGGGAAGACTGAGGTAACGAACAGAACGCTGTTAAATTGTTTGAAGAAAAGGCTAAGTGAAGCTAAAGCTAACTAGATTAATGAGCTGCAATCAGTACTGTGGGCTTATCGAACAACTCCCCGAGCAGCAACTGGAGAATCACCATACATGCTGGCATTTGGAAGTGAAGCTGTAATCCCTGCCGAGTTGGGCCTACCCACACACAGGGTGTTGAATTTCAATTCTCCGATCAGTGATTTGATGAGAAGATTGGATTTGGATATGCTCGAAGAAGTCAGAGAAGAGGCAGCCATTAGGAATGCTGCTTATCAACAACGAACAGCTCTGTTCTACAACAAAAGGGTGAAGAAATGCGATCTAAAGGAAGGAGATTATGTACTGAAGAAGGTCATTCAGAAGCACAATAAATTAGAAGCAAACTGGCATGGACCTTACCGAGTTACAGAAGTTGTTCGACCAGGAACTTACCGACTAGCAACCCTAGAAGGAGAAGAATTCAAGAATGCTTGGAATGCTGAACACCTTCGCAAATATTATCAATGATGTAAAATGTACAACAGGTCCATCAGCATGAATAAAACGATGATGTTTTTCACAATTTTTCTCTCCTTTGTTTCAAAGTTTTTCGGGGAATACTAGTGTTGTACACTACGCTGCTTGATAGCAAGAAGAAGACTATAGTTCAGACCCACGATCAACTCCGATTGGTAAAAGGGCGAGAACAACTTATATACTCCTTTGGTTAGGATACGTACACTGGCGTGATCAACCTCGGTTGGTAAAATAACTAGTGTACAAGATAGTTCGAAAGAACACGATAGTTCAGACCCACGATCAACTCCGGTTGGTAAAAGGGCGAGAACAACTTATATACTCCTTTGGTTAGGAGGCGTACACTGGCGTGATCAACTTCGGTTGGTAAAATAACTAGTTTACAAGATAGTTCAAAAGAACACGATAGTTCAGACCCACGATCAACTCCGGTTGGTAAAAGGGCGAGAACAACTTATATACTCCTTTGGTTAGGAGGCGTACACTGGCGTGATCAACTTCGGTTGGTAAAATAACTAGTGTACAAGATAGTTCGAAAGAACACGATAGTTCAGACCCACGATCAACTCCGGTTGGTAAAAGGGCGAGAACAACTGATATACTCCTTTGGTTAGGAGGCGTACACTCGCGTGATCAACTTCGGTTGGTAAAATAACTAGTGTACAAGATAGTTCGAAAGAACACGATAGTTCAGACCCACGATCAACTCCGGTTGGTAAAAGGGCGAGAACAACTTTCTTATAACGCCAATCTCGGTTGGTTTATACTCTTAAATGCCAATTTATGTTGGTCGGGAGGTAATATTATTACAAAAATTCTTCAGAAAACAAAATATTCCAAAATGAACCAAGTATGGTTGGTCGGGGATAAAAACCCAATAACTGTAGTTGGTCGACGAGGAGTAAAATTATTGTCCTTAGTTGTTCGGACATTGACCTTAGTTGGTCGGACACATTTTATGAAAATATTTCAAATTGAACCAAGTATGGCTGGTCGGGGATAAAAACCCATCAACTGTAGTTGGTCGACAAACATTATTTAACAACCTTGGTTGGTTGGAAACATTTTAAACATTTATACTCATTACTTTATTATTAAGTGATCAAGCAACATTTCTAATACTTGTAAATTTTAAGTTGGTTGATGAACCATACAATTTGCAAACAGAAAAATAGCTATACTAATTGGCAAAACAGAAAAAGAAATTCTTTCATTAAGATAAAAATGTATTACAAACTCTACATATGTGCTAATTATTACATTGAAAAATCTATTCTATTGGTTTCTTTCCTTTATCTTTTGAGACAGGCTCTTCGCCAGCAGGAGGATCTTCCAAGCAAAGAGGAGAATTAATAAAGTTCAAGTCCTTCAGCATTCTGACATTCATTATTGAAGGTGTATCCATTAGATGCTCTGGACGAGATACTTCGATTTGGGAATGAAGGCTATAATCACCGAGGTATTTTGAAATTAGACTACTAGGAATGGAACGAGCTGGGATCCAGGCCATGTCCAATTTGAAAGGTGGCACAGGCAAGTCTAATAACCCTGGAGCATGATAATCCCATAAATAATGACCTCGCTCCAATTTTAATACACCCAGGGCGTTCAACCATCCCTGCTTATAACCTTCATTGTTGGCATGTTCAATACGAGCATCCAAATGAACAAGAGCTTCATTGTATCCTGCCATCCAGAATTCCCTGGGTTGCTTATGACATTGGAAGGTTAATCTATCTAATTGTTCGAGAAGGTTTTTGGCAAAAAGATCCTTAGTATGTAGAGCAGACTTTGTTGCAGTAAGTTGATCCTCCAAGACTAGATTTTTCTTGGACAATTCAGATAAAGCCCGATCTTTGGCGTTTAATTGAAATGCTTGAGTTTCCAAAGTAGACTGGGTACGAGATTCTTCAACATTGCGGCTAAGAAATCTTGATCGACTCCGAGCAGCTACTGGAGAACTTTGCTCCTCGGCAACATTTTGAACAGCTCTTCCTCGTCCCCGAGAACCTCTTCCTCGTCCCCGAACAGTAGCGGATCTTCTTAAGTTATCCAGTTCTTGCCTTAGTTTGGCATTTTCAACCTCTAAGAACGAGAAACCTTCATCAGTAATGGGCACTAGAGCAGTGGAAGATGACGCTGCAGATTCATATTGAGCCAACTTTTTCTGCAAATTATTATTTTCTTGTTCCAGCAGCTCAGCGATCTGCCTACAGGCCTCAACTTCACCTCTTAGAGTTCTCTCCCTAATGTCGTATCCAGCGATAATCTTTTTATGGCCAGTTTCAGATGAAAGCTGTTGATATCTATTTTCATAGTCCTTGTGCAACAAAATAGTTGATTCACTGTGTTGATTTTGAAGAGCCTCTATGGAACCATGAAGCTCTTCAATCAAGTCATAGTAGGCGACATTGTTGGCCACAGCTCGGTCGAGTAAATCTTTCAAGTACTGATAAGCCTCAATTGCCTGTTCTGAGGCCTCATGGCCAAGGATGTCAGCAATTTCTGATGTACTAAGGTCTGTATGACCAGCCTTATAATATTGGTGACATTGCTGCATCAGCTCGGTATCATGTGAAAATATCAGTTCCATTCTAGCAACAAACTAAGGACGAGAAAAAGACAACAATCAATACTGCCATACACCGAGAAAGAATGTTTCATACTCCTCAAAGTTCGAAATATAAAACATTGGGGGCTTCTGTTGATACCAAAATTAATATGCCGATGTGGACGAATCATACGAAGACACTTGTCAATCTACGTGGTGCAATAACGACGAGGAAGTTCATTTCCCGACCAACCATGATTCTTTCCGAGCAACGAGGATACACCGAGGAACTCTAGCGCTCCGAGGAACTCCTGAGCAACGAGCAACTATGGCGGTCCGAGCTGCACCTCGGTTGTATCATTAATTGCCAGATAATCAACAGTTCAAATATTCATTGAATGTTTATATTCTTGACGCGCACGCTGCATTAAATGTATTACCCTTTCACATGTATATCATTTAATGTATCGAACCTTTCATGTACAACCTAAGGGCTATAAATACCTTGTATCATCATCATTCAAAGGGGACCGGAATTTCTTGAAAGAACTTGTAATCAAGAATTCCACAAACACTCAGCAATACAATAACAGTGGACGTAGGCTTTATTCTTAGCCGAACCACTTTAAAAATCTTTATCTTATTTATTTATCTGTGATTGAATAATTAGAGTGATCTAGTTTTTTACATCAACAATTGGCATGATTTAAAACCCATGCCAACATTATCACATGTTTTTAGCTCCTCAAGAATTAGGTCAATTGCATAGTGTGAAACACGACCAATTAGCTCACACAACAAATAAAGATTATGTGAGTGCTTGATTTCTTGCAAGGAATCCTCAAACTCCTTCTTAGTTTTTGTAACATGTAATTCAATATAATTGTGCATGATCATAAACACCTTGTCTAAAGATAGTTGAGAACTCTCCAAGTGTTTCTTTAACTTACCGTACGCACCTTCGCAAGGATTTATAGTTTGGTTATCCCACTATTTTATCATATTGGTCCATGCATGAACCAAGGTCTCCTTCAAATTATACCATGTATAGTTAATGTAGTTTAGAGTGTTGGGGTATGCCACCTAGTTCACATGATAAAATAACTAAGATTCGTTGAAATCGCTCTCCGTTAGGGATTCAACCAAATGACACCAATCTCTAAAGAATTTTTTAGAGAATCCTTATCGTGGATCTCTTTACGAGAATGAATTTCCATATTGCGGTGAACATGAAAAGTGTACACCATATATTTAACCTCAGGGAACACTACCTGTAATGCATTGATGCATGCGTACTCCCCGATCGGTGATGTAGATAATGGGACAAGCAAATGGATCGAATAAGGCATTTAATCGGCCCAATGCCCAATAATAGTTTCTCTCCCTTCTCTTTAACTTAAAATGAAAAATTAATGTTGAACGTCCATCCGCAAGAGGTTACACCAACCATCTAAAAAAAATTCATCTGGTAACAATTTGTCTTGTAAGTGCAATCGATAATCACAACTGAGGGAGAACACTTTTTCAAATGAATGGAGTTTGGATGAGCCCAAAATATGTCTTCCATCTCCATCGTAGATTCGTTAATTCTCTACCAATATACATAGTGTTTGTGACCAATCAAATGTATTAACTATTGCATCACCATTCTACCCTTCCGTTCTCTAATCCTTAGCTTTTGCACTGTAATTTTTTTTCATTATTGACACATTACTAGCATTATGACATTTTATCATCATTAGAATGGAGGCTAGCTTCATCCCACTCAACCACATCTCTTCAATGATGTTTCTCTCCTCTAAATTAAGACGTCCAATGTATGGATGCCCAATTAATGATTCTGACAATTGGTGGTTGTGAACTCCACTTACAACCTATAACATACAACTCCCACTATCAAGTGGAATGCCCTTCAATATAAACGAGCAATTACACTTTCTAGTTGTTGTATCCTTTTTCTTATTCTTCTCACCATGAGTACTTGTTTCGTTCTCACAATTCTTCCCATAATGGTCCCAGTACTCCACTCCTCCCTCACAATCTAAATGTAAATGTCCCTTCCGCATAACTGAAGGTGCGTCAGACTTGGTGATTACTATTACTGTTCCAGCCAATCACGCTTGTGTTTAAGCCCAGACGACTAATGCTTAACGGGTGGGAAATACTCGATAATATAGACATAAATTAATAAGTACTTTTAAATACACACATTTATCCCATTTGAAACATATCATTGGGTTGTGTGTAATAAAAATACCTAATTCATAAAGAAAGTGGCATTAACATAGACTCCTAAAGAACCATCAAAGTCTTTGTTCTCACAGTTAATACTGACTAACGCCTCGTCAAGTAATACTGAGTTGAAATCCATGAAAGCATCCTATACAAGTAAGAACATAATTATGTCTTAATTACTCTAAAGCAATGAATCCTACATTATTATCAAATAAATCATACATAACTAATCAAAGTTTGTCTAGATCCTAGATGTCAATCGATAGGAAGGTGCTAAATCTAGGGCCCTCTCTCAGTAGGAACGTGACGAATCCAGGTAACCTTTCTCGATAGGATGATACCAAATGAATCTGATTTAAAAAATATATGATAGTGGTTCGGGAGGTTTACCTCGAGAGTTGACCTCCAACTCGGGGCCTCGATCACGAACCACTGTCCGATTTTCTGCCTTATTTCATTTTTCAAATCCTTAAGCATAAACAAAAAATAATATAAATGAGACCTATAAATTATCTCAAAAATATTATTTAGGGTTTTTCATTGTCTTTAGTGGTCCCAAACCCATTAGTAACACCTTGCATTAGTATTTGAAAGTTTGATGGCAAACCCTAGCTATTATGTGGGGACAAGATTTTTGATTGTTGGTGAAGATTATTGGTATAGTGGGGGACCAAAATGCAATCAATGCACTTTGATTGGTGTAGTAGGGATCAAAATCTATTGAATGTTCTTTGATTTGGGACAAAAATTGTTGGAGTTTAGTGGGCAGAGTGAGATTGGTATTGGAAGATAGTGGGTAGAGAGAGAAAGGTGTGGGATATTGTGTAAAAAATATTTATATGAAGTAGTGACCCTTAGTAAAAATATTTAAAGAATTTCTTACGGTATTTTAGAGTATTAGTTGGGGTGCCCTTAGCGGAAACCTGTCATAATAGCAACAGAAATCATCCAAGTATTTAAATTTCAATTTTTTTACTTTCATCTCCCCCCCCCCCCCCCCCCCCCCCCTTCTTTTTAAACATCTTAATCTCTAAACCTGAAAAACTACAAAAATCAACCCTACAAAAACTAAAATTTCAACCTTTAGATCATCCAATACCACAAAATCTCAATAATACTAACCTAATGTACCTTTAATACAAGGTTTATAAGATGCATGATTCATTAGTGTCAAACTTTTAATTTACACACATTTACTAATAGATTTTATGGAATGAGACATGTTAATAAGTTATAAACATTTGAAAATAAGAAAAAACACCCAGAATATTTCTAATGGACCCTATGACAAGTCACGAATGTTTTAAAAAACTACCTCCGTACACTTTACCTTCGCTACCTAAATCCCGAATCAACTTTCATATTTTTTTATCTATACCACGAGCTAATTATTTTTAAAAAAAATTCAGACTTCATTCGGTATAATTACCCCGAATATCTGTGTTTCATTCAGTATAATTACGCTAAGTATATATGGGCTTCATTATGTATAATTATCTTTAATAAGACTTTAAAAAAAATAATGGTTCAGTATACTCATACCAAAATTTATCAGTTTTTCAGTATCTCGATAGGGAAATACTATGTTCGGCCATTTTCGACGTCCAAGCTTTTCAAACATTGAAAATAATAAAAAAAAAACATATTATTAAGCATAAAACTAACATAAATTGATTGTTTTTGTTCCTTTAGGTAAAGTTTGAGTGTCCATAACTCTCTTCATTCTCATGTCCACCCTTCATAGAGTTTAATGGTTGAAATGAGAGAAAATGGTACCAAAATGGATGACAAATAATGCATTATCAACTTTGAAATTTTTTTGAATGTATTTTGGGGTGATTTTGGTGATGGTTGATTTGTATCCTGAGTGAGAACGTAAAGATCTAGGAGATCTTGGGTCGGGTTAGAGAGAGACAAGGGTTTGAGACGGAGATGAAATGGTGGTGGGTCCATATGTGTGTTCAAAAATGTATTTATATCACATGGTGGCCCTTAACAAAAACCTTATATTTATGTTGTGTGTTATGATGGAGTTATTTATGGGGTACTCTTAGAGGCCACCTTAATATATACACAAGGGTTAATTACACATTTTTCACCAAAACTTTACCCCATTTTTTACTTTGTCACCCGAACTTTCATTTTTTGGACTTAACCCCTGAACTTTCAAAACGATTACAAGTAACCCTCTGACGTTAATACCTTACTTTTTTGGATGAAAAATGGAACATGTGCCATGCACATAAGGGTATATTTGTCCAAGCAAATATAAAAGTAAAAAAAAATCAAAATTATAGAATAAGTCATTTAAAAAATATTTTTAAATATGAAAATTTGTAGAAAAATATTTAAAAATCTAAACTGTTTAAAAGCATGAAAAATATTGGAAAACGTGAGGAAAACAATTCCAAATTTAAAAAGGAAAATAAGTTTACAATTAAAAAAACATATTTCCAATATGTAAAAAAATTGATTTATAAAAAATAGATTTTCAATATGAAAAAAATAGATTTCCAATTAAAAAACATCTTCTAAAAAAATAAAAAATCCTTTAGATATTTTAATTTTTTAAAACATATATATATATATATATATATATATAGTTTAAAAAGTCTACAATAATATATATGAGATAAATAAATCGAAGAGAAAAATAATATGAAAGAAATTACAAAAGAAAATTTGAGATCTTCAACTTAGTAAAAATCTGGGCAAAATATTTAAGAGTCGTGATTTTGATTTGGCTAAATAGGAAAACCACCTCTGATTTTAGATCTATGATTTTGGATAACTAAAAAATCTAGAAAAATACAAAACCATTCTATAGAAGTTCACCTTCGCATATAATCCCTACACACAAAACCACTATACGCAAAATCACTCTAAAAAATCTGGTCAAATCCAAAATCACTCTACACAAACCCACCTCCACAAACAATCGCTCTTGCACTGTGAACCCAAAACATCCTCCACACAAACCCGCCTCCACACAATCTAGAGAGAAATGAAGAGAAAGATAAAATGATGATAGAAATGACGAGGGAGAGAAAACAGAGAGAGAGAGAGAGAGAGAGAGAGAGAGAGAGAGAGAGAGAGAGAACTCTTTCGAACAAAATGGAAGAACTCATTGGAATCCGTAAATCTCATAGGAGAAAGTGATCGGATCCTACTCGACATTTTCTGCTTTGCTTAAGGAGAGAAAAAAATATATTTAGAGAGAAAATCGTTGGAGAGAGAGAGTGTGTGAAGATTTTTAAGGAGAGTGACAAAAGTACCCTCAAAGTATCCTCATGTGCAAGGCACGTGCCTAAGATTCTATTAAAAATTTAACACCTTTAAGGTTTTAGGGTAAAATAAGTCGTTTTGAATGTTCACAGGGCTAAGTTCAGAAGCTCAAAGTTCGGGTGGAAGTGAAAATTGGATAAAATTCAGGAGGGTGTAATTAAATTTATATACAAAGATATATGCATGTACACAAATATATGTATGTATACATGTAGAATTCATGCATATTTTAAAAAATAGGAAATAAATTTGAAAACCTAAAAACCTAAAAATCATACTTAAGAAAAGTTTAAAATTATTAATTTGAAAAATACCCAAAGCTTAGCCAAATAGCTTACATACAGGGACAAAGCTATAGCGGGCCGAGTGGGGGCTATAGCCCCCACAGATTTATAAAAAATTATATCTTTATACTTATATGCATATTTTGGTGCAAACTATAAATTTTAATAAGTACTGGGCATATGTGTTATTTTTAAAACTTAACTCTTCTAACCTAAATGTAAATACCAACACCACGCACGCATACCACACTCACATATCTCCCTCATCTGCTAGATTTGGCTCTGATTCCAGTCTCCGTGTTGTCCCTCACCACAACCGTTCCTCCTCAGCTGCTCCGACCGGACCCCTGCTTCCTCCTCCCTCTGGCTCCGGGGCCTTGCTCTCCGAGCCCCTGTGCTATCCTGTTCTACCTTTACGGTTTACTATGGACAATTAAGTAACAGTTCTGAATCTGATTTAGTTTTTTTTTATAAAAGTAAATGATTATTGTAGTTTCAATTTTTTTGTTAAGTAACAGTTCTGAATCTGATTATTTTTTGAGTTTCAATCTGTATTAATTTGTAAATTGTAGTGGGTTTTAATTTATATTGTAGTCTTTATAGCGAGTGTCAATTTGGTTTGAGGTTTGAATTGAAATAAATTTGGGGTTTGAATTGAATTAGTCAATATGGGGGTTGTATTAGTCAATTATTAGATATGAATTTGGAATGAATTGAATTAGTCAATATGGGATTTGTATTAGTCAATTTTTAGATACAAATTTGGGGTTTGTAGAAATGAATTGATAGTTTAAATTTGATGTTGTAGGATTCAATTATGAAAAAATATTTAAACAAAAGAGTAGTGACAACAACATACTCGCCACCACCTATTGAGATTGAGAGCAATGTAGAAGAGGATGAAAGAATATTGGAGGATTAAGAGTAATTAGGATGTTTTTACAAGATGAGCAAAATGCAATTTACTAATCCAATAATGAATTTAGGACCAAAATATTGATTTGAATTTGGTTTCTCTTTTCATTAGATTAAATAAATTACGTTGTTTTTATTAAATAGTAAAAAATAACTTCAAAAAATTCACTTAGAGGCTCCCGCTCCCAAACCCCACAAAATCCCCGTTAAATTAGTATCCACTAACTCAAATTCCTCACTACGTCCCGGTTACATACATTGAGAACTCTACGTACACTGCAAAACACATGAAGACATAATTATTTCCCTCACCCTAATTTTTTCCTCCTCTTCAATTAGATCCACACTCACAAACCACCTAGGTCACAAACAACCAGTCAAGCCACCGGATCACTACGAAAATCACCCAATCACAACCTAATATCCCATCAAGAACCACTATATCACTACCTCTTAAATAAGTGGTTCCACCATCGTCATCTTTCAATCATCATCACAATTTCTACAACCAATACCAATTAAACCCTAAAACTGCAAACTACCGCAACCCAGCCACCTAAATCCACAAATCTACACCACTGTCAGTCGATACTTGCACTACCATCACCATATCAAACCACCAAAACCACCGCAAGCCAAACTCCTACACCACCTAACACCATCATCCACAATTAAAATGACCATAACTCAAACTAACACCCGGACATCACCCAACCAGTAAAAAATGCAAGACCCGCCATCAATTCAATTGAATGTAAAACCAGTACCACCAAAACTTAATTCTCGTAAACACACCCAATCGACCACTACCAGATGACCCATTTCTACGAAAGATGAACTGATGAATGGTTACGACTTGATCACCAGATAAATTATGATTAAGATTGCAACTTTTGAAAGCATTCAACTTGGTTCAAATCGACACTAATCCTTAGGGTTAAATTTATAATATGATTTTCTTTTATATAAAATCTAAACATTTTATGAATACTCAGTGAAAAAATCATATAAAAAATAATTATTTATCATTTATTTATTTTTTGTCAATATCTATCTTTGTATAGAATGTTTACACCTTGTAAAAAAATCAACCTAAGAAATAGTGTTTTTTAAATTGATTTGCATTTTAAGACCTCATTTTAGATATTTATTGGATCCCGCCTATGTGTGGGTATATATATAATTATTTACATCGTTAAGATGGGAAACTAATGTACGGTTACATATAGTGACTGTAGATACCATGTCTATCACTCCCACACTCTTCTATATGGTCCAAATAAAGTCCATTCAATCCCGAAATTCATGTCTTCATTCAAGCCCTAACCATATAACAATAATGCTCTCCTCGAGTCCGTTTGACTTTGGTTGACTCTCAAATCAGAGAGACCTTCCATCATAGAATCATATAGCCCCGAATCCTCTTTTCAATGGTCTTGACCGTGTGCGGATAATTATGGCAAAGTCAAAAAATCCCTACTAAAATAATCATTTGCTTTAAGAACGGGCCCCTCACAACTGAAAAGAACAAAAGAAAGAAAAAATCTCCACAAATGCTGTAAAGATGAAGCACGATATGCTGATAAAAACTTAGTGACTCTCCTGACGCATAATGAATGACTATGACAAAATATGTAAAATCTAGTGTGGCATAATATATATCAACAAGAGTGCAACTAAAGTATATATATATATATATATATATATATATATATATAATGGAATTATAAGACCAAGTTATATAATTTCATAATTTAGTTTTATTTGGCTTATCCCGTTACACCCCACTGCACCTTCATGATTACTTCCACGTATTCGAAAAGAAAAAAGTTGATGACATTTGGAAGATTGAAGACTGTTCATCACAACAAAATTCAAAAGAGTTATGAGGAGATTTGGTAAAGTCTTTAATTATTCAGAGGATATTTTAAAATTAGAGTTTGCATTAAAAGTTTTCAAAATATTTAAAATGACTTTAAATGCTTTTTTTTAAGACTCGCTAAACTCGTTAGAACGAGTTTAATAGGTCATTCGAATGAGTTACATAGTATCGTTAGAACAAGGATCCTTTATTTGAATGAAATCTAGAATGTCGTCTTTTAGTCAGTTCTGGAATGTCGTTCGAAGTTTCGTTGGATGTTGTTCGAACGAGATTGGGTATGTCGCTCGAACAAGTTTCTCACGTTCAAACGAGTCTCTCATGCCCGAACGAGTTCTAAAGCGACGCCTTTTGGCAATTTCTGGAATGTCATTCAAAGTCTTGTTGGAAGCATGTTCGAATGAGAAACGATACGCGTTCGTACAAGGTACAAGGTCATTCGAACGAACGAACGAACGAACGAGCGTGCGTGTTTTTATTTTTTAAAACAAATTTGATCAAATCTCTAATGCCTATCTCTTTGCAATAAATTTCCTTATAAATAGAGATGCGGGATTAGAGTTTTGTATAACTCAATTTAGACTTTCAAGAAGCCCTTTCAGAGTTCCTTTTGTTATCAAACTCTACCATTTTTTCATCTAGACCCTATGGATCTTTAAGGATAGCTTTACCAAATCAAGAAGATCAATTTCAATAACCATTGTAGATATTTTCTCTACTGATGATTTATGAAGTCAAGGCTCTACTTCTGAAGAGGAAAGGAATTGAATATTCATGCAGTTGATCGGTGGATATCGAGGGAAGACCACTTCCTGTAGACGGTGCTAGACTGTGTGTGTATTTTGTAGAAGAGTCAAAGAACCTACTCATTATGCTTAGTGGAGCTAAGTAGTTTATAATTCGATTGTGTTTGTCAAACACTTTACAATGCTGATATTAAAGGTTTTGGCCGAAAGGGATTTTTTCTCAATTTTCTTCTTCGCATGTTTGTTTGGTTTGATTATTTGCGTGGTCTGGCATAATTAATTTAGACATTTTATTGCTTGCACACCTAATTGCTAATCAAGATAAAATTTGGTTAAAATTTGAATTTGTGTGTGTAGCCTAAGATACGGACTATCCATACGAACCCGCTTTCTCAAATTGGTATCAGAGGAGGTTATACTAATTTTTGTGTGATCCTTTAAAATTTGAATTTTATGAATAATTTGTATAATAGGCTACTTGTTTTCGATGGGTCTAATTATGCTTATTGGAAAGCTCGAATGAGGTCGGCTTTGAAAGCAGTTGATGAGCGTGTCTAGCTTATTTGTGAAAAAGGATGGACACCACCCACTATGACTAATGGAGATGACATAAATCCTAAGCCCGCCACCACTTGGACGAAAGATGAACTAAAATAGAGTAATTTTGACTCACATGGTTTGAGTGCCATTTCTAGAGCCGTCACCCTGACGAGTTCCACCGCATCATGATGTGCACTACGTCTAAGGAAACATGTTATACTCTCCACCTTACTCATGAGGGTACAAATGCCGTGAAATATTCTAAGATTTAAAACCTCACCACACAGTTTGAGGCTATTATTATGATAGAGTCTGAATCTTTTGATGAGTTTTATGCACGATTGTTTGATATCGTTAACTTTAGTTTTAATTTCAGTGAGAAAATTCTTGAGACGCGCTTAGTAAAAAGATTTTGAGATTCCTTTCGTCCCGATTTATTCCTGAGGTTATTGTTATTAACTCGTTGGTAATTTTAGATACGCTTAGGTTAGAAGAACTCGTAGGATACCTTCAAACTTATGAGATAGACATGTTTTTCAAAATGGTTAAACCTAAGGAAAATGGAATTGCTTTAAAAGTTCAATCTAAAAGGAAAGAGGAGGTTTCTTCTGACTCTGAGTATGATTTTGATCTCGATTATCATGCCATTTTTTCAAAAAATTCAAAAAAATTCTCAAACTTAAAAAATAAAATACTTCAAAGAAAATAAAAGTATTGAGAAAGTTAAAAAAATGTAAATCAGGCAAGCTAAATTTTGGAAAATAAAGAAAATATTACCCTAAGAAAGAGGCATAGAGATGTTATGAGTGCGAAGTTAAGGTTCCCAAATCTCATGAGTGTGCTACGAGATTAAATAAACCAGACAAAGGCAAAGTTGCCTTCAGTGCAATGCTTAGTGATAACAATGTCGAGTCGATGGATTCAAGGGATGAATTACCAAATGGACGTAACTTCACCACGTTCATGGTTACTCATGTTAGTAAATTTATTGCACCTCACGCAGATGAGGAAGCTTCTAAACATGATGACCTTGATAGTGAGTCTAGTCATTCCAGAGATAGTGAGGGAAATGACGCTTTGAGTGAGGGAGATGGTGACCTTCAACATGCTTACGTCGAACTTTACGGTGCATCTTTTAAAATTAAGAAATAAAACAAAGGTTTAACTCATACAATTTTATCTTTAGAGAGTCGAGAAAGCGTGAGTCCTCGGTGAGAGTTTCTTTAGGAGAGAGAGTCGTTTTAGTGAAAAGGGAAACTGACGACTTAATAAACAAAGTGGCTAGTCTTACGAGAGATCTTCAAACATCCGTGGAGACTCAAGAGAAACTTAAATCCCTTATGTCCTAACTCGAAAAAGATCGTGAACGTACCCGAGAGGTTAAGGTTATTATAAAGGATACATCAAAGAAGGTTAGAAAGATGCTCCTTGGTCCCTCTTTTTAAGCTTTGGGTAGAGGCGACGAATAGGTTATGACGATGCATCCACTTCCCATGCCACATCGGACCCGATACCTAAATTTATGGTAGATCCTTATGGGCCTCGACCTTAGGGATAGAAATTTTCCCAAAAAATTCGGGTCCCTGCGAACACCCGACCCTATCGGGTAGGGTACGGGAATTAAGTTTCGGGGATCGGAGAGTTAAAAAAATCCCTGAAAAAATTCAGGTCAGTTTTGGGTATAGCGTCGGGTCCCCATGGGGATACCCAAATCATTAATATATAATAAAATATGTAATAAATATATAAGAAATAGAACTACTAAAGACCTTATTGTCGCTTCTATTTCTTCTAACCTTACTATTTCTTTCGCCTCCCTCTCACCCCCCCCACGAACCAAACCCTGATCGTTCTCTTCCTGCCGACGACCTCCTCCTATCGACGGCCAAACCCGGATCGTCCTCCTCTTACCGACGACCTCAACTACTAATCGACCAACCCCCTTCTTGCTTGCTAATAACCCACGAACCTGGTACTACCGATAACCACATCTATTTTAATTTCATTCATTTGTTTGTTTGGTATAACAAATGTTTTTATAACTTCTATTTCACTCATTATTATATAACCAAAGTTTTTGTTATAACATTTGTTTGGTATCTCACTTCTATTTCACTCATCATCCGATAACTGTTTGTTTACATTTGATTGTTATTAACCACTACATTAGTCTGCCGACATTTGTTTGGTTATAAATATTTGCTTGATGAATCGGTATCTCACTTATATTTGATTCATTCATTTATTTATCAGATCAAAACATTATGTGTGCCTATAATACTTCTGTTAAAAATTTAATAAATGAGAAGGAAAATATTTAGATGCTAGAAATTTATCACATCCATGTGTTTTTTGGTGTTAATTTTTGGTGGTGGATTAAAGTGTAGAATTTTTATTTTTCCCCTATGCAGCTATGCTCATCATTATGATGAAATGAACTTTTTTGTATTAAAAAAAAACGGGTTCCCCGTGGGGAAACCAATACCTGTTTTAGACGGGGACAGGGAATGATATTTCTTGCTGGGACGGGAATGAGGATGCTATCCCTGGCCCTGAACCGACCCGTTGCCATACCTACTCGATCTAAACCACAAAAGAGAGTTCAACCTAAGAGATAAAACCAAGGTAGACCCAAACAAGTCTATGTTTGCACCCATTACAAGAGAATATGTCACCTTAGAGATTTTTGCTACAAGTTAGGAAGAACTCAACGTACACATACCCCCACGCACCACTATAGCGACTTTGCTAGTCTTAAAGAACAAGTTGATTTCCTAGTTGCGAGTTTAAAAATCTTAATGAAAGTATTTCAACAAATGTCTATGCCATTTGAGAATGCTTCTAATGATCCGACTAGAGCCAACAACGATAAGGGTAAACAAAAGGTTATCTCCACTTGGGTACCTAAGCAAGAAGACAAAGCCCTTCTTGTTCACATTGCTCCCAAGGTTTAAAATACTTCCTAATGGTATTTTGACAATGGGTGATTTAGGCACATGACCAGTGACACGTTTTTTTACCTACCTTGTGGATCGTAAGGAAGGCAAAGTCGCCTTTAGAGATGGGAGTAGGTCTTTTATTTTAGGACGTGGATGTGTTAAGATAACTAAATTCCCTAAACTAGACAATATGTTGTATATAGAATGATTAAAGACGAACTTAATTACAATAAGCCAATTGTGGGACACAAAGTTTGAGGTAAAGTTTGATCGGACCAAATGTAATGTATATGATCAATTCGGTGGACTTTTATAATAAGGAGTGAGGATCAGAGAGAATTTTTATGTGATCATTCCTAAGTCTTCCTTTGTGTGCAAAAATGACACGGTCTCCTCTATGGACCCTTGGCATCAGTGACTAAGTTATGTGAACTTTAAAGATCATGAGAGATTAGTGAAAAAGGACCAAGTTCGTGGCTTACTGTCGCTTGGGAAACCAACTTCCTCGATTTATGGACCTTACCAGTAAGGAAAATAAATTTGAAGTCCCCATTGAAAGTTGAATACAATTACCACCACATGTGTTTTAGAGTTGATTAACATGGATCTTATGGTTCCTACTCATTCGAAAAGTTTAGATGCTGAGAGATACATTCTCGTGATGGTCGATGACTTTTCAAGACACTCCATCATGAAGTTTCTTAGTGAAAAGTCTGATACATTTGAGTTCTTAATAACCAAGTGTTGTGTTTAACAAAACCAAAATGGTGTAATTATTAATCGAATGCGTAGTGACAACGACACTAAATTTAAAGAATTTTAAGTGGATAGCTATTGTGATGGAGTAGGCATCAAATACGAGTTTTTGACCGTTCAAACTCCTTAAAAAATGGGATAGTTGAAAGGAAGAGCATAACGATACAAAATATGGCTAGATCCATGCTTCTTGGGAAAAACATGCTTAACTGTTTTTGGGCAGAGGCGATGAGTATTAAATGCCATACATTGAATAGGGTATATCTTTGTCCACACACGCTACATATGTCATATGAGTTATGGACAGGGAAAAAGCCCAATCTATTGCATTTTTGTGTCCTTACGAGTATTTTCTACATCTTGAGAGATAGAGAGCTAATAGGAAAGTTCGACTCCTGAATCGAAGAGGGGATATTTTTAGTTTATTCATCGTCGAATAAGTATTATAACGTGTTTAACCTTGTAATCTCTAAGGTTATGGAGTAAATAACCGTCACCATTAGAGACGATGATCATCCAACGTCTATTGATTTTAACCCCGAGTGTGAGAACGGTGCACGCTGATGATCCCATCATTCCTCATACTACCCCGGTAGACCCCACGCCTTATTTAGAGGATCCACCCCCTTAGGTTCGAAAGAGTCATAAACCTTTCGCTATACTTGGTGATCCCATACTAGGTGTCAGGACTCGCGCTCAACTTGAGAATGTGGTTAGCCACCTTTGCTACACCTCCTTAGTAGAGCCTAAGAATGTGAAATAAGCAATCAAGAATGAGCACATGATATTCGCTATGCAAGATGAGTTACTTCATTTTCGCAAGAATGATGTCTAGGAGTTAGTTTTACAACCTAGCGAGACAAATGTGATATGTATATGGGTGGTAAACGGACTGATACATATCGGATACCATGTTTTCCATATCCGTATCCACTATATAGATGCACTATCCGTATCCGCCTGGATAGTTAAAATAACTATTCATATCCGTATCTTCTCGGATACCTATGATTTGAATAACATCCGTATCAGTTTACATTGTTTAGCCACCGTAAAAAATAACTATTAAAATATCCAATCCAATCCAATGAAATCCAATCCAATCCAAATAAATATCTAACAAAATTACTACCTCTTAACATCAACAATTATGGCTTCCATAATATTAGTAGCATTCCATAATGATAATATGGCTTAAAGTCACCCATACTTTGCAACCATATAAGCTTAAATCCGTCTAAAAAAATAACAGTAGAAATAAATATGCACCTTTTAGATTAAATCAAATTTATTGAGAATGATAAACTCATGGGCCTTTTAGTCTTCAAAACATACTAATAATTTTATTTAATAAGTATACATTTTTATTTTGTATATAATATACCTATTGTTAACTTTAGTTCTCATCACAATCAAAACAATCTTTTATTTATTTATAATTAAGGAAACTAATGATCAACCACGTGAACAATATATAAATACAGTTTTATATTTTTATTTTTATTTTGTATCTACCTGTTGTTGCTAATTTTATGTTGTAGGAGGAGGGAATGCACATCGGTGAAGTGGCGGAGTTGATGCGTAGCGGAAGGGTCGATGATAAGCAGTGGTGCGGATGATGAGCAGCGGTAGGCTGATGCGGCAGAGGGGGAGGTGGCTGAATGAGAGTTTTTTGTGGAGTGAAATGGGGGTTTCTTTTCTCTTGTTTTGTACGAAAGATAAATGAAATGATATTAGTTTTTTTTTTTTGAGTGGAGTATATGTTCTTTAGTGGGTGTATATTTTGTGTGATAGGGTGTATTGTAACTTTAGTGTAAATCCATGATAATATACTCAATAAAATAATAATACATGGCATTTTATAATAAACCTAGTAAAATAATAACTTTAGGGTGTTTTTGTTTTGAGTGGAGTAAGTGTTTGTTTTATTTTAGGGAATAAACGATTAAGTTTTTTTTAATATTATTTTATTAGTAATACTAATACTAATACTAATATTATTAGTAATATTTTAAACATATGTTTGACGGATACAGATATCCGGCAAAATGGATACTCCGCATCGGATATGGATTATCCGTGTAGAATACTAGTACTATCCGTATCCGTATTCGTTTTCTCGAATAATTTTATAGAATATCCATATTAGTATCTGTTTCCATTTTTTCGGATAAATATCTGCAAATTCGGATTCAGATATCGGACGGATGCAGATTTTCTAATATCCTTTTACATCCCTATATAGTAGCTAAGTGGATTTACAAGAATAAAATGGATGATAATGGTATCATAGTTCGCAATAAGGTTAGGTTGGTCTCTTAAGCTACACACAGATTGAGGGCGTAGACTTTGATGAGACATTTACTCTGTTTCTAGGCTTGAGTCCATACACTTCTTACTCGTTATAACATGTCATATGCACTCCAAGTTATATCAATTGGACGTCAAGAGTACCTTCCTTAACGACATTCTATAGGAGAAAGTTTACGTGGAACAGCCAAAGGGGTTTGGAGACCCAAAGCACTCGAGACACGTCTTTTATATTAAGAAGGCCCTGTATGGTTTGAACCAAGCACCCCGTGCTTGGTAAAAGAGACTAACTTCCTATCTCTTAGCTCGTGGCTTTAAGAGAGGGGGAGTGGACGTTATGTGTGAGGAGATAAAGTGGTGCTATATTAGTTGCCCAAGTCTGTGTGGACGACATAGTATTTGGATCCACATGCTTTCGACATGCTCACACATTTGGGGAGGAGATGAACAACGAGTATGAGATGAGCATGGTTGGTGAGCTCGCATTCTTCTTAGGTCTCCAGGTGTGCCATCTTAAGGATGTGATATTCATATCTCAATACAAATATGTTAGGGACCTAGTGAATAAGTTTGGATTAGACTCCGTTAAGCGTTCACGCACCCCTATGAGTACGACTAAGCTTAATAAATACATTTTAGGCAAGGACATAGGCTATACCCTTTATAGGAGCATGTAACACCCCGTAATTCTGAGGACTTAGAATTTAATTATTTTCGGGAGAAATAGAACTTAATTAATTTGTAGAATTCAAATTTATGAATTAGAGAATTTATTTAAGTCGGAGGAATTATTTAAATTGGTGAATTGACATTTAATTAATTCGGAGCATCTTTGGATTTTGCATGTGTCGCATTGTGAGGTTTAAATTAGAGAATGTTATAAAGTATTTCAGATGTCAATTCGGAGTGCACGGTTGAGTCCGGATAGGTCAAGATAGTCGAAAAAGTGTACACGGGGGTGGTAAATGGGTCACGGGGTATTTTTATGCATGATCGGGCTCACACGGGAGTATTTGGGCTATTTTGATTAGGCCCATAAGAGGAAAAACGGGATTAGCACTTTATAACCTAAAAGTGAGAGTTTTGGGCAGCCATAACTCATTTTAGAATTCCTAAATCTGTACAGGGGAGAAAAGGGATAATTTGAGGAGCTTTTGGGGAGCCAATTTGGAGGAAGATTTGGGTGCTTGTGTTAAACCTATCATCTTCATAAAAGGATTCAGACTCTACGAATTTATAAGGAAAGTGGTTAAATTTCTTCAATGTAAATTGGTGATATTCAATTCATATCATAGTAGGTATTATACAAATGATTTTTGGAGTGGGTTAATACAAATTAGGTTTTGTTTTAGGGAAGTTACGAATCAAGTTTTGGGGACTGTTATGATAAGGGCTTATGAATTCTATGATGTGAAGAAATTATAAGTTAAATAGAGAAATTTATTGATTGAAAGTTGGGGAACAATCATATGTATTCATATCTTTATTATCAATTGGAGATTGAAATTGGGAATTAAGATATTGGGACTTGTTTTGATTCGTAAGAATTATTGTGTAAATTTTGGGTATAAAGCTTCACATAAGCTGTTAATAGAAATTCTGTCCAAGTTGCCCTGTAGAAATGGCGTTTTATAACTTTTGTTCTCTAATACGTTTGTTCCAAAACGGCCCCAAAATGCCCCAAAACGCCCCAAAACGACATTTTAAAAATCTGGGCAGATTGAGTAAATTGAAAACCTCAGATTAATAATTGTGAAAATTTATTGAGGAGAATTTTGAATAATTAATTGGGGATATTGTATTATGGACCAAGGAGGTGTTCGGATATTTTGGTTGAGTGGCACCATGATAATAGATTAATTAATGGGGGTGTTGATACCAAATTTAGTATGCTGACGTGGACCAATCATATGAAGACACGTGTCAACTTACGTGGCAAATACGAATACTTTCAATGAGCAACATACTTAAGCAGTCTGAGATACTTAAGCCTATCGAGCAACTTAAATGGTCCGAGCTACTTAGCATGCAAAGCATCCACATCAAGAAAACCAAAAGGCAACTACGCATTAAATGCGCATAATTATCGTACAGATGTATATGTCTGCTATATAACAATGCATTATCTTTTCATATGTACATCCTCAAGGCTATAAATACATTGTAACCTCCTCATAAGAACGGGATTTTGGATCTCTTGTTAAACCTATTATCGAGATTCAAGGCAAACAGTTAACAATACAAAACTGTGGACGTAGGCCATTTCCATAAGGCTGAACCACTTTAAAAATCATTTGTCTTATTTATCTATGATTGAATAATTAGATATAATCTAGTTTTTTACATCAACGGATTGGCGTTGTCTGTGGGAAACGACTATACTTAGCGTTTTTCACCAAATAACTCATCATCTATGGCTGAGATTCCGAAATCCAGTGATCGAACCACTGGACTCCCTCCAAACCCCTCTACTCTACCTGTAGAGGGGGCCTGAAGGTAATCCGGGGATTAAGGATAATCCACCAATTAGCAACAGTGTTATGAGGATAAGATCAGCGTATCAACTCAAGCGTGGCATCTTGGTGAGGCAGCTCAGCGTGGAAACTCAAGCGTGGCATCTTGGTGAGGCAGCTCAGCGTGGCAACTCAAATGTGGCATCTTGGTGAGGCAACTCAAGCGTGGCAGCTTGGGGAGGCAGCTTGGCGTGGCAACTCGTACTTTAGCTTATTGTTACTTGGCCATATTATAGCTTTGTTTATATTGACTACGAGTTGTAATGACTGTAATGTTGTAACGAGAATAATGAATGGGTGTGAGGTCGAACGGTACTCGCGAGAGACCAGGCTTGGCAGGGCCTGGGAGAGCTTTCATGCTCTATCGAACAACCTCACCGTGGGAACTTTACAGGGACTTGGTTTGGAGGATTGAGAAGTGGGGCACCGTTGGGGCTTGTCCTGACCATCTTAGATACACCTGGTAAAACACCGAAGGACCATGACCGTGGAACCTCAAGCGGAGCAGCTTGGAGTTCCATCGGGCATCGAGTTATGGACCAAATAACCCTCTACTTAAATGTCACATCTACTGTGGGTGATGTCACTAGCCTTCTAAACAATGTCAAACATGCACTTGAGTAAACCACCGTGGTATTTGGGGCTGTCAGATAGTTGGTGAGCCACCTCTGTGACAACAACCCCCTGACACACAGTGGTTAGGCAAAAGGCATGTCTTGGCATTTAATGTTTATGACGTAGGAGACAACTAGTGCATCAGGCATTTAATGTTGTGACATAAAGTATGAGGGGTGTCTTTCCTAGTCTTTAATGACTGAGTTGCCTCGGGGGTGGCGTGGGGGGCTATTTAAGGACCCCAACCACCTCTGAGGAAAGGATGATCTTTTGAGAGTTCAAAAGTTATTACTAGAGAAATTTATTTACTAGAGAGAATTATTAAAGAACCAGAGAGTTCTGCCACCCACCATTTTTGTCATTTATTACAAAGCTTTTAATACATAACAGAGATCCTTGAGAGTTTTAGTAGGTTTTGCCTGCCTGCCAAGGTGTATCTAGGGTGCTTACTTCTCTCTCCCTCTAGCTAAGTTATTTCTGAAGTTCTTTATTATATTGTGAATTATACACGAGAGATTTGTGAGTATAAGATGGGTTCCATACATTCCAAACTGCTCTTTGTGTCTTGTGGCTAAATCACTAGTGCTTTTCTAACTAACCTTGTCATTACCATACTTAAAAGGGGTTACGCCTCCATCTTATCTAAACTACCCTCTTACATTTGGCGACTCTGCTGGGGAGGCTTTCTTCTAAGGAAGGAGTATGGCGCAAGATAACGTTAATCGAAGGCTCAACTTTGATGATATCCAACACAGTGAAGAGCAAGCAGCAGTAGAATTGGAGGCTTTAAGGAGCGGAGCTCCTCGAATAGAGGTGCCCCCAGTTCAGACAACAACGGGCCCTCAAGGAGTGACGCAGGCTTCCACGAGCGCTGGGCTGGGACCTGCCCAGATGACCCTCCTCATGAGAAAGTTCTATGAGTTTTTGCAAACTACTGTAGCTTCAACGGTGCTGGGAGGACTTGAGGCCAATTCCTTCGTAACACCAGGGGCAGCTCCAACGGTTCCACCGGGCGCAGGTACAACGGGAGCAGCCCCGGCAAGCATACCCTCCGTCGTGAATCCGGCAATGGGAATCTCCGGAGTATCAACGATGCCAGCCGTAACGATGGCTCCAACTGTAACGGTCATTCAGCTAACACCCCCATTGGTCGTTGCCCCATCGCCCATGGAGGAAATGAGGAGATAAATGCAAAAGGAGATGTTAAAGTTTGTGCAGGCTTCCTCACAGTCTATAGGCGAGGTAGCTTCGGTCAATGATGACTTTAGGACACCTTATCCTCAGGAATATAACGATGAGCCTTACCCGAGGGATTATATTCCCCCCATCTTTGAAAAATACACGGGGAAGGGTGGGAATCCGAAAGAGCACATTAAACGTTTTATTGAGCACCTAGGGGCGCATTGCAACAACAAGAAACTCAGGTTGAGGGAGTTTTCCAAATCCCTAACCGATAAAGCATACACTTGGTATTCTCATTTGTCCCCTAAAAGTGTTTCCACGTGGGAAGAGATGCATGTGCTGTTTGTCCAAAAGTTCTTCCTAGCAGAGGATGAATTCACTCTGACCCAACTAGGGAGAGAGAAGCAACGACCAGGAGAAGACGTGGTGGCGTACGTTCGGAGGTTCAGGGAAAGGTCTCTGGACGTGAGAGTGGAGGCCAAGGAATCCAAACTATTACAAATCTGTGCCGAAGGACTACTCCCGGAGTACATCTGCCATCTTATCAATGAGACGCGCGAGGGGACTTTTTCGGCGTTTTTAAAATCTGCAAGGAACATCTCATTGGTCGTACGACCAAACCCGGTGGCGGTGCCTATGATATTCAGACAGCCGATACAACCTGGGGGAGGAAGGCCTCAACCCCCATGGGTGGGATACACCAAAGGAACAGATGGGGGTAAGGCGGCGAAGAAGGACAACAAAAGGAAGTTCGGAAGGGACAGAGAAGACCCACCACCGTTACCATGCACGATAGAAGAGACGGTGAGTTGTTATAACGCCATGGTCCAAGGTGGAACGGTCTACCTGCCAAAAGGCGTTCCTTCGGAGGAACCCGATGACGCAACGAGGGCGGATCCTAGGTATTGTCAGGTTCATCGAAAGATCCAGCACCCGACAGAGAGCTGCTTCACACTAAGAAGAATCATTGACAAGTACATGAAGTCAGGGACGCTGCAGATCCCCCCGCAAAACGTTAACAACAACCCGCTTCCAGCACATGGGGCCAACTTGGTGACGGCCTACGACGATGAGGCGGAAAGAGGAGAAGGAAGGTCAATAATGAGGCAAAGGGAATTAGAAAAAATCTGGAACGTTGCACCACAGGAATGGCTAACGTAGTTTTAGCCTACGATGAGGCAAGCGCTAAAGACGTGGAAGACGTATACAGCGTTGAGGGCGAGGAAATAGAGGCAGTCGTTGAGTACAGCGCAGTTTCAAAATCCCCAAAATTCGCTTGGTTCTTCGATCAAGTGGGGATACCAAAGGAGAGCAGACTTGAAATAACTCAGGCGATCCTAGACATCGCGAGGAAGGACGCGATTCCCTCGTTGAAATGGAGGAGACCCATGGCGAGGCTGGTGAAAAAGTTCCTATCAGAGGTGACCTTCAGCGATGCAGATAGAGCTGTAAGGTTCCCTCATAACAGGCCCTTGTATGTGACGGCCAGTATCAATGGGGTTAGTTTTGCAAGAACGCTTATGGATGGGGGCGCTTCCATCAACATTATGCCAATCAACTCCTTCCACGCAGCTGATATCCCAGAAGAAAGGTTGGTCCCCATGCCTCTGGTAATTTCAGGGTATGACAACCAATCTTCCAAATCCATTGGGTATGTGAATGTGGGAATTGTAATGGGAAATCTGAGTTCCCACATCAAGTTCCATGTAATAGAAAGTGCAACTTCCTATCATTTACTAATAGGAAGAGTGTGGATGCACAATCAAGGTTTAGTTCCTTCAACATATCATCAATGCGCCAAGGCGAATGTCAAAGGAACAAAAGTGACCATTAGGGCTACAAAAAGGCCTTTTGCTATCAAGGAAGCTCACTTTGTAGATGCGGCCTTTTATACGGAGTTGGAAGAGGATGCTCGAGTCCTAACGAGAAGAATGGAGGGGGCATGGGTTCCTTCGATCAAAGATAGAATGGGGCCTCTGAACGAGCAAGATAAAGAAGCCATGAGTAACGAAGGGGTAAGGACCGAAGAAACCCATCAGGTGATCCCTCGACCTCAAAGTACCACAAGGCAGCTCAAAAACAAAGTAAGGCTTGGAGTGGATCCTATGGAGCATGAGGCCCAACGGCAAAGCGTGCTGAGTCGCTTTTCAGGGGGAAGGATCGCTGAGGCTTCGAGAGAAAGTAAGAGGAAGGCCGTGGCAACAGCTACCAACAGGCAATGCAAGAAGGTGGTCACTGAAGAGGGGAAGGTGGTATACCGTTTATAACGATGTGAGCGGGCGGCCGAAGAGACCGAGGATGGGGCTGACCCATTATATGAGTGTTTCTTGGTGGATCAGCAGGGACAGTGTATGGTGATAGACAACTCCAATATACAGGAATTCGTGGAGGAGGTCACCGAAGAACCAGACTACATGGCAAATCAACCAAGGCCCCAGGCACAAGAGTTGGAGCAGTTGAACTTAGCAGGAGAAGGGGAAGACCCAAGGCCCATCTTCATCTCGAAGGATCTCGCTAAGGAGAAGCGAGAAGCCCTGGTTTGGCTAATCCGGGAGTTCATAGATGTCTTTGCATGGAAGTATACCGAAATGGAAGGGCTGGATGAGGAAGTGAGCTGCCACAAGCTAAACGTGATACCTTCAGCCATCCCGGTGAAACAGGCAACAAGGACTTATAAACCTGAGTTGGACTTGAAGATTAAGGAAGAGGTTCAGCATTTGTTGGCAGCAGGATTCATCAAACCAATACAGCATCCCCTGTGGCTATCTAGCATTGTGCCAGTAGGGAAGAAGGACAAGAGCCAAATAAGGATCTGTGTGGATTTTAGAGATCTGAATAGGGCTTGCCCCAAAGATGAGTTCCCTCTACCCTCCATTGATAGCCTGATAGATGCCACGGCTGGTCATGAGATGTATAGCTTCATGGATGGGTACGTGGGGTACAACCAAATCAAAATGGACCCCGCGGACGCAGAGAAAACGGCATTCAGAACCCCGTTGGGCAATTTTATGTATAAAGTAATACCGCTTGGACTTAAGAACGCGGGAGCTACTTATCAAAGAACAATGATGGCCATTTTTCATGATTTCTTCCACAAATTTGTAGAATTCTATGTGGACGATTTGGTCATCAAATCGAAGAAGGAGGAGTCCCACCTAAACGACTTAAAGAAGGTGTTTACTCGATGTAGGAAGTATAAATTAAGGATGAACTCATTGAAGTGCGTCTTTGGAGTAACATGCGGGAAGTTTCTAGGCTTTGTGGTTGATCGATAAGGGGTGCAGATGGACCAGGATAAACAACGCGCGATCTTATAAATGCCGTGCCCAAGAACGGCGAAGGAGCTAAAAAGTTTCCTCGATAAAGTCTCCTACCTCAGAAGATTTGTACCAGGATTGGCCGAGGTAACACACCCGTTGATGCAGCTGCTGCGAAAAAACACAAAGTTCAGATGGGAAAAGGACCACCAGAAGTCTCTCGATGAGTTGAAGAAGCTGCTCGTTTCACCACAAATCATGGTTCCTCCACAGGCAGGAGTACCGTTGCAGCTGTACCTCACCTCAACTACAAGGTCCGTTGGAGCTTTACTGGCACAAGAGATTGACGGGCAAGAACGACCGGTGTATTACCTCAGCAGGATCATACATGGGCCAGATATTAGATATAGCAGCCTAGAAAGGCATTGTTTGGCCTTAGTCTTTGTAGCACAAAAACTTAGACATTATATGCTGCCTTTTACAATTCATATTGTAACTAGATGTGATCCTATTAAGTATTTGTTGGCTAGAACTATCTTGATTGGCAGGGCAGCTAGGTGGTTCCTTATTCTCTCCGAATATGATTTAAAGTGTGTGATTCCTCGTGCCATCAAGAGCCAGGCGTATGCTGATCTGTTGGCAAACTTTTCATCAGGAACGTTTGAACCACCTAAAGAAGACATTCCGGGAGACGACTTGCAAGCCAACTATCTGGATGCAACCGATGAGGAATGGACGATGCAGTTTGATGGGTCTTCGGCAGAAAAAAAAGGAGGGGCAGGGGTCATCCTTTCAAAAGGAACGGAGGAGATTTGCCTTTCCTACAAGCTAGATTTCCCTTGCTCCAATAACGAAGCAGAATACGAAGCGTTGGTGCTAGGGTTGCTGGAGGCTCTTCGAAGGGGAATTCGTTCTCTCTGCATCAAGGGTGACTCGAACTTAATAATTCAGCAAGTTAACGGAGAATATGCATTGAAGCACATGAGTTTGGCACCGTACAGAACGATAATTCAAAGGCTCCTCAGCCAGTTCCACCGGACCAAAATCAGAAGACATCCTAGAACGATGAACCGTCATCCAGACGCTTATGCCACTATTGCTCAAAAGATGGTCATGAGGAGCGATATGACTATCGTTACGATCCAACGAAGGACAGCTCCTTCGGTGGTACAGTCAATACTACCGATGGAGGGAGACGTGGATTGGAGAGGAGAGATCAGGAAGCAACTGGAATCTGGGGAAGAAGTTATGGGACTAAGAGAGTTAGCCCAATACTTTACAAACCAGGGAAATCTTTACTACAGAAATGCAGGGGGATGGTTATCAAGATGCATTGGGCCAGAGGAAGCAAAGCGGAGGTTGAAGAGAACACATGAGGAGCATTGCGAAACAACTGAGATACCTCTCTATAGAAGAATTCAAAGAGGGGGATATTTTTGGCCTAGAATGAAACAGGATGCGGCAGAACTACAACGAAATTGTGATAAGTGTCAGCTATTTTTCGAAGCAGCTGAGTGCCATTTCATAGAAGCCCAAACAGACTGGAGGCAACCCTATATCGACTTTATTCAAGATGGAACTGTCCCAACGGAGAAAGTGGATGCGATGGGACTGAAGCGAAGGGCCCCAAGGTTCTATATCCAAGAGGGGCAGCTTTATCGAAGGGGGTACTTCAACAAGCCATTGCGTTGCATCAAGAAAGAAGAGGCAACTGAGGTCCTCAAACAAGCCCATGACCCAGCTCACATAGGAGGGGCCAAGTTATATGATCAGCTGATGACGTTGGGATATTATTAGCCAACGATGGAGAAAGACTCTGCCGAATTTGTTCAAAAATGCAAAGCTTGCCAACTTCATGGAAATATGATCCATGCCCCATCGGTGGACTTACATTCTCTGGCAACGCCTTATCCTTTCCACACTTGGGCGTTCGACCTCGTGGGGGAAATACACCCTTCGTCGAGGGGCAAGATATGGATACTGGTAGCAACGGAGTGCTTTACAAAATGGGCTGAAGCAATACCACTCAGAAGGGCAACGGCTGGGGTAGTGAGTAACTTCATCAGAGAGTATATCATTTGCCGTTTTGGGATCCCAAAGGTTATTCTCTCAGATAATGGGACTCCCTTTGTCAACTCAGAAGTAACGATGCTTACAGATAAGTACTCCATCGTTCATCACACTTCAACGGTGGCATACCCGAAGGGGAACGGTCAGGCCGAGGCAACTAACAAAACTCTGGTTAATATCCTGGGTAAAACAATGGAGGACTTTCCAGGATCGTGGGATGACAAGATACCAGCAGCGTTGTGGGCCTATCGAACGACGAAGAGGAAGCCCACAGGGTACACTCCGTTCTCCCTTGTCTACGGGGCTGAGGCAATCCTTCCAGTGAAGTTGGAGGTTCCCTCTGCTCGATACGCCTTGTGAAGTAGCATGCTCCCTCAGAACAGGCATGTGCAGCTGGAGGCATTGGATGAACACAGAGACAACGCAATGCAACATTTTTAAATGTATACAAGGCAGCTCTCTAGGGCATATGACAACCTGGTAAGACCAAGGAGGTTCGTAGAGGGAGATCTCGTTTTGAAAGCAGCGGTGAAACACATTAGGGGACTTCCTCTGCCAAAATTCGCAGCCAATTGGGAGGGACCTTTCGTCGTGAAGGAAGCTCGTGATTCAGGTTATTGATTAATTTCTAAGTTGGAGGAAGATAAGCCATTCAAAATTAATAATAAATGGTTGAAAGTTTATCATGTGTAAACAATTAAGTTTGTACCATCGATGTATCTAGTCTTTGATTATGAATATACAAGTTTTATTGATGACGTGAAGTATAGACATTGATATGAAAGCAGTAATAACTCAAAGATAAAACTGGAAAATATACATTCTTTCATTCAATAAACAAGAGAGCATTACAAAAAATTGGGAACTATTGCCCAAGAATTACATAAAGGGACGAAGAAGGAAAATATATACAAGAGTTTGCTACCCTAAGAGGAACCATAGGTCCGGGGAAGAGAAAAAATCCCCAGGAAGGTCCGAAGAGGCTGACGCAAAGGAGCTTTGAGCGTTGACAGCAACCTCTAGCCTGATTTGCACCTGCGCGCGTTCAATAAGAAGTCTCTCCCGTTTTAGCTTGGCCAAACGCAGAGCCTCTTCGGAATTCTTTATTTCTTCATCCGCTGATTCCAAAAGAGGTGCCAGCTCGGCTAACTTAACTTCCTCAGCCCGTTGGTCCTCCTGGTGCTTTCTCAGCAGTTCCCTCTGGCCGATCAGCTGCTGACTCTTCAAAGTTTTCAAATACGCTATAAGCCAGTCGAAATGGAAATCGTCACGACCCAATTCCTTCAGAAAACCCAGAAACTGATTAATGAGGGCTCGGGTAACACTGGAAGTGGGAGTATTGGCAATCTCAGCAACAACGATCGCCATGCCTTGCAGTCGATGACTCATCACGGGAATATTGGACCGTAGGCAGTCCACGGTGAAGGTCTCGGGGTGATGGTTCATCAACTGCTCAATCACCAAGCGATGGCTCACAGGCATTTGGGGAGAATTGTGAAGCACCATTAGGCAAAAGGCAGGAGGAGTCAAGTCAGGGAGAGGCAATTCGCACCCAGATTCACTTTCTGCCTCAACACCAGTCGTGGAACCTTGGTCAGCATGGTCAGATTCTTCCGAAACAGCAGGTTCCTGACGTGGTGTGCCCACAAGTGAAAGAGCTGGTGAGGAATCCTCCCGAGCAACCTGAGAAGAGATATAAGAAACAGTGAGATTATATAAAAAGCTTAACAAGCGTTTTCGTTGTTAAGTCACCGTTATAAGGTGAAGATTATATAAAAATCTTAACAAGCGTTTTCGTTGTTAAGTCACCGTTATAAGGTGGAGATTATATAAAAATCTTAACAAGTGTTTTCATTGTTAAGTCACAGTTATAAGGTGGAGATTATATAAAAATCTTAACAAGCGTTTTCGTTGTTAAGTCACCGTTATAAGGTGGAGATTATATAAAAATCTTAACAAGTGTTTTCATTGTTAAGTCACCGTTATAAGGTGGAGATTATATAAAAATCTTAACAAATGTTTTCATTGTTAAGTCACCGTTATAAGGTGGAGATTATATAAAAATCTTAACAAGTGTTTTCATTGTTAAGTCACCGTTGTAAGGTGGAGATTATATAAAAATCTTAACAAGTGTTTTCATTGTTAAGTCACCGTTATAAGGTGGAGATTATATAAAAATCTTAACAAGCGTTTTCGTTGTTAAGTCACCATTATAAAAAGGAGTTTATGCAGAGAATTAAGAAAGTACCTGAATCACAACAGGGGCAGGAGTGGGAGTCATCACGGAGGTTAAAGTGGCAGGAACCGTTGGGAGGGGACTTGTTACCTCATCAGCCTCAACGGGGTCTCTGGCCGCAGAAACCTCAACCATCGGCATAGTTCCCTCGCCCACATAAGGTACCAAGGCAAGAGCAAGGGGTTCTTTGGGAATAGATGAGGGTGGTGAAAGATCAGGAGAAAGCCAATGTTAGTAAAGAGGAACAAATACAGAAAAAAGGGCGAAATGTATCCAAGAATAACTTACCTCAGTCAGAACGTTGAAAAGGGACACTGTGGTCAGAGGTCTCGCCAGCACCGTTG
The DNA here is from genome assembly GCA_949130495.1 of Sambucus nigra. Classification (NCBI taxonomy): domain Eukaryota; kingdom Viridiplantae; phylum Streptophyta; class Magnoliopsida; order Dipsacales; family Adoxaceae; genus Sambucus; species Sambucus nigra. Next base: position 325,786,324 of record OX422218.1, read on the forward strand.
GACGAAGAATGTTTGCTAGCAGCGAGGATACTTCGACCTAGGGCAACCAACATCCTAAATTCAGCACACAGAACGGGGTGAAAGAGAAGGAATGCCAGATCAGACAAATTTAAATATGAAATAATTACCTCAGGATCACCTGCAGCAACCAGAACAATGGGGAGAACAGCCTCAGAGGAAGCCAGTGAGCCAGAAGGGACTGGAGTAGGCATCTCAGATTGTGTTGTCTCTGGTGGCGAAGAGACATCCATGGGCTCTATAACCTCACCCTCCACAACTGCCTCCCTCGCCTGTCGTAAGATTGAACGACGGGCATAAGTAAGCCTGGTCATTGGCGAACGGGGTGGGGTAGTATCGGATGAGATGGCCCCACAGCGACCGCCCACGAAACGGCTAATGGGGGGACTTGGGGGGCTAGGAGAACGAGGCCCCGTTTCTTTAAGTCCCTGCACCAAAGTAGTTAAGAACAATATATATAAGAAAATCCGGCTTGCTCTAACCAAAGAGGAAAAGAGAACAAGATAAGTGTACGCACCTCAGATTGGGAAGAAGAATGAGAAGCTTGCACCGTGGGAGCTTGCTTCCGCTGGGACTTGGTGCCTAAAGTCTTCTTCCTTAGCCTTGTCACATCACTGCCAGTGGCTTGAGGAACCTTAGAACTTTTCCTCCTCCTTGTAGCTGGCTCAGTGGGATCGACGACGATCGTGGGGAAGGCAACCGAGGGAGGAACGACGACAGCGCGCCGTTGAAACTCTGCATTCACTCGATCTACCTCAGCCTGCGCCTCCCTCCTTAACCTCTCGGCCCTTTCAGGAGACATGGGAGGAGGAACCGAGGCTATGGGAAGGGCTGCCACAGGAGTCTGGGATTTGGACTTTGTTTTTTTCGTGGAGGCCACCCCACTCTTGGCCTTCTTGGTCGATGGCTGCGAAGACCCTTCATCAGCAGTAGCTCCAGTCGAAGGAGCAGTCTTCCTGGATACCCCAGCACTTTTCGCTTTGGGTATGGCAGTGGGAGTCCTGGGGCATAACGGAGGAAGCTCTTCGGAAGGCCTCTTAGGGGTTTTGCTTAGAGGGAACTCAATCCCCAGAACGGAGTTGCCTTTGAGTCCCAGCTCCAACGCAGAAAACGAAAGAACTGGAGGGTACACAGGCTCGCCATCTATGAATTCAGAAATGTTAGCCAGTTGTTTCGGCCAGAACTTCGTGGCAAATAGACTGGTCACATTCTCTTGCCTCTTGTTGGAGGGAATGGTGACTCGCCCAACCATTGATTCACTTATCCCCCACGCAGCAGTGGAGGAAAATAAGGAACATGCCTCGCTGAAGCTAACCTTTGGGTTTGAAGTTTGGAAAACTGGGCGAGAAGCCCCCTGATCAAACCCAAATTGACGACTGCACCGATTGGGGTTATAATATTCGCTGGAATATCCCCACTCGATGTAGGACGGCAGATACCCTAGAGAAATGAGAAGCACCACGGCTAACTGAGGATCTTCAATGTCTACCCCCACCTGAACCACCCTGGGTTCGTGCTGGAAGAAATCACAAGTATGAACAAAGGCGTCCTCTCCGTAAGGCCTCATAATAAAGTCCTCAAAACGATCAATTGAGGCGATCAGCTCTTTTCGACTCTACCTCTTGTGATAAATATAAGAGCGTGGGGGCAGAATGGTTTCCCCAGAAGGAGGACGATTGGCCTTGGCCGCTACAACAGGAAAGCGCACGTAAAGAAAGCTGGTTAGAAGGACACTGTTAGCAAAACTGGCCAGGTTATAACGGCCAAGTGATCGTTCCATGTCGAACAATGTTCTGTCAAGCCAGGTGTAGAGGGACCCTAGGGCAATTGCAGCCAAAGGAAGTTTGATGCCCCGGGCCAAACGAAGGGATATGTTGATAAGGTCCCTTCGGGGCTGATCGTTTGGTTTTCCCGTCAAAAGAAAACGGGAAAGAATCACAAGGATGTAAGCAGGGAGCTCTAACGAAGTACCTTGGCCAGGGGCATCCGTTGAAGTTGAAGAACTACCTTCACTAGAACCCTTGAAGAAATAGTTAATCAGCGGAGTGAAGGTAGCTTTGTTTGAAGAACCGATGAAACTTCGGCATATTCGGTCCAACGCCAAACGGTCAGCAGTCTCTTGGGCGTCGAGAGGCTCATCGGTATAAGGCTCATGACATGTTTCTTCGAGCCCCAGAAGCTCGCAGACATCTTCTAGGGCTATCGTAAACTCGCCCCACGCAGCAATAAATGTGTGAGTCGTCACGTTCCAACGAGAAACAAGAATGGGGAGAGCAACATTATTTTTGGAGAGAGTAAACTCACCAAACCATTTGGCCCATTGAAGGCCAATCTTACTCAAAATATCACCATGGGAACTCACCATATGAGAGTTCCAAGCAGAAAAATGGGCAGGAGAACCCCCTGGTGCTTCGAAGTCAATTTGGGACCATTGGAAGTCCCCTCGCTCCAGACGAAACCGGAGAGTCCCCTCTGGAGGAAGAAAGCCCCACTTCGAGGGTTCTTCGTCCTAGTCGCCCAGCACTAAGGTCTCAAACTTGCATTCAAAGTTGACAGTCTTGCAAGCAGCAGCAAAGCTATCATCTTCGCCAAAAATGGGAGAGAGACGATAAAACCTTAACTGTTCACGACGGACAGCGTCCAAAGCAGAAGCACCAGTCGTGGTGGCAACAGCAGTAGCAGGCGGCGCACTGGTTGAAGAGATGGTGGGGTAACTTTGAGACGCCATGACAGAGTGTTAGAGCAAACAAAAAACAACCTTGAGTAAGAGGAGCCTGAGCACGACAATGGCGGAGAGCAACCACAGGAGGTGGCGTAGAAGATGAGAGCAAGAACAGGACGGCACAAGCTTGAACAGCAATGGAGGTTTCAGACGCTCAACAATGGAAGTTCTCTCTCTCTAAAAGCGAAGGAAATTTGAAGAAGGTAGTGGCAAAGTAAGAAAAAGAAAGGTTTTAAGTGTTTGGGAGATTTGGCCGTTTAATTTTTAAAGTTCGTCGTTTAAGTTTCCCACCATTGCACGTGTGTGGCCGCCTGCAATCATTTCAAATGTATACGTGGCACTTCGGGAAGTGTTCTGACATGGAAAAGACAATGCTACGTCATTTAATGAAGTGACACCAGGGGAACTGCCATCAATTAATGAAGTGACACCTAGGGAACAACCACCATTACCTTCCTAAGCAAGATTGAGTTTTGGGCGCCAAGATTTTCTCTGACATATCCAATAAACCCCCCAACAAAGAAGGTGTCCCAACGGTTCAAAAAAGCCACGATGTCCCCTCGACAGAAGCTCAAACGTTGTTTAGTTATGACTCAGTTACATCGGGGATAATTTTTCGCTTTTTTGAACATTACTGATAGAATATTAGCAGGTCCTTCGGGAGAATTTCAGATATTCAAGCTGGAACGGTTGAGGCTCAGCATTAGGAAAAAGCAGCAGGCCAGACAGAGAAGGTTCATCGGATTAAGAAGTTTTCGTGGAGGCACTTCTTGTTCCCACAACAAATCCCTCCACGAAGGGGCAAATGTAGAGGGGGCCTGAAGGTAATCCGGGGATTAGGGATAATCCACCAATTAGCAACAGTGTTCTGAGGATAAGATCAGCGTATCAACTCAAGCGTGGCATCTTGGTGAGGCAGCTCAGCGTGGCAACTCAAGCGTGGCATCTTGGTGAGGCGTGGCAACTCAAGCGTGGCATCTTGGTGAGGCAGCTCAGCGTGGAAACTCAAGCGTGGCATCTTGGTGAGGCAGCTCAGCGTGGCAACTCAAATGTGGCATCTTGGTGAGGCAACTCAAGCGTGGCAGCTTAGGGAGGCAGCTTGGCGTGGCAACTCGTACTTTAGCTTATTGTTACTTGGCCATATTATAGCTTTGTTTATATTGACTACGAGTTGTAATGACTGTAATGTTGTAACGAGAATAATGAATGGGTGTGAGGTCGAACGGTACTCGCGAGAGACCAGGCTTGGCAGGGCCTGGGAGAGCTTTCATGCTCTATCGAACAACCTCACCGTGGGAACTTTAGAGGGACTTGGTTTGGAGGATTGAGAAGTGGGGCACCGTTGGGGCTTGTCCTGACCATCTTAGATACACCTGGTAAAACACCGAAGGACCCTGACCGTGGAACCTCAAGCGGAGCAGCTTGGAGTTCCATCGGGCATCGAGTTATGGACCAAACAACCCTCTACTTAAATGTCACATCTACTGTGGGTGATGTCACTAGCCTTCTAAACAATGTCAGACATGCACTTGAGTAAACCACCGTGGTATTTGGGGCTATCAGATAGTTGGTGAGCCACCTCTGCGAAAACAACCCCCTGACACACAGTGGTTAGGCAAAAGGCATGTCTTGGCATTTAATGTTTATGACGTAGGAGACAACTAGTGCATCAGGCATTTAATGTTGTGACATAAAGTATGAGGGATGTCTTTCCTAGTCTTTAATGACTGAGTTGCCTCGGGGGTGGCGTGGGGGGCTATTTAAGGACCCCAACCACCTCTGAGGAAAGGATGATCTTTTGAGAGTTCAAAATTTATTACTAGAGAAATTTATTTACTAGAGAGAATTATTAAATAACCAGAGAGTTCTGCCACCCACCATTTTTGTCATTTATTACAAAGCTTTTAATACATAACAGAGATCCTTGAGAGTTTTAGTAGGTTTTGCCTGCCTGCCAAGGTGTATCTAGGGTGCTTACTTCTCTCTCCCTCTAGCTAAGTTATTTATGAAGTTCTTTATTATATTGTGAATTATACACGAGAGATTTGTGAGTATAAGATGGGTTCCATACATTCCAAACTGCTCTTTGTGTCTTGTGGCTAAATCACTAGTGCTTTTCTAACTAACCTTGTCATTACCATACTTAAAAGGGGTTACGCCTCCATCTTATCTAAACTACCCTCTTACACTACCAAATATTCAAGATCTGTCTGGCATAATGGCTAATTTAGCCCAAGGGAAAACGGCCATGCAAGAAACCATGCGTCAACTTATACAAACTGTTCGAGATGGAGTGCCGGCTCAATCAAGACAACGAAATGCTTAGAGAAATACCCATTTTCTATCTTCAAGAACTAGACGAATGCTATTCCTGGAGGTCTCTCAATCTAGACGTACTGACTCATATCGTACTGAGAGATCTAATGATCCTTCCTATCAGCCTGACCGAACCTCATCAGTACGAGCTACAGATTCTCAACGGAACGTCACTCTAACTCCAGAAATGACTAGTGTTCTAGAAAGGTTGAGTAGAGTCTCTCCTTTTGATCATTTGGGCCCTAGGAGGAATAAAAATCCTCCTAGGATTGCGTCGAGGAACTCTCAATGACCATTCGACCTAAGGGAAGGCTCTACCCAATCACACCCAACAACCCGTAATGAAAGGTCCCAAGAGGAAAACTCAACGCGATCAGTCGCTCGAATAAATAGGCCCGAGGTGGGAAATAATGCATGGAAAGGCTCTATTAAAAGGTTGGAGGACCGGTTAGGGGAAATGGCTAAGGCCAAGAATCCTCTACAAAGAACTTTTGTCCAAGAAACACCGTTCGTGCAGGCAATTATGGATTTTCCCACACCATCAAAATTCAAAGCTCCTATGGTGACACCTAAATATAATGGAAAAACTGATCTTGTCCTCCATATAGAACAATACCAAGATGCTGTCGATATCTATGCGGTTCCAGACGAGATGAGATGCAGGGCATTTTCAGGAACTCTCACCGGGTCAGCTCAGATATGGTACAACAACCTTCCTCGGGGGAAGATTGCGACTTTCCTTCAACTGGTAGAGCTTTTCATAGGGAATTTATGTTTTGGAGAGAAACTAGTTAAACGAGTAGCACACTTACTAACTGGTAGACAGAAGAAATATGAGAGTAACAGGGACTATATTACTCGTTTCAATAACGAGAAACTTGAGGTAATTGATTACGAGGAGAAGATAGTAATTACTGCTTTGATGAGTGGACTGTTACCAGACAAGTTGTACTATACTTTGGCCAAAGATCCGCCTAGGACTATGGCAGAACTGATGGCAAAGGCAGCTAAAATCATGAACGCTGAGGAAGCCATGGCTACGAAGAAAAATACAGACACTAAGGAGACCAATGTTGAGGCTGGTAAAACTGAGAAGAAGGATCAAAAGAACAATGGTGGCAACATGCAGTCGAAAGGTAAGCAAGCGTTGGAGCAGATGAGGAAGTATGGAAATTATACTCCCTTGAAGTTAGACATAAATCACATTTCGGAAGAGATCAAGAACAACGAGGAGCTAACCTGGCCAGAGAAAATGAAGGCAGATCCTGACAAAAGGGACAAGTCTAAATACTATGAATTCCATAAAGATCACGGCCACACGACCAAACGTTGCATAGCTCTTCAGAATGAAATTGAAGCACTCATCAGGCGAGGTAAACTAACTAAATATCTTGATCACTAAAATGGTGGAAAAACCTGCAACAGAGGACGGCAATGATCTAAATCTCCTCGTCGAGCAAAAGAAGACAAGAAGAAAGATCACAAAGATGATCCAGAAGATGGCCCCGATCTCCCTAAAAGACTTAGACAAACAGAACGCGAGGTATTTTCAATCCATTTTGGGTCATTTGAATGTAATGTCATTACAATTGGAGATACATGAGGTGGAGATCTGACTGTGGAGAGAAAAGCTTACCTCAATGAGGCCCAAGCTTGCTCTCACATACAGCGAATAAAATTGACTGAAGATGATCGCTCGAGGAAGGTGAATAGGGATAAACTGGTCATCAAATTTTCTATAAATGACCTGGCAGGTGTACTATATCCTCATGATGACCCATTGGTGATCAAGATGAGAATGAAGGAAGTGGTGATTTCACGGGTACTGGTGGATAATGGTAGCTCTGCAGACATCATGTTCTACCCATGATTTGATAGTTTGAATTTGAAGTTAGCCCAGTTGGAGCCATATCATAGGCCCCTCCTCGATTTTACTGGGGAAAAGGTTTTACCACTTGGGAAGATCAAGTTGGATATGCTTATTGGTACATGGCCTGCTTGTCGAACAGAAAGAGTACGCTTTTTTGTAATGGATAAAAACGTCCAATCAGCTTACAACATCATCATGTGAAGGGAAGGTCTGAAGAAGTTTAAGGCAGTACTATCTATTGTACATTAATGTTTAAAATTCCCAACCAACTTTGGAGTAGGAGTTATGAAAGGTGACCAGAAAGTAGATCGGAAGTGCTACTATTCGTCTGTTGAGCAGGAAGAACGAGAAGAATCCAGGAAGAAGACTACTACATACCAAGTGGATGAAACAGAAGATGCAAAGATTGAAATATTTGACCCTAGAGATGAGTCTCAGCTCGTGAAAGGCCAGGTTATGGAAGCTACCGAAAATATTATTCTGGATAACGAACACCTAGAACGAACAACCCAAATTGGTGCGTCATTGGATGTATCATTAAAATAGGAACCGGTAACATTTCTAAGGCGCATAAAATAAACTTTTGCATGGAGTCATGATGACATGCCAGGGATAGACCCGAGTTTCCTGTGTCATGAACTTAACGTGAACAAGGAAATCAAGCCGGTGAAGCAGCGAAGAAGAGTGTTCAGTCCTGAAAAGAACCAAGCTATACAGGAAGAGGTAGAGAAACTACAGAAATCATTTTTTATTGAGGACGTTAAATATCCAGATTGGCTAGTAAATGTGGTGATGGTAAAGAAGAAAAACAACAAGTGGAGGATGTGTGCGGACTTCACTGATCTTAATAAAGCCTGCCCAAAGGATCATTTTCCTTTGCCTCGAATCGATCAGCTGGTGGATGCTACCTTGGGGCATGAATTATTGAGTTTCATGGATGCTTACTCTGGTTACAACCAGATTAAAATGAAATCTGAGGACAGGGAAAGTACCTCTTTTATCACCCCAAGGGGAACTTATTGCTATAATGCTATGCCTTTCGAACTTAAAAACGCAGGTGCAATATATCAGCGACTGATGAATAAGGTGTTTGCAGAGAAAATTAGTCATAGCATGGAGGTTTATGTCGACAATATGCTGACGAAAATCAAGAAAGATGCTGATCATCTAGTTGACCTAGGTCAGACTTTTGATCAACTAGAGAAATATCAAATGAAGTTGAATCCCACCAAATGAATATTTGGAGTACGAGAAGGTATGTTTCTCGGATATATTATTAACCAACGAGGTATCGAGGCGAACCCTAAAAATATCATGGCCCTATTAGAGCTACGATCTCCAGCTACGAAGAAGGAGGTGCAAAGTCTCACAGGGCGAGTTAGAGCACTTAACAGATTTGTGTCACGAGCAACAGACAGATGCTTCCCATTCTTCAAAACACTTCGAAGAACTTTTGAGTGGAATGATGAATGTGAGAAAGCCTTTCAAGAGTGGAAGAAATATCTGGGGAAACCTCTATTGTTATCTAGACCAGTGATGGGAGAAAGACTATACTTGTATCTGTCAGTTTCAGAGAATGCAGTTAGCTCGGCATGGATAAGAGTGGAGGATGGAGTACAAAAACTGGTCTATTACACCAACAAGGCTTTCTGAGGAGCAGAGATCAGATATCCCCGGTTGGAAAAGTTAGCATTAGCACAAATAGAAGCAAGCAAGAGGATGAGGCCATACTTCCAAGCCCATACTATAGTAGTGTATACTGATATGCCATTAAGACAAGCTCTGCATAAACCGAAGAAATCGGGAAGATTGATGTACCTGGCAGTAGAAATTAGTGAATATGACATAGTTTATGAGCCTAGGTTGTCACTTAAGGGGCAGGCAGTAGAGGATTTTATAGCAGAGTTTACTCACTCTGATACATCCGAAGAGCAGGAGTTTAATACAGACCAACCCGTGGATGTTACGGGATCACTGAAGATAGCACCCGACCAACTTCCATTAGTTGATAACCAAGAGAAGATAATCAACGAGTAGAGAGAAGTGTTGGGGGAAGACAAAAGGAAGTATCAAATATTCCATCGAGGAACTATGTCAGACCAAGAGTTTGATAATGAAGTATCTGTATGGAATCTATATATGGATGGCTCTTCGTGTGCCACAGGCAGTGGAGCAGGAATAGTTTTAAACAGTCCCGATGGAATGGATATGGAGTATGCTCTACGTTTCTACTTGGAAGCTTCCAATAATAAAGCTAAATATGAAGCTATGATCGTGGGTCTAAGTGTGGCCAAAACCATGAAGGCAGAGCAAGTTGTCGTATTCAGTGACTCATAATTAATCGTAAATCAAATTCTTGGGTTGTACGCAGCGAAGGGAGAACTAATGGTCAAGTATCATTTTAAGGCTATGGAAGTTGTCACGACTTTTGCCGTAGTTCAGTTGATCAGAATACTGAGATTAGAGAATGCAAGAGTCGACGCCCTAGCTCGGTTGGCATCAGCAACACGCAACAAGATACAAAGAATAATCCCAATAAAAATCCTGGTAAATCGGTGCGTAGACGAAGATTTGATGACGAACTTCATTGCCCTCGACTTGGAACTATCCTGGATGGTTCCCATTAGGGCCTATATCGAAGAGGGGATTTTACCAACTGATAAACTCGCAGCCAAGAAATTGAAGTTTAAAGTTGCTCGTTACGTATTGACCAGTGGCATTTTATATAGAAAAGGCATTATAGCAGCACTACAGAGATGTGTCCATCCCTCCGAAGTTAAAGACTTGATTGAAGAGGTTCATGAAGGGTCTTGCAGAGCCCATGTAGCAGGTCAGACGCTTTTGCAGAGAATAATAACATAAGGGTATTACTGGCCAACGATGAGAGCTGACTGCACAACTTATGCTAAGAAGTGCGATAAATGCCAACGTTTCTCTTCCATCCGAAGAACTCCCCAAGCATTGTTAACACCCATTACATCCCGTTGTCCATTCGCCATATGGGGGATAGACTTGGTCGGGCCACTTCTAATGACCAAAGGGAGATTCAAATACCTCGTAGTTGTTATGGATTATTTTACCAAATGGGTGGAAGCTGAACCTCCCATTGATATGACGTATGACAAGGTCTATCAGTTTATTTGGAAGAATATCATTTGCAGATATGGTCTCCCACATGCATTCATTACTGACCATGGAACCCAATTTGACAACGAGGAATTCGCTGCATATTGTCATTAATCCAATGTACAAAAGATCCATTCTGTGCCAGGCCATCCCCAGAGCAACGGACAAACTAAAGTGACAAACAGAACCCTACTGAATGGGCTAAAGAAACGGATGAATAGCGCAAAGGGAAACTGGATTAACGAGCGACACTCTGTGTTGTGGGCTTATATCACCACACCACGAACAACAACTGGGGAGTCTCCGTACATGTTGACATTCGGGAGTGAAACTGTCATACCCTCTGAATTGGGTCTACCCACACATAGGGTGCTTAATTTCAATTCTCCCGTAACCGACTTGATGAGGCGTTTAGACCTGGATATGCTCAAAGAAGTTAGGGAAGAAGCAGCAATCAGGAATGATGCATACCAACAACGAACAACCTTGTTCTACAACAAAAGGGTGAAGAAGTGTGATTTGAAAGAAGGGGATTATGTGCTGAAGAAAGTGATCCAAAAGCATAACAAACTGGAGGCCAACTGGCATGGACCTTACAGATTAATTGAAGTTGTTCGTCCTGGGACATATAGAATTGAAACTTTGGAGGGAGAATAATTCAAGAACGCATGGAATGCAGAGCATCTGCGCAAGTACTATCAGTAATCCATATGTAACACAGTTATTTCAATATGAATAAAGTGATGTTTCTCCCATATTTCCTCCTTTGTTAAATTTTTTTTGGAATATTAGTGCTACACACTACACATAAACACAAATTCAGAGCGGCAACCACCAACTCCGGTTGGTCGGCAATCCATTAACCACCAACTCCGGTTGGTCGGCAACTCATTAACCACCAATTCCGGTTGGTCGATAATTCATTAACCACCAACTCCGGTTGGTCGGCAATTCATTAACCACCAACTCTGGTTGGTCGGAAATTCATTAACCACCAACTCCGGATGGTCGACAATTCATTAACCATCAACTCCCGTTGGTCGGCAATTCATTAACCACTAACTCCGGTTGGTCGGCAATTCATTAAGCACCAACTCCGGTTGGTTGGCAACTCATTAACCACCAACTCCGATTGGTCGGTAATTCATTAACCACCAACTCCGATTGGTCGGTAATTCATTAACCACCAACTTCGGTTGGTCGGCAATTCAATAACCAACAACTCCGGTTGGTTGGTACTAAACTAGGCAAGAAGATGGACGACCTCCCGAGGCATCCACTGTCTAGGCAATAAGGTAATCCTGACGAGATTACTGCAACTAAGTAGGAACATGGGATGAAAATCATTCCATTGCTTAGTCCCAAAGAGTGACAAATCACTATAATCAGATAACAGATATATATATATATATATTCACTAGTGAATAACAAAAACATTCTACAAAATATTTTCAAGGAAATGAAATTGTAAAAGAAACAAAACATTTCCTTATTAAAACCAAGCAGATTACATACGATATGAAATTTGATTCATTACATAAAAATGTCCTATTCTATGGGTTTCTTTCCCTCTGCTTTTGAAACAGGTTCTACCCCAGCTGGAGGATCATCTAATGCATAAGGAGAGTTTATAAAGTTCATATCTCATAGCATTCTGACATTATTTATGGATGGTCGATCAAGCAAGTGCTCTGGACGAGATATCTCAAAGTTTGAATGAAGACTATAATCAGCGAGGTACTTGGAGATCAAAATCCGAGGAATGGCACGGGATGGAATATAACTAAGGTCAAGTTTGAAGGGAGGCACAGGTAAATCAAGAACTCCAGGTTCATAATAATCCCACAAGAAATGACCTTGCTCCAGTTTCAGAACACATAAGGCATTTAACCACCCCTGCTTATATCTTTCATTGTTCGACTGCTGTAAATGAGCATCAAGATGATACAGTTCTTCATTATACCCAGCAATCCAAAATTCCCTAGGCTTCTTGTGAAATTGATAAGTCAATCTGTTAAGTTGCTCGTGGAGATTTTGCACCAGGATTTCTTTACTTTCCACAGCAGAACTCTGATTGGAGAGTTGGTCGGTGAAACTCTGAATCTTCTTAGACATTTCTGCCAAAGCCTGATTCTTCGCCATCAATTAAACGACTTGATTTTCTAAGGCCAATTGAGTTCTTGCTTCATTAATAGTAACCCGACCAGCCCTTGCTTATCCACGGGAAGAAGATCTTGCTCTGCCACGAGCAGGTGTGGAAGGTCCAATTCGTTTCAAGGTCTCTAACTCATCCCGTAAGTTAGCATTTTCTATTTCTAAAAAGGAAAAACCATCATCATTAATGGGGACCAAGGCTCCCGAAGAAGAAGAGGCAACATATTTGAGCTATTTTATTTCCTCCTGCAACACGATATTCTCTTGTTCTAGAAGCTTGGCAATATGTTTATGCTCTTCGATCTCAAGCTTTAACACACTTTCCTTTTTCTCATGGGATGAAATGTACTTGTCATATCCCCGATCAAAACTCAGTTGTTGGAACTTTAGCTCGTAACCCTCATGTAAGAGTTTGTCGGATTCTTTGTACTGCTGTTGAAGTTCCTCAATCGTTCCTTGAAGATCTTCAATCATTTCGTAATATGCCACATTGTTGGCTACAGCACGATCAAGTAGGCACCTCACGTACTTGTAAGCATCAACTGCTCTTTCAGAAGCACCTGATCCGAGGATGTCAATTATTTGGGCCTCAGTAAAGTCTACATGACCAGCTTTGAAATAGTCATTGCACTTCTTCATCAACTCTGTATCATTAGCTGATAAGAGTTCCATCCTGGCAACAAACTAGCAAAGAGAAAATGAAAAATAAAATCAACAATGATGCAAACAGAGCAAGTAAGAGAGAAATTCCAGACGAACAACAAAATTTCATTTTTTATTCATCACATCAAAGGAAAACACATTTCAGGGTTACATCCAAGAAACAATGCAATAAAAGGCCCGAATAACTTTAAACCTTCTCCTTATTCCCTACGACTTCTTCGAACGATTGAGAGGAAGGGGTTGGTTACTCGGGGAGAAATGGCTGTTGCTCGGCAGATGTGCTAACTTGTTGGACTTTCTCGGAAGGTTGAATAATAGTAACAACAGGGACCTTCTCTCCTATCATCATAGAAGATTCATCTGATGCAGCTTCATCTTCTTCTTCTTCTCCAAGAGAGAGAGGAGGGCCATGAGTATGCTCCTGGAACAACTCAAATTTTTTAGCAACCTTCAATTTCTTCAAAGCTCCTATCCAACCATCCCTAAAATACTTAACACTGGCATACTCCATCTGAGAAGACATAACAGCTAGGCCCTTATTCTAACCTTTGTCCCAACCAGCACTAAAAGATTTCTTAACAGCAACTTTCCTTTTTTGCTTTCTCCGAGGAAGTTGTTTCCCTAAGGAGCTCCTTGGCAGATCTCAGTTTTTCTTCCACCCCTGTCTTACGCCGTTCAGCATCTTGAAGATTGGAGACATCTTCCTCAGCAGATTTAAGCTTGACCTCAAGCTCCTTGTTACTTTGTTCAGCATCCTTTAATTTTTTCTCCAACTCTTTGGAGGTAGTCACAGCTTGATCTCGAGTTATTTCAATAGACTGGAATTATTTCTCCCAGGCACTTTTGTCTTCCTCGTACTTCTGACGAGATTCCTTCAAAGATCGAGTTAATCCAGCAAAAGCTTCTTCTATTCCACCCGAAGAAGTGGAAGCTCTGATGGCTTCATATTTCTTCAAAATACTATTGAAACATGTCACGAGTTGAAAAAATAAAGAAGTTTAATTCAATATATGAATATAGTACTAGAAGATAAAGGAATCAGGCTAACGATACTTACTGACGTAATGTGTTGAGAAGACAAAAAAGTAAGTCTCTCACGAGAAAAGGTGTCTTCAATACCTTGGAATTCTGGGACAGTCCAAGATCTGATCAAGCCCATAGCAAAGCTCGGAGGAATAAGAGCTGGAACATTACCTTCAACATTTGAAGGTTGAGAGATAGGGTCAACAGGTCTCTCAGTAGAACTTCTTTTCAATCTCCTCAGAGGAGTAGGATCACTTTCAATTAAAGGTGTTGTTTCAATTTGTGAAATGGCAACAGTTTCACTCGAAGGTGCTGTCTTTTTTAGAGGTATGGGGGGGCTTCTTGCCAGTTTCCTTAGCAGCAGTAGAGGGGGGTACATCTATATTCTTTGTCCCCTCATCTGGGGCATCTTATTTGTTTTTCTTTGCCTCCTCAGTGGCAAAAGCAGACTTGTCAAAAAATGCGGGAGCTTTCCTCTTCTTCATCAGATCAGTAATAAGAATGCTTAAGTCAAAAGAAGATCCTTTCACACCGGTTTTAGAAGTTGGTATCCGATCAAGATCAATTACCACAGGAAGAGCAATGAAAGATGAAGTGGAGCTTCTGTATCGCAACAAATAAGAAGCAGATCTAATGTGCTCCCCAGCAACTGATTGATGCAAGCCCCAGATAAGTTTTAACTGTTTTATATTGACATCAGTGTCTTTTGGAGGCTTCCTTTTACTTTCAACTATAACAAATAAAATTAATGTCAGTGATGCATTTCATCGAATACAAAGAAAACAAGATTTCAAAAATAAAAACAACCTATCCCATTTCGATAAGGCGGACACTTGGGACCTTGGTACACATCATTTCCATTTAATGGAGGGTGTTGTCAATTTTTCATCACAACCACATGATCAAAATAGTCCCTATTGGAATCGGGAAGATTGATAACTAAAGCTCTATTCCAAAACCTAGTTTTTAAATAGAAAGTAGTGTCGCTGGTAACCCATCTATAACAATACATAATTTATGGAATTCCCAAATGAGTTACATGAAGTTGATTCAACCTATATACGCCATTAACTACCCTTTATGTATTTGGAGCTACTCTTGCAGGTACAATATTAAAATATTGGCAAAACTCCAAACACAGGGGATTTGGCGGGAAAGAAAAGCCACATTCAGCCACAAAAAGAGTTGGGAACCAGTGTCCCTCAGCCAAAGAAAATAAATCAGAAGGACAAGGAAGTTCTTCCAAAATTACCCACGAAGGGATTGAAAAATCAGATTGAAATTTATCCAACGATTCAACAAGATAAACCATGGTGAATAAAATAAATAAAGAAGAAGGAAGAAAATCTTACAGAAGAAAAAGAGATCGGTTGATAATGAATGATGGAAAGAACGAAGGCACAAGATAGAGAGAAAATGAAGTGTTCAGAGATACAGATTTAAAAAGTAGAAGACGACAGGATTTCTATCGCACTTAAATACTTTACCTCGGGAATAGAGAAAAGAAATGATTACAAGGGAAGACATTTGCGTTTCCGGTGGCTAAAAGAGGAAAAGGGCACAAATATCGAAGTGATCATGAAAATTCAAAATATTTATGAAGCTTGATATTGTGCACTAAATAGGAATTAAAGTATTCTCCTAAATCTCTGAAAGCCAGTAATCCGAGCAGTTTTCAAGCAAAATGTTCCACACTCTTCCTCAACCTCAAACTGTGAAACATTGGGGGCTTCTGTTGATACCACATTTAGTATGCTATCGTGGACCAATCATATGAAGACACGTCTCAACTTACGTGGCAAATACGAATACTTTTAACGAGCAGCATACTTAAGCAGTCCGAGCTAGTTAAGCCTATCGATCAACTTAAACGGTCCGAGCTACTTAGCATGCAGTGCATCCACATCAAGAAAACCAAAAGGCAACTACGCATTATATGCGCATTATTATCGTACAGATGTATATGTCTGCTAGATAACAGCGCATTATCTTTTCATATATACAGCCTCAAGGCTATAAATACATTGTAACCTCCTCATAAGAAGGGGACTTTGGATCGCTTGGTAAACCTATTATCGAGATTCAAGGCAATCAGTCAACAATACAAAACAGTGGACGTAGGCCATTTCCATAAGGCTGAACCACTTTAAAAATCCTTTGTATTATTTATCTGTGGTTGACTAATTAGATATAATCTAGTTTTTTACATCAACAGGGGGATTAATTAATTAATTAAAGCTTATAGCTGGAATAATTTTTTTAGAAAGATATAATAAATTGTTAATTATGAGTGTTCTCTTTATAATGAAATTTTGAGGAGTACGTTCTAAGAGATGAAAATTCGGGCCAGGTGAGCGAGTTCGGGTACATTGGTTGTGTGACACTAGGGAGATATTAAATTAATTAATGAGTATATTAATTTAAATAATGTCGGACCATAGACTCGGGGAGATAATAAGTTAATTAATGGGCATATTAATTAAATTAGAGTCGGACCATAGACTAGAGGAGATATTGAGTTAATTAATGGGCATATTAATTAAATAGAGTCGGACTATAGACTCAGGGAGATAATAAGTTAATTAATGGGCATATTAATCAAATTAAAGTCAGACCATAGACTCGGGGAGATATTAAGTTAATTAATGGGCATATTAATTAAATTAGAGTCAAACCATAGACTCGGGGAGATATTAAATAAATTAATGGGTAAATTAATTAAATTAGAGTCGGACCATAGACTCGGGAATATGTTGGATAGTGTTACGGACTTTGTACACGGTAAAGCCGGGATTACAATATATATATATATATTATGTGTGTGTCCTCATAAATACCGGTGGCTGGGTATTTATTTAGAATTATATGCGCTAGTGCTATTGGTGTGGGTGAATCCCCTAGCTTGAGGAGTAGGGCGAGCATATCCCCAGGTCATTGCATCCAAATAGAGGCGGGCATTGAGATGATTGTCTTCACACTTGGGGGAATATGACTGTCGCCAATACATTTATATTTCTATTATCTGATTCGGCTGTGGCTAGTTGTCTCAGAAATCCAGCTGGGAGTGAGTAGACCTGGGATGATAGCACTTTAGAGAATGCATCCGGTGAGGTATTACTCGGAAGGATTGTTTTAATTATATTCAACATATATGTGATTGTGGAATATAATTCTATGTATATAATGGAGTAGATAATTGTGACACCCTACCTAATTAATTATCGGGTGATCAGTCCTTAGTTAATTAATTTCAGAATATCAAGTTGGTTCAGATAATGCTTCATTGACGAAAACTCAAATTTTAATTTAATAAAAACTAACCACCTAATAATTTAAAAGGGTGATGTCCAAATTTTATCTTGTCATTAACTATTACCAAAAATAATACCAACAAATACCATACATCAAAGTAATATAAGTAAGGTCTGACTGAAATAAAATGAATAACTAGAGTAAACACATCCAGATACAATTCCATATAATAAATCCAATAAAAGGAAATCAAATCTAAGAGAGAATTTAAAACAACTAAATCTCTTAAAGTAAACTGGAATAAGGACGACATGTCCAACAGAATAGATAAATGAAAAGAAGAATAGGCTGAGTCGTCTACTATCAATTATCATGCAGCTTCCAAACCAGCTACAGCACGAAAACTGAATAGAGTCTCCTAAGGCTGGTGTCCCTGTGGTTCAACACTTAAAAATAATATAACAATAGAAAGATATACAGAAAAACGGGTCAGAGCCCGAGTTGAAAACAGTTTATAATAGCAAGTGCTTAAATTGATTCAATTAGCACAATTATTCTTCAAGTTAACTCAATGTACTCACTTGAGATACTCACCCCACGATCTAGTGTGCACGTATAACGAGCCTAACTACCCATACTAGTCATGATACCCTGACTGATTATTGAGTACATAAAACTATGCTTGAAAGACTCTCTAAATAACTCAAAACTGACGTATTAAAGATTTCGATATAGGTATAGAATTACTTTAGTTTATTCTCATATCCTTCTAAGTGCCCAACTGATAATATCATAAGTGTACAAATAAAAATAGCATCATCAACATAAGACACCAAACATGATTCCGGGGTACACACATTATTCTCTTTATGTATCATATTAATTTATATAAATATAGCAACATTGCACCCTTGGTTGAGAAACCCTTTGTTCTACGCATACTCAGCTATCTAGTCCATTTGCAATGCTCACGCATAGAGGACAACAGGTTCAATCTCTCGAGAACAAATAAAAACACAAACACCTATTGGAGGCGAACAGACTCCCAAGCCTATGGGCTACGCACATACCTACGCACCCATACGACCGTCATCACTATCACTCTCATGGATAGCCCGTACCTAAGTTCCATGCTCTAGTGGTAAGACTCTAAATCCCCCGAAGGCACACAAGATTCAGTCGTCCACAACGCGTTAACCTCCGTTCGATAGCCAGTAGCTAGGTATGTCACATAATAATATTGAGCAATAAGCATGCACACAACTTATATAAATTCATTGGTTTTCCCGTAGCCTAGTATTTGCAGTATGAATAATATACATTCCCTATTATACCCCGTACTTTTTTCATATGTATCCTCCCTTGTATTTTCGCATCTCTCTAACCCTATGAGTTTTCATAACTTTCGAGGGTCAACATATTCTCCGCTCACTAAAATTATAAATTTAAGTCACTCGACAATCAGACTAGTTTAACACTCATTTAAACAAGCCTACGGAAAGTTTGAAACAAAAACCGGGCCCTAAGAGTCATTATGGAATCTCATTAGAAGACCTAGGAAATCTAATTCGAACGACGTCATTCGAATGAGGATCATTCATACAAAGGGACTTCGAATGAACCACCAAACTCGTTAGAAGGGCTACTGGAATCTCGTTAGAAGTCTCGTTCGAACGACCTGGGTTGGACTTCTAACGAAATTTTTGAAATTGCCCAGTTCTTCTCCAATGTTCATTTTTCGAGATTTTCTCCTCTCCAATCTCAACCTAAACCCATTCCAACCCAAGTAAAAGGTTTCCAAACTACTCTGAGTAACCCTAGAACACTTGTTAGCATAGTATAGGGGTCAAATCCTTCCATTCATTAAGTAAATTCAACAAATTCCTAAATTTTCCCATAAGCCATATTAACATAGACCCAGAATTATTAATCCATAAAACTCCATTTTTTTTCGTGATTAACATCTAATTCACCAAATTTCACATTCCTATTAAGGAGAAAAATCCTTTACATGCAAACCCCCATCAGATTTCTAAATTTCTACAATATCATCATAGGTAAGCCCAATTTGGTATTAGTTGTTCTAAAACCTCAACATATGTTAACAAGAGTAATAATTGCTAAGAGAAATAGCAAGGTAATCACTTGCCTTAAAATGAACTTTGGATTCGCGGGTTGAAATTAGTATGGGAACGATCCTCCTGACACGATCTACGCACTGGTGTACTTTTTGTTATGAAAGCTTGAGTTCTTGCCTTAGGGCTCTGATGGAGCCTCCTTCTTCTTCCTTGGTTCTCTCTCTCTTTTCCTCTCTTTTCACGTGGGTTGAAAACTGACAGGCCACTAACCCTAAATGCCTTTAATTAAACCCAATTTTCGTCCATTTAATTACCCAAAATTTATTAAAGACCAAAGAACCCCTCTGGGGTGTCGTTTTGGGTTAAAATGCCCCGGACTCCAAATAAAATACCCGAGTAGTGTTTTCTGACTATTTTTACCCTTCCGGATACTCTGGCACACTCAAAATAGTCGTCCTAGTTATACAAAAATAATTTATTTTTTAAACCCCCAAATACATACTAGTGACGCGACTTATACGCGTCCCAAATATTTATAACATAAGTGTCATGTATCTCATTCCCGACCATACTATTATTTCAATAATTACTAACTCTCATCATGCTAGTGATTATTATCATAAAATCGGATTAATTACAATTTAAATTTTCTCCTTTTAATTTAATTAATACCCATTTTCCATAAAAATAATTATGCGTGAAAATACGGGGTATTACAATAATTATATACATGTAATTTTTATTCGGCTGATAGTTTATTGGGCCGGTCATTTATTGATTTATTCAGTATTGCTTTAGATTCATGGTTTGTGTGAATAGGTCGTATTGATATTTATATGGTTGTTGTTTTTAAATAAAAAGATTAATATTTTGACATTAACTTTTGAATACTAGGTTGTTAGTAAGTATTAAAAAGTTTTCGACAGTGATGCTAAGAATGAACCAGATGAGATTCTTGTTTTAATTTGATATAGGACTAATCACCCGGTATTTTATTGGGAAGGTTGTCACAGAATATATCAGACCATCTGGTTATAGTGTCCTTAGGATCTGTGCAGTTTTTTATGTTTCAGCGTAGCACCCTTTGATGTAGAGCCCTATTGTAGGATTATTGTATTCCTTTACGTACGGGAATTTATGTTCTCCTGCGATTAAGTATAGTTGATGTCATTCATATATGAGTTCGGTTGGGCTTTGTACACCGAACATTCTTTGGGACGACCAACGAGGGCTATAAGAGGATTATAGGAGGAGAGGCTCTGCAAAAGACATGGAGTATTCTTGAAATGGTGATCGTGTTAGGAGTCACCATGATTGTTGTTCATACAAGTGTTGATAGAAAAATCATTCGGGAGCGATAGTCTTCCTAAGCACTGTTGTAGATAATGGTGGTGCAATTTCAGACTCACCTAGCGTAGTCAGCAAGGGGTGGGGAAATTCGAAAGGACCCTTTTGAAAGGGCCATCTACAAGGGTTCGAGTGGCAGAGGATATGATAAGCCAATGGAAGGAGATAACACAAAGGAAATTGTGTAGGGTGGCATGGAGCCACACCCAAGACTAAATTTCAAGCAAAATTTTTGGCTCAACGGGGCGGTGTTGTAGTAGTAGGAGTTAGTCACCACATCCATGGAGAGATACCATATATAATATGGAATTTGGGGTGCGGTTTGATCGCTAATCTTCTCATCAGCTGTTTAACCAGAAAGGAAAAGCATATTTTAATACTTGTTTCGAAAATCAAGGGGCCGCAAAGTGGTCGGTTATGAAGGAGAGCTGACGTGTTTAGCGAACTTGGTACTCAACAAAGGGGAACGAAGAATCAAAAAAGTTCGTAAGTTAATGATGGACACACGGGTAATATACAAGCATGGATGAGAAGTCCGGTTAGGATGACTAGTGATATAGTCGTCAAGGTCGTGTAGTTACGATTTGATATCAATACTTCTGTGAAAAGGAAGCCAAGAGAGGTGGGAAATTTGACCGAAAGACAAGATCATATTTAGCAGTGCAAGTGTGGCACCACAAGGGGGGATACCCAGTCAAGGAAACCATTTATATGATTTAGATCAGTAAAATTCCTACAGAGTGATGGTGGATTCAATCAGGGTCGTCGAGGCTAGTAACAAGTCCAATGGGGCCAGGGAATCCAAAGGGACAATAGGGGTAGCAATCAGGGTAAAGTCTACCAAGTACGTGAGAAGATAACCCCGACATGGCTAGTGAGGCCAAAGACAGGGGATTGACACAGGGAAGTGTCTCATGTGTGGAAAGTAGGACCATAACAATTGATTATGTCCACAGTGAGTTCGGGGATAGGAGCGGGATGCCCAGTAACCACAATAGTTAGGAAGTTTTTGGTTCGGTTTGGATGAAAATATTATGTCCAGGAACCATTTGGGTCGCCGGTGTGTAGGAAAGTAGAAGTATGAGTTTTTATCCTCGGATATATGGGAGGAATTTTGTGTGACATGAGTGGCCACAGTATTCTTGCTAACACTATATTCGCGTGGGAGACGAGTTTAGTGGATGTATCGTAGTGTTACTATGGTATATATATTTACCGCAGGGTAACAGGGATCTCTTTAGTTTTATCTGCAGGGGATCATGTGTGAGCACTGAGAGGGTGTATTTTACAAGGGTAACTCATTTTGAGAGGTGTTATGAGAGTATGATTTTTCCTAGATATGAACTGGTTATTGATGGGTAAGCGATGGTGGGCGGTTACAGAAAGACTATCGTATTCGCGGTTCCAGGGCAGGATGCAAATTATTTTATGATGACTCACCCGAAAGAGGGTCGAGCTCGAGTATATATTATTCATTAAATAGACTGGAGTGGGTATAGTGGTCTAGGGATATTGGATCCCGACGCGTAGGGACCTTTATGAATGTTATTCCAGGAATGTCGGGTTTATCGTGGAGAGGAGAGATTTAGATCGTTGTTGTTTATACGCTGAGAACCTAGTGATAGTGATAGTGATAGCGTCGTATTATGTAATGCCTTAAGAGACATCGGCATAGGTTATTTGATTTATGTGTTGGGAGAAAAAAATTGTGATATCTTAGTGTGTGTTTATCTTAGTGTGTGCCATGGACACACGAATTTCGATAATCGACAATGCTAGGGAATAGTACATTGGGAAATGTTCTTTTGAGCTGAGTTGCGGAATGTTATACGCATGGACCTTAATAAACTTTGAAAGTAGTGATACGTTGTGGGATGCGAGTGCATCGGTTTTAAATGTTAAATTATTAGACGTGTAGAGAAAACACTTTAAAATGAGAGATATTTTGATATAGGGCTAGTGGAGCCGGGGTGTGCTGTGACAGAAGCACAAAGAGAACTTATGTACCACAAGTTAATAGGTGGGGTAGTATTGAAAAGAATTAAATTATAAATTTTGGGGTAATCGAGAATACCTGTATTATATAGTCACGCTGAGAGTGCGAAGCTGAGTTTAAGATAAGTATTGTTATGTACTAGACGTTAGCGATATTATCCTGTGATGTTTTCATTACTAGAGAGACTTCTAGTTTCGAGAGTTATGAGGTTAGAGTGGGACATTTTCCAAGTTTCGGTTGGTTATCGATGGTTTGGAGCTATAGTGGATAGTTATAGTAAGAATTTGTGTTCGTTATACCAGGTATGGATTATTTTTTCTAGGTATCACCTAAGATAGGGTCTAGCTTAAATGTGGCATGATATGCTTATGTTGTTAATTCTATCCTAGGAAGTAAGGACAGTTACTAATGTGATTCAGGGTGGATAGACTTATTTGCAAGCGAGGAGTTATAGCTCGGGATTAATTTTGCACAAGGAAGCTAGTGATAGTAAGGGCGTAGTATTTTTGTGTTGTCTTTTATAGAATAAGGGTGGGCGTGTATACTTTTATGCCAAGAGGCAGGTATTTGAGGGTACGTGCTATGGACTGGGGGCTGAACGAATCTCAACGACCGGTAATATTAGGTAGTAGTGTATTGGGGGGTCCTTGATTGGATTTCGCATTGCGAGACGTTCCACGCATGAAGCTTAGCGCAACGTTGGAAGTGGAGATATGTTTGGTCATTTTATGATGGGTTGGGTACCTCGGTTATTTTACATGTATGTAGTTATAATTACAATTTGGAAGTTATATTGCGGATTAAGGCTAGTATAGACGGGTAAAAATTGTGCGATTAAGCACGGGTACAGGGTGTATGGGCACCTTGGTTAACTAAAGTAGTTTTAGCATAGTTCATGAACAGACGTGGGAGAGATATGTGTAGCCATCTTAGAGGTATGGGATTTGAGAGATAGTCATACCTTCGAGCACTAAGCTTATCTTAATTTTGAGGACGAAATTCCTTTGTAAGGGGGAAGTATGTAACACCCCGTAATTCCGAGGACTTAGAATTTAATTATTTTTGGCAGAAATAGAACTTAATTAATTTGGAGAATTCAAATTTATGAATTAGAGAATTTATTTAAGTCGGTGGAATTATTTAAATTGGTGAATTGACATTTAATTAATTCAGAGCATCTTTGGATTTTGCACGTGTCGCATTTTGAGGTTTAAATTAGAGAATGTTATAAAGTATTTTAGATGTCAATTCTGAGTGCACGGTTGAGTCCGGATAGATCGAGATAGTCGAAAAAGTGTGCCCGAGGGTGGTAAATGGTACACGATGTATTTTTATGCATGACCGAGCTCACATGGGAGTATTTGGGCTATTTTAATTAGGCCCATAAGAGGAAAAACGAGATTAGCACTTTAGAGAATGCATCCGGTGAGGTATTACTCGGAAGGATGGTTTTAATTATATTCAACATATGTGTGATTGTGGAATATAGTTCTACGTATATAATGGAGTAGATAATTATATACGGGTAATTAAATACATGAAGAGAAATTGTATTACTTATATATAACTAGTAAATGTTATATGGCTTTTAAGAGCGGTTTTATTTATATTCAACATATGTATAATTGTGGAATACATTTCTACGTATATAATGGAGTAGATAATTATATACGGCTAATTAAATACATGAAGATAATTTGTATTACTGATATATCTAGTGAATGTTATATGGCTTTTAAGAAAATGATTAATTAAGTGAATGCGATAAATAACTTATGAAGTAAAGATAAAAATTACTCGGGTTAGAGTAGAGTTCAAGGAGTTTCATGACAAGGCTAGTTAGATGGGGTAGTGTAACTATGAGGGTCATGAAGAAAGAATTAGGTGTGAACTTTAGAGGAGGGTGAGATGTATCTCAAGGGAGTGCGACACTAACTTAAATATGAAGAGCATTCATACATTTTAATTGTTTCATTTTAATTCACTTGCAAAATATTTTCAAAAGGACTTTGGGCTCTGACCCGTACTTGCAAAATATTTTCAAAACCTTTTAGGTATACAGCCACAGGGATGCCAAACTTGAAGATCTGTTCTAAGGATGTGTAGCTGCAACAGGTGTGGATGTTGTAGGATTTGGACATGGATGCTTCAGTCATTTCATTTCTAGAGTAGAATGCAACTCGGTATTTCTTTCAGGCATGTTGCCCCATCTTTTTTCATTTCAATCGGACTTTGTACTGGTTACTATTCTTTATTGGATTATATTAGTGGATGTTGATTTTCTTCCGATAGTTTATTCGGCCGGTCATTTATTGTTTTATTAATTATTGCTTTAGATTCATGGTTTATGTGAATGGTTCGTATTGATATTTATATGGTTGTTGTTGTTAAATAAAAAGATTAAAGCTTTGACATCAAATTTTGAATGCTAGGTGGTTTGTAAGTATAAAAAAGTTTTCGATAGTGATGCTAAGAATGAACCAGATGAGATTCCTGTTTTAATTTGATATATGACTGATCACCCGGTATTTTATTGAGCGGGGTGTCACAGAGGATCATAGGTAGTCATCTCTACTTAACCTCTAGGCATCCTTATATTGACTTTAGCATTGGAGTGTGTGCTCGATACCAAGCATTCCCAAAAAAATCACACTTGCTTTCACTTAAATGTATCATCAAATACATGAGTGACACTCTTTCATACAGTATTTGATATTTCTTTGATACCATGACCGTTTGTCCGCCTATTCAAATGTAGATTGGGGCGGGGATGTTGATGGTTGTAGGATCATCTCGGGCTGGTGTTTTTACTATGGGGGTGATCTTGTCTATTGGTTGAGTAATAAGCAAAACTCCACATCTTTGTCCACGGTGGAGGCCGAGTGTATAGCCGCCGGGAGTTGTTGCATGCAAATCTTACAAAAGTAGTTTGCTTATTCCGCTTATCAAACAAGATCTAGTGAATGAAAATCAGTAAAACATAATCCAAGTAATTGTTAAGTGATGAGTTGCTCTAAAACCTTAAGCTCTTGAAGATTGGGCCTAACAATATATATCATGCTCTAACTGTAAGAAACTTTTTCCTGAGTTATATGGTGAGTCCAAGAAAGGAAGGATTTTAATGGTAATTTGTATCAACTTTTACGTTTTTATTAAGTAGGAATAAAGAATTTGTTTTAGATATTCATTTTGGGGTAAATAGGACTTCGTAGTTATTGTCTTAACTTGGTGACCAAGTAGAGGGACTCCTATAATTATTCTTGTATACTCTCATTTGCTTTAACCTATTTACTTGAATGCTTAAGAGTGAAATCCTTATTTTTATTCTGTTTGTAGTAAAGTATTCCACTTTCGTAATATACATCATTTAAATAAAAAAAAACTAACATTATTAATTTACCATACCTAGAAAAGCATACATCCTTTTTCTAAGGGTGCATGAATGAATTTTATGAAAAGCAATAGATATGATCTCGTAATATTGGAGACAATCTCAACCAAATTTCATCAAAATAGTCAACCATTAGGTGAGACTAGAGCTGATTTTCGGTCGGTTTAGTCGACCAACTTTGAAATCATCACACCAAAATTATTAGTTTTACCAACCGGTACACCAACCCATAACCAAAACCAAACTACGCGGTACATCGATAAAATTGAATTTTCAAAAAATATGGTAGATTTTGGTAAATTTTTCTTTACAATAAATTTGGTACTACTTGGTACATAATGGTAATTTGTTGTACCACTTACCTAAACCTTTTTATATGTATATTTAAAAAAAACAAAAAAGAATCTACATAATTGTGTCGTCTCCATAACTATATATAAACATTAAACCCCAAAATAAACATCACAAATAGAATGTGATAGTCATATTGAATGTCATACCCAACAGAGTATCAAATCTAATATTGAATGTCATACCCATAATGTACCGAATCTGAAAGATTAAATAATCCAAATACAATAAAAAAACGATCGAGGTGAAGTATCAGCAAAAAAGTGAGTTGAGGTGAGGACGATTCCGGGACGATGGGTTGACAGATAGAGAGTTGAGGGTGTGAGGGAGGAGATAGTAAAGGGTGTTGTTTTGTGAGATATGAGAGTCGTAAGTTGTGGTGTTATAATAGTAATCATTAACCCTAGTCTTGTTATAAGTTGTGTTACGAAAGGTTGATCACTTAAAGAAAAATAAAGAACCTATAAAATAAGCATGGCTGTGTTTGACTTTAGCCATAGGGTATTCTTATTTGATTCAATTTTGTATTTTATATTTAGTAACTTCAATAATATCATTTTGGTATTTCGGTACATTAATTTAGGTATTTCATTTCGGTTCAGTACAGTCGGTAAATCGGTTTTTAAAATATTAAAATCAAAACCAACCACAAAAAATTCGGTAATTTCAGTTTTGGTAAGTAAAAAATATAAACCATTTCCACTAATTTTTGACACAAAACGGTATGGTATGGTTTTTTATCGTACTGCGAACACCCCTAGGTGAGACTATGATAAAAGTTTCAACGATAAAAAATGCACATGTACATCCATTTTTCAATTCACCCATTAAGTGGTTATATATATGTAATGTTTGTTGGAGATGGTATCCATGATTAGAAGATCATCTCTACTTGATTTCATCGAAAAAACCTTCATTTACCCTCCAAAAATGGATGTATGTTTAAATAAGTATCTTATAGAGCCTTACTACATATATGTTCATAAAGATTGATTTCAAGGTGCTTCTATCTTACCTTGTGATGAAATTAATCCTATGGACACATTGTTGCGTTGCACATACATACGTGTCAATAGAGATGGAAGAATACAAACGTTTAAAGGATCAAATTCAGCATATTGCATTGCTTAGCTAGAGGATCAGAGTTCAGATATTGCATTGCTTAGGTTTTTACATTTAACACTATTGGGGTCTTTATACAAGAGGGAGCACAACCATATCCTTTGAATCAAGGGTTTACTTGCTGTAGATATATACACAAATCCATTGCAATTAAATTGAGAGACATGGCTAACCCAATGATTTGTGGGATATCGATATCCATATCATCTAACAATACATGTACATATACACATAGATGTCTACAGTTATTAGTAAAAAATTCGAGCTCCAAAGTAATGGAGATTAATCTATGTGAGAACCACATGAATAAATTCAACACTAAACATCACGAATAGTTATCTTAAATCAACTGGGATCATATTGTATCTTGTGGTTTGGACTATTTACACATAACCTCCCTCAACCTGATATTATGAGGTGGTAAAACAAAAGCCATTAACTACTTAGTAAATCAAGGGTGTTCAAAGGAAAAGAGTTTTAAAAACGAAAGAGGGAATAATAAGGCCAATAACTCAAATGAACTTAGAGAGGTACCTGAACAGAATGTGCGATCATAAAATGGACCCTAGTGTTAGTAGGATGCACAGATGAGAGCTGCAGAGAAAGTAGCAATATATAACACTCAGTAAAAGAAATTTAAATCATAAATGTCAAAAAAAAATTAAAAAAAATGGGGGAGTGATAAACCTCTCTGAAAAGGCCTCGACAAGAGATGAGCATAGAGTTCTTCTCTCGCTGAAAAGGAGCTCGTCGTAATGGGGGAAGTGGAGGACTACTCGCCTTTGTAACCTACAGAAATATGGCAAAAAATATTTATTAGAAAATAATCCAATAATGAAAGAAAAAGAACATCATATGCAAAAGGGTTCCAAAAAAGAAAGACTTACAACAATGGGACGCATAGTCTGGCTATAAGGAAAGGGTCTGGTAGCGGAGCTAGCCCTTGAAGGAGAATGTGGTGCCTCGTCGTCACTGAAAGACTCCCTCGAAACTGATAACAAAGCATAAGTGTCAGTAGTGCTTTCACCACGGAGATCCGAGCCACCCACATAACCCAAAGAAGAACTATGATCATCATAGGAAGGAGTGCTTCCATAGTCAACTAGTTCCTCTTCCAATGAGGGGGAGGGGGAACCAGCAGGTGAAACTCCGAAACAACCAGCTCCACTAAGTAAAGAATGTTTGGGTATAGTACGTTCTAAAATGGGAATATATGTGACTTGTGTCTCCACTCTGAGATCGTCAGTATCGGACCCCTAGTCTAGCGAGGAAGTAATAACAGTGTTAGCATCACTCCCCTTCTTCCTCTTAGTAGCTCTAGTCCTCACAGGAGAAAGGGGTGGGGAAGCGTTAGTAGCAGGGATGAAGTTAGACACATCCATGTCAGGGTGCTTCCTCTTTCTTGCCACGGGAGCCTTCGCTTTGCATTTGCTCCTGGATTGGCTTTTAGACTTAACAGGAAGCAAATCGGTCGATTGATGCTGAGAAGACTCATCAAGAAGGGGCTTCACCAAAATAGGGGTAGTCTGCTAGAGAGGCGGCCTAGGAGTGGTGTTGAGAAACCAAGTTTCGTTCTACGTCCGCTTAATTAAAAATTGGTCCTTGTCATACTTGGTGGGGTTAGTCTCGTGAGGGGGGCCAGTCATGCAACCCTGGATTAGAAGAATCTATTGCTACCAAAGCAGGAACTAAGAAGTAGTGAACGAAGGTAGATAATTGCGATGAGGCATATAAACCCCCCCCCCCCCCCAAGTAATCTACTCTGTGGAACATCCCTTAAAGAGTAAAGTTGGTACACTCCTCTGAAGGATCGGTGCCTGAAGATGAGGAGGGGTGTTATCGTAACCAAACTATCTCCTTACCCTCTCAGAATGATAAAACTTGGCACATCGTCCTAACTATGTCCAAGAAGGAAGGAGGCCTGGTAGTAACATCATCACTACATTGATGTGTGGACAGGTAGAAATAGACTCTACATCATAAGGGCAATAGAAGGTGCCACCATCGCCAGGAAAAGAAATCCAGCTAAAAACACCGCCAAGATGCTTGCTATAAGTCCAAAATCGGAACCCTTCAATGTCATCAATCAAATCCCCTAAGGGATTCTTAGGGACCTTCCTGTTCCATTTCAGAAGACGAGCAACATTACTATGGCAGGCTTGAGCCTCAGAAGCAAGGTGGGGGAAATGCTCAAATAGGAAGTCCATCAGGAGGATAGAGTTTGCAAAGTTAGCAGCATCGTAGTGGCCGCAGATTCTTTCCACATCTACATGTGCATGGTCCATCTAAGTATAAAGATAACCAAGAACTAAATCAGCTACAAGAACCAACCTACCTTGGGATAGTCTCACAGCTAATTTGAAGAGGTGCTCATGAGGAGAGTCTTCTGGCTTACTTGGTAGTAAGAATCGGCATGAAAAGTGACCAGGAAGGAAGCTAAGTGTGAAGAAGAGTGGAGCTTTGGACCATCCTGACTCTTGAAAGCTGTGCTAGAAGTACTCCCCTTCGGTAGTTGCTCGAGATCCCTAAACTAGTGCCTCTTCCACTTGGCAAAGGAGTGTTTAGTGGCACCTGTTAAACTTATAGCCACATATCTCGAGCACTCTACAAGGGTTTCCTGTAACTCCTCCACCATCTCCTGCTCTAGTGGGTCTTCGTAATCTTCAGAAAATACATGTTTCCTAAAGAAATGAAGGGCATATAACTCGCAAACATCCTCCAGAGTAACAGTAAATTCGCCCCGACCAGTCATAAATGTGTGAGATTCCCTACTCCACCAGGATAATAAAAAAATGAGATAAGAATTGTGTTTAGATACGATAAAAGATCTCAGGTTGTCAATAGCAGTAAGAAGGACCACTTCCTTAAGGGTGGCCTTATAAGCATGAATACTCAGAACATAGTCAACCCTAATATCCCATTCCTCTGAGGCACCCCCCATAGCTGTGATCTTAATGTTAGAGTAAATCATCACGGTCAACCCGAACCCTGAGGATAGAATCTGGAAAAATAATGGGAGAATCAGTAGACTCACCTAACCCCACATGGGCTCGCTTGAGAACAGTTCCAGTAAATTTTTCTTCGAATTTGGCGAGGGAAGCCATGAAATTGTCAGCGAATTCAAAGAAAGGTGCGAGATGATAGATACCAAAGTCCCTCCCTTGACGAGTGCGCATATAATCCTCCCAAGCCCAAGAAGAGGATGCAATGGTGGAAGAACTACCAATGGATATGGGTTCAAGTGAGGAGCCCACTGTCAAAGATGGCTTAGGCAAAGATCCACTCACACCTGATGCCCTGGGCGAGGAACCCTTGCCAACTTTTTGATGATGCAAGGAATCCATAGCTGGTGAGGAACTCATACTCGCAAAACCAAACTCACTGCTGACAGTGGCGCACGAGGAACCTATAATTGGCAAAGAACCCACACTTCAAAAATTAAACTCTCCACCAACAGCGATGCGAGAGGACCCCTCATGAAAAAATGTTTTTGGCGAGGAACCCATAGACTTCAAGCCCTCGGCAGAAAAAATGCATGAAGAACCCATAGTTGGCAAAGAACCCACCAACAAGGTGGGTCACGAGGGACCATAGGAAATCAGTGGACTCCTCATGGTAACAACAGTCGAAGAGGAACCCCTGGAAATACTTACCATCGACGAGGAACCCTTGGCAGCATACCCCCTATTTAAAATTTCATCTAGTGAACCCTTGGGTACGAGATCGACACACGAGGAACCCAAAGCCATTGTCAGCAGGTTGTGGGAGAGGAACCGATATATATTGAGGGGTAAGGTATGGAACCCAAACACACAGAAAAGTCAGTCGAGGAACCTTCGAAATGAAAACCAACAGGCGAGGAACCCTGCTCATAATAAATCCTAAATTATTGGAAATAGATACTACCGGTGAAGAACTCGTTAAAAAATAAGGGTTTATAACAATTTCTAACGAGGAACCCACATACCCCAAACCGTCGATGGAAGCCCTGTCCATTCCTTGAGTGGCGCACGAGGAACCAGGCTGAAAATGAAGTTCTTTGGCAGTGCGTGAAGAATTTATGGGTCGCGAGGAACCCTTGCTAGTTAGAGCAGATGGTGGGAACTGCCACCCATACCGAACTCTAAAGAGGAACCTTTGCTACTCATGGATAGTGACGAGGAAATTTTATCATTTTTATCACCAATATTCAATCCGCCATCAATAGAGGCTTTGATCAAACGCGGCTCAGATGTGGTTCTAACAGAAATAATGTTGGCGGTAAAACGATGATCAATGGGCATTGGGATGGTGGAACCAACTTAGGTAGTGGCCATGGTAGTGGGATCGGCAATTTACGTCGGAGATATAGAAATTGAGATTGGAACAGACCCTATCATAATGGGGACAATGGTGGTAGAAACAGTTGGTGGTGTTGAAGCCATTAATGTTGTATTTGAAGATAACCTGAAAAAAAATAGGGGCTATGATGTATTTGATTTTCTCTCTCTCTCTCTCTCTCTCACTAAAAGCTTGAAACTCTTTGTGAGTTTTTTGAAGAAGATGAAAGTTTTTATTGAAAAAAAAAGAAGGGTCTTTATGCTTTACATGAAAATGGGAAAACATGCAGGAATGTCAAAAGGCTATAAGATTTTTTCCCAAATGATAAGATGATAGTTCTCACACTGATGAGTGGAGTCTCGAAAACCCCAAAAAAAACTATGATGAAGGGACAGTGCATTTAATAACCCTAGGGGTAAGGTTGAGGAGCCCCTAGGGTCCTTCAAAATGTTTTGAATCAAAAATTGAATTTATGGGGTATAAAACCTTTTGTTCTGCCCAACAAAAAAGACTTTGCACGAGGGGCTAATGTAGAAGGGTGCCTCAAGTTTGGTTATTATATTTTGTGGCAAGGATCCCTCAAATACCCCCCCCCCCCTTTTTTAGTCTACAGCAAAGATGAGGTTGTGGAACCCCCAGGGTCCCTCAACCATAAAAAATCTTATTGATAAAGGAACCCCCAAGGACCCTCTAGTGTAGAAGTTCATATTAGTGAAGGAATCCCCAGGGTCCCTCAATTGCAGAAGTTCATATTATTGAAGGAACTACCAGGGTCCCTCAACCGTAGAAAATTCATATTGGTAAAGGAACCCCCAGGGTCCCTCGACCGCAGAAAACTCATATTGGTGAAGGAACCCCCAGGGTCTCCCTCAACCGCGGAAGTTCATATTGGTGAAGGAATGCATAAGTTCATATTGGTAAAGGAACCCCCAGGGTCCCTCAACTATAAAAAATCCATATTGGTCAAGGAAGGTTCCTCAACGGGAGAAAATCCATATTGGTTGAGGAACCCCCAGGTTACTCAACCTCCAGAAAATATTTGGTTACAGAACCCTGAAGGTTCCCCTCCCTCAATTGCAAGAACACATTTGGCTGAGGAACCCTCAGGGTCCTCAACCAAAACCTAGGGCGAGGGACCCTCATGATCCTCCCCCTCACCTTCTAGAAAATAAGCCAGGATGAGGGAGTGTCTACCGTGAGCAACCCCTCATCATGAAAAATCATTCCTTAAATGAAAAAAAGTATTAACACTTACTTTCTTGTACAGGTAGCCTAGTTGAGCAGGCAGGTCTCAAATAGGCCAGTTGGGATCTCTTCGGAGTTTTGGCTTGGCGATTGAGGAACAAGGTTTGTTGATCAAGATCAACCACTTAGCACTTTAGGATTGAGAGAATACTAGTAGGAAGACCCTAGGAGTCACTCAATACCACACACATATCACACTTAGTCACTAGTCAAGTGAGCAGCCAAAGGGATGCACACAAGAAATGAACTTTTATAAAATAATTTTCTTAGAAGAGAGGGTACCCAAGGACCCTCTTAAGAAAAATGATTTTAGAGGAGAGGGGTCCCCAAGGCCCCTCTCAAGAATAATGATTTTAAAGGAGAGGGGTCCTCAAGGCCTTCCCTCCTTAAGACTGACAATTTTAGAGGAGGAGGTCCTCAAGGCCTCCTCTCTTAAGTTTACAAAGCTTTTACCACAAGTTATCATTTCAAAAGATATTTACCAAATCAGATATTTTGTCTCCATTGAGTGACATATTTTCTTTTTGACTTTGGTTTGCACCAGGTGGCACCTGTCAGAGGGGACAGGAAGTTGCACACAGGTAGGGACAAACGGTACATTTCAGACCTTGTCCCTCACCAACCCTCTCAATTTTGGTGCCCAAAAGTTCCAACTCAGCCCTAGTGCCCAAGTATAAATAGGACCCTTGGGAAAGGTTAAAAGATATAGAAAAACTCAATAACACTGTTACTCTATCAAAATCACACCAGAACTTCCTAGTATTACCCCCTGCTCTCTCTCTCTCTCTAGTGCTAAGTGACTTATTCTTTCACTCCTCACTGACAACCATCATTATCAAGAGCTCCTCTTAAGAAAAGTTACTATTCTTGTTATGGAGGTTCATCTTCTTACAGGGAGGGAGTTCCTTCTTGAGTTCCATTTTTACCAAAAGGAGAAGGTTTTATCAGAAGTTGCTCCAAAAGTTCTTGAGAACCTTGTAGACAACGTCCATTGGAGTGGGTTATGCCTCACCCTTTCCAGTTATTCATAGACCCCAGTCTCACTACCCTCCTACAAACAGGAATACAACGAAGAGGTGGATCCCAACTATGAGCCCAACATGATGATTTTCAATCATCATATTGATGAACTCAAATCTAGGATCGAAGGGTTCATGACGAAATACCGAGAGGATCGGCGAAATGATCGGCGTGAATACCAACGCGATACTAGCATGATGGTGCATCTTCAATCGGAGATGTATCGTCTCCAAATTGTTTCGAATGCACAAATTCCCATCTATGACCCATACGTCCGCGACCCTTTTGTACCTGGCCCATCTTCGTGAAGCTCTTGTGTGGTGTTTTTTCGTTTTTTGATGTAGTTCTTTAGTTTTGTTTTGTCTCCATCTTTAAAATAACTTTGTCATTCGATCCTTTCTTTTTTTATCGCATTGTAAAGTGTCATGTTTGATATTAATATAAAAAAAGTTGCATTTTGTTTATTTGTTATTACGCACTTTTTCTTTTTCTATCTTGATTTTAGTCCTTTTACATAAGGACATTGCAAAGTCTAAGTTAGGGGGTACACAAGCATTTTCAAAATTTCTCAAATTTAAAAAATGCCCCAAAAATTATGAAAAATATCAAAAAGTTCATAAAAATTAGAAAATTTTCGAAAAAGCCAAAAATAATTTTCGTCAAAATAAATAAAAATTGGAATTTAAATTTTCAAAAATATCACTAACTTTTTAGTTTAAAGTCTCATTTTGTAAAATTCAAATACATAAAGCCAAAAATGACCCAAGATGGAAATTGAGAGAAAAATTGACAATTTAACAAACAAGTGTGGCGATTTATTAAACCGGTGAGATTTCGAGCCCATAATTTTTTTTGAGTATTTAAATCAATTCGAGTTAAAAGTTAACTCAATGTTCAATTCAACGTTTAAATAAGTCGTTGAAGATCTCTAAATTTTTGTTTTGATCGGTTACAAAAAATGAGGGAGATGTCGTATTAAAAACACACTAAAATATCTCTAAGTTAAATTTAATCTCGAGACGCATATGGTAAAATAATGAGTAATTCAAATAAATAAAATTAGGCACTTGTTTGTCATCTAAAGATATTAAGAATAAAAGGTTGTAAAATATTTCCCTTTTTGCAAGCCCAATTTATGTCGAGTAATTTATACCCTTTTTCGTTTGTCAACCCGAAAAACCCAATTAACCCGGAGTTGTGAAAATAAACAAATTCATCAAGTAAGTCCAAATGGTGCAAGAAAAAGGGGTAAGAAAAATAAGAAAATGCTCAATAAAAAAAATGAAAAAAATATGAGAAAAAATTACATAAATAAGCGAAAATGAGCAAATTCCCGAAAAAGTACGAACAGACATCATAAGAAAATTTTCCAACTCCAAAATTCCTAGCCATTCATATTTTTTCCAATACACCTTATAACCCCAAAAAGTCCTAACCGAGTCCGAAAAATAAAATTAATTACCACGTGGAGATATAAAACATGAAAAAATATTAAGAGATGTTAAGTGGTGCGAGTAAAAGATGATGTTTCCCATTTTTCAATGACCCTAACCCGATGATGAGATTTTATCACTCATATAAACTTCCGTCTTTCTACTTGTGTATATGATTTTGTATCCATTATATTTACTCTTTTTATTACGCACATTGAGAGAAATAGCCATATTTCGAGATATTCATTTATGAGAGCTTACCGTGAGAATTTGAATCGAATCAAATTTTTGGAGAGTAACGTAATTATCAATCGATGGAAATTAGCGGTTTAATTCTAGGCTTCACATACACACGCACATTATGAATTGAGATCATTGAATAAAAATTTAATGTGATTCTTTATAAGGAATTTAAATTTTACAGTTTCTGATTATTTTGATATTTTTCTTAAGTTGAAAAACGAATTTTGTGAGTAAATTCACTATAAACCCTCAAGAGACCCCACTAGTCCTACTAGGGTAACCTAGGGATTTAACGGCTTATTACATACGCTAAGTGCAACCGCATGCCCACAAAAAAGGTACTCTATCCCAATAAGATTTTTATAAGTGTTTTTAATCATAACATGATTCTCTTACATTGCTCGGGACGAGCAAAGTTCCAAGTTAGGGGATTTTGATTCGGCATAAATTCTTCGTATTTATCCCCATAAAATAGACATTTTTATCATTCACTGTGATATAATTTAGGTGGATTTATCTCATATTATTACTACTGACCCTTTTTTGTGAGTACATCGTGTTTCATGTATTTCTCTTATATTTTACGGATATTTCATGCACATAAAAACAAGAGAGAAACCGAAATCAGAATCGAAAAGCAAAAAAGGAAAGTCAAGGGCATCAAAGTAATTTTATAGCTAGAATCTGGATGTGGAGACAAAAAAGAAGTTGAAGAGATTGATCTCATGAACACATTAGATGAAACGACATTCAAATCCAAGCTACGGTTGAAGAGTTACGCATATTTGAAGATGAGAGCAAAATCAGAGGCAAAGTTATAAATTATTGAAAAGCGAACCGGTTCGGATATCTGGCGCATTTTTTTACATATCCACTTAATTTTGATAGTTTTATTTTGTTAAAAGACATGTAAAAATGGCATAAGGATATACACACATTATTCTAGGGTTAGTTAGGCAGCTAGGACTTAAGTTTTGAGAGCAAGAAAGAAGCAAGAAACTTAGGAGATTATTTCATCATCAAATTTGCATGACTTTGGATCATTCTCAAGAAATTATTCAATATAGTTTGTCTTATTCCCCTTATTCTTCATTTTTTGTAATTTTTATGGTGTTCTTGATAGATTGCATGATTTGTAATCAATTCTTGCATGCCTAGATATAATTCCATGATGATGATAATTACATGCAATGTAGAAATCTCGTTAATTAGTAGCACCGCCATGTCCAGGTAAGTTTTTAAAGGTTAGGATGCATGAACCCAATCTAAAGTGTTTTCAATGGATATAAAACATATTCTTGAATTGAATGAATAATTGAAAACGTGATATTTTTTTTAATAGAACCAACGTAGAACTTTTAACTATGTTTGTCCTATGTAATTGGAGTGTTTAAGAATGCGACGCACGTATTGACACTCTTGTCGCGCGTCTTAATTTTAATCTTGATTATATATTATGTGGGTTAATTCCCCCATATATGTAACTCTTGAAAGAAGTTAAATGTTTCTTTTCAATTAAACACTTAGTTCTTGACAACTTTTGTATCCAATGAAATTGCTTAAGGTTGGGGGAATGTATCCAATCTTACCTTTCTCGCATAAGTTACACACTTATTCTTTAGTCTTTCATGCATAGATAATTTAGTTAGGAATTACTTTGTAATAATTAGAAGTATAATAATTATCCCATAATCATCACCTTTTCTTTTCTCTTCTTAAGTCAGTCGTTAGGTATAATCGTTTTCCCTAGTCATCGTCATGAGAGATCATCTTAGTCCCTGAGTTCGATACCCGACTTGCTCGGATTTATTACTTACGCGACCGACTTAGACTTGAGTCATAATTCACATGTAATAGATACACTTTTTGAGTCATGTCAAGCTTTTGATGTCGTTTTCGGGGATTAAGTAGACTCTAGGTTGGATATAATTAATCTATTAATTTGACTCCAATGCTTAAAAAGCCAAAAACAAATATCATAAAACCAAAACTACAAAAAAAAAATCAGAAAAATCCAATTTAAAAAAAAAATTCTCTTGTGCTTTAAATGCAAACACTCATTCCAAGATCAATTGTTCTTACATTGCGTAAAATATGGATGAAAATGAAGTTAAATTGAACATGTTCAATATAGCAGCATAAATTTTCCCTAATTATATTGTATGTTATGCAAGAACAACTTCAATAAAATTGGGTTAACTTGAACTTATTGTTTCAAGATTAACATAGGGGTTTTAAAATTGAATCAAGTGTAACATATTCTGAACTACACAAAGAAGTTCATAAATGAGAACAAGGTAATCGGGGTTATCATATAATGATATGAGCACTTCATAAAGTAATACTGAATCAGAATCACCTACCATGGGTTAAAATTTATGCTCCTTATTAACAAGATTATCTGGGTTTCAAATTGGGGTTTCTTTGGGAAAATAGTTTATAAAGGAACCACATTTGTGGTATCAGGGTCATGTAGAGGGTTTATGTAACGTTTCATCCGATCATAACTATTTTAGTTGGTTATGGGTAAGAAGTTATGTTTCACTACGAAACTCGTAATGTTTTATGGGGGTATTAAATTTTCAGTGATATCCTGAATCACAATGATTTTGAAAAGTAATTAATAGCGGTTATAAGGTATATGGTATTGGTTAACTAGTCACAATTCATAGACAGGGTTGTGTAAAACTTGGAAAAATTGTAGTTGTGGGATAAGATCCAATAAGTAATGTCATCACGTTCTAAAGAGTAGAACAGTTCAACTTAACATTTTTAATGCTTCTACTTTTTCTTAAAGACATTCCTAATGGTCATTTAGGAATTCTTTCATAATTTTCCTATCTAATACTATTCAAGTACCATTTAATATATGTAATCTAGTCTTGCAATCTAATGGGAATTGTATACAGTATAAATAGAGTACAATGCGGAAGACAAAAATAAAAAGGTCAATAGAAAAATGAGATAACTTTCAAACATGAAAATTATGGAGTTTCAAATGAAGTAATCCATTCTAAAGGGGAGTATCAATTTAATAGTTGAGACAAAAGAATTGTGCTTTAAATACTTGTGGAGTATATTGTATATAATCCCTCACTAAGATAATTTTCTTAGTATGCTTCAAAATCCATGAATCACATCCTGATAATCCTAAATTTTTTAATGATTCTCTGGACTACGTAAACTCCGAGTACCTGAATGTATCATATTTCTCCAAATTTTAGTTCCAGAATGTTTCTTGTAATCCTTATATAAATATTTCATCCTTGCAACTATATGTTAATCCTTAAAATCTTTCCCTAGGAAAAATCCTAATATCCCATATATTCATCATGCAATTTTAAGATCAACTTTCCTTAATTTATGTCTAAGCATCTTATCCTCACCCTTCTTATAACTTGAACAACGTTCCTAATCATAAGCTTAACTCATATCTTGCATAGTCTAATCTAAAACCTGACTCGTATATGATACCAACTTCTCACACCCTGATTTATCGGGGGGAGTTTTATCTTAAAATAAAGTTAAATAATAAATGAGACAAGAATAATGAACTAACTGAGAGATTTATAATTGCTAAATGTCTTACAATTGTAATTTAAAATGCTTATTCTTCTATTAAATTGTATACATATCTCTCTAGATGCTCCATGATTCATTTATTCTAATAAGATCTTCCTTGCTTCTATGTATCCAATGATTCCTGAAGTGTTCGTCATGTCCTATAGGTACCTGTGTAAAATAACTGGAAAGAAACGAACCAACAAAGTTGTTGAGTAGGTTTTAACGAGTTCTATAACAATATATATATATGTGAGTTGGAGTGTATATGGATTTTAGTGCTTGTCAAGTGAAACGAAAGCAATGTTCTTCATAAACATATTAAATATCTCATAAAGAAAGCCAAGGGTCTTTGAACTGATAATCCCATACTTACCAGCTCTCTGAGGGGCATAGGAATAAGTAAGCCATAGGTATAACCAAATAATATCAACCCAAAACCTTAGTGGAAAAGTAACCGACTAGGCACACAATTAAAGTGGCACTCATATTTTTGTAGCTAAAATCAAAGCCCTAAAAAACCTGAGACCTTAGACTAAGTAGAAAATTTCATGCGACAACATGACAATCTACTCCTTAGTTAATATTGATGCTTGTAATATAATAATTTGCACAGAGGTGCAGGGGTGAGATGATTAAATAGGGACATGGCATCAATTAATAGGTGAGAGGGGTTAAATTTATCCATAAATAAATGTCACGAATGTATAATAACATATTAGTATGGTAGCAATATACACATACTAGGAATCAAGTAGGGATATCACAGTGTGATATCAATAGCAATTATATCAAGTATGTTGAATGCAATAGTGAAAAGGTAAAACCTAATTGTGCGTTGAGTAGAGCAGGCTTAGCTTGACTGATTGTTTGTTGCTTGTCATATTCAACTGTAATTTTTAATGAAAATGTTACTATGAATATTTAAAATAAATGTTTCACTCTACACATAGCTTGTTTCATAGTTAAACTGTCGTGGGTGTTCGGGTAGCGGACTCATATTTATACACGTATAGGATTCGAGTTACAAACTTTGTTTAACTGTTATCGGGATAATTTCCTTGAGCAAATATAATAAAATAATATTTTAATGGGTATTTGGGACTCTAATGAACATAGCGGTACAAATTTAATGTAGTGAAAAATATTGTCGAATTAAAAATGTTTATATACTAAAATATTCTATTCAACATTGCGAGTGCAACGACACGTTTCACGTATTTTTTTAATAACGGTTTAAAAGATTTGAATTTTTAAAGATCCAAAAATTGACATTTTAAGCGTGCATATTTATTTTTATCGTTGGTTTAAAAAAATGTTTTTTCTCTGATTTAAGATACGTATAGTAAAATTTTATCCCGACTAATAATTTGGCAGCCCTTTCGTGATTAGACTCAGATATTTTCTTCTTCTTTTTTACATTTCTCATAGCACATGCACCTACATATATAGAGACATATACATATACATGGGTATATATCTATATATATTTAGTTTCTTTTTAACATATATATACATATATATATACACACATGATTTTTCAACACCCACACTGTCACACGGCTGTCCCATACACAGTAATACAGATTTATATATGTAGGAGGGTAGTGAGACTGGGGTCTATGAATAACTGGAAAGGGTGAGGCGTGACCCACTCCAATGGACGCTGCCTGCAAGGTCTTCAAGGTCTCCCGGTGCAACTTCTGAAGAAAACTTCTCCTTCTGGTAACAATGGAACTCAAGCTTCAACTCACTCCCTGCAAGAAGATGAACTTTCACAACAAAAATAACAATTTTCTCAAGGGAAACACCTGAGAGTGATGGCTGTCAGTGGGGAGTGAAGGAACAAGGCACTCAGCACTATGAGAATGAGCAGGGAGAGAATACTTAGGTAGGTCTGGTGATATTTTGGCAGAGTAATAGTGCAACTTCTATTGTCTCTCTTTTTTTCCCCTCTCTATGACCTTGCCCAGGGGTCCTATTTATACTTGGGCACTAAGGCTGGGTTGGCACTTTTGGCGCCAAAACTTAGAGGGTTGGTGAGGGACAAAGTCTGCAGTGTACTATTTATCCCTACCTGCAGGCAGGTCTGCCTGTCCCCTCTGGAAGATGCCCCCTGGCACCGACCAAGTTCAAAAGCAAATATGTCTTCTAATGGAGACAAAATATCTGATTTGCTAAATATCTTTTGAAACGGTAACTTTGATACAAACTTTGTAAACTTGAGGGGGGGTCTCGAGGACCACCTCCTCTAAAATATTTGCAAGCTTGAGGGGGGTCTCGAGGACCCCCTTCTAAAATCATTTTTCTTGAGAGGGGTTTAGAGGACCCTCTCCTCTAAAATCATTTTATACACAGTTCTTTTCTTGTGAGCAGCCAGCCCTTTGGCTGCTCACTTCACTTGTGACTAAGTGTGAGGTGTGTGAGGACTGGGTGACTTCTGGGTCTTCCTACTAGTATTCTCTCAATCCTATAGTGCTAAGTGGTTGAGCTTGATAAACATACCTTGTCCCTCATTCGCCAAGCCAAAACTCCCAGGAGGTCCCAACGCGCCTGTTTGAGCCCTGCTTTCTCGACTAGGCAACCTGTACAAGAAAGTAAAGTGTTAGTGTTGTTGTTCATTTAGAGACTGATGTTTCATGATGAGGAGTTGTTCGCGATAGCTACTTCCTCAATATGAGTTTCTGTCGAAACCCCTGTAGCATCACTTCTCGAATAACATTTCTGCAGTGACCCTTACAGTGGCACTGAGCCTTGCAGTGACGCTGACTCTCTCGAATGTCATTACTGCAGTGACCCTTGCAGCGGCGCTGACCCTTGCAGTGGTACTTCTCAATTTTGGACTTCTGTGGTGACTCTCGCGGGCACCTCTCGAATGTTATTGCTGTAGTGACCCTTATTGTAGTGGCGCTGACGCTTGAAGCGGCGCTGACACTTGCAGCGGCGCTGACACTTGCAGCGGCGCTGACACTTGGAACGGCGCGGACACTTACAGCGGCGCCGACCCTTGCAGCGGCGCTGACACTAGCAGCGGCGCCGGTAATTGAAGCGGCTCTGACACTTGCAGCGGCGCGGACACTTGCAGCGGCGCTGGTACTTGGAGCGGCGCTGATACTTGCAGCGGCACTGACCCTTGCAGTTGAGCAGACACTTGTAACGGTGCTGGCTTCCGAAACGGCGCCGACCCTTGCGGCGGCGCGGACACTTGTAGGCGCTGACACTTGCAGCGGCGCTGGCGCTTGTAGCGATGCCGACCCTTGCAGCGGTGCGGACACTTGCAGCGGTGCCGACCCTTGCAGCGGCACTGACACTTGCAGCGGCGTTAGTACTTGAAGCAGCGCCGACACTTGCAGCGGTGTAGACACTTGCGGCGGCGCTGACACTTGTAGCGGCGCAGGCACTTAGAGCGGCGCTGGCACTTGCAGCGGCGCCGACACTTGCGGCGGCGCTGACCCTTGCAGCGGCGCTGGTACTTGAAGCGGCGCCGACACTTGCAGTGGCGCGGACACTTACGGCGGCGTAGACACTTGCGGCGGCGCTGACACTTGGAGCGGCGCAGGCACTTGGAGCGGCGCTGGCACTTGCAGTGGCGCCGACACTTACGGCGGCGCTGACCCTTGCAGCGGCGCTGGTACTTGAAGCGGCGCCGACACTTGCAGAGGCACCGACACTTGCGGCGGCGCTGACACTTGCGACGGCGCTGACACTTGTAGCAGCGCTGGCACTTGCAGCGGTGGCGACACTTGCGGCGGCGCCGACCCTTGCGGTGACGCTGGTACTTGAAGCGGCACCGACACTTGCGACGGCACCGACACTTTCGGCGGCGTAGACACTTGCGGCGGCGCTGACACATGCGGCGGCGCAGGCACTTGGAGCGGTGCTGGCACTTGCAGCGGCGCCGACACTTGCGGCGGCGCTGACCCTTGCAGTGGCGCTGGTACTTAAAGCGACACTGACACTTCCAGCGGCGCGGACACTTGCGGCGGCGCTGACACTTGCGGCGGTGTAGACACTTGCGGCGGCGCTGACACTTGTAGCGGCGCAGGCACTTGCGGGGGCACTAACACTTGCGGCGGCGCTGACCCTTGCAGCGGCGCTGGTACTTGAAGCGATTCCGACACTTTCAGCGGCGCCGACAGTTGCGGCGGCGCTGACGCTTACAGCGATGCAGACACTTGTAGCGACGCCGACCCTTGCAGCGACGTAGACACTTGCGACGGCGCTGGCACCTGAAGCGGTGCCGGCACTTGAAGCGGCGCCGGCACTTGCAGCGGCGCGGACACTTGCGGTGGCGCTGACCCTTGCAGCGGCGCTGGTATTTGAAGCGACGCGGACACTTGCGGCGGCGCTGACACTTGAAGCGGCGTTGACCCTTGCAGTGGCATAAACACTTACAGCGGCATAGACACTTGAAGTGGCGCTGGCACTTGAAGCGGCACTGACCCTTGCAGCGGCGCACAACCTTGCGATGTCTTTTGGACTTCTGAGTGACCCTCGCGGGCGCCTCTCGGATGTCATTAATAAAAGAAGCATTTTATTTTATTTTATTTGTTTTTTTATTGATAGACACCCATCTACATTAGCCCCTCGTGCAAAGTCTTTTGTGTTGGGTAGACTAAAAGGCTTTGTACGCTATAAATTCATTTATTTTCCCGGACCTTAGGATTTCCTCATCATTCTCCTTAGGGTCATTAAATGTTATGTCACTTCATCCTAAGTTTTATAAATGAGGCCACTTATAGTGGACCTCCTTATCTGGGTATAAACTTGGGCGGAGGGGTTAACCGAGGTGAGCCCCTCGCCCTTGGCCTTTCCTCTTAGGCGGAGAGGTTACTCGCGATGGGCCCCCCGCCCTTGGCCTTCCTCTGTGGCCTTCTGTCTTGGGCGAAGGGTTACTCACGGTGCGCCCCTTACCCTTGGCCTTCATCTGTGGCCCTTCATCTTGGGCGGAGGGGTTACTCGCGGTGAGCCCC
The DNA here is from genome assembly GCA_949130495.1 of Sambucus nigra. NCBI lineage: Eukaryota > Viridiplantae > Streptophyta > Magnoliopsida > Dipsacales > Adoxaceae > Sambucus > Sambucus nigra. The sequence goes on from OX422218.1 coordinate 325,830,548, forward strand.
TCGCACTTGGCCTTCTTCTGTGGACTTTCATCTTGGGCGAAGGGGTTACTCGCGGTGAGTCCCTCGCCCTTGGCCTTCTTCTGTGGCCTTCTATCTTGGGCGGAGGGGTTACTCACGTTGAGCCCCTCGCCCTTTGCCTTCTTCTGTGGCCTTCTATCTTGGGCGGAGGGGTTACTCGCGGTAAGCCCTCGCCCTTGGCCTTCTTCTGTGGCCTTTTATTTTTGGGGCGGAGGGGTTACTCGCGGTAAGCCTCTCGCCCTTGGCCTTCTTCTGTGGCCTTCTATCTTGGGCGGCGGGATTAACCGCGGTGAGACCCTCGCCCTTGGCCTTCTTCTATGGCCTTCTATTTGAGGCGGAGGGGTTACTCTCGGTGAGCCCCTAGCTCTTGGCCTTCTTCTGTGGCCTTCTACCTTGGGCGGAGGGGTTACTCACGGTAAGCCCCTCACCCTTGGCCTTCTTCTGTGGACTTCTATCTTGGGCAGAGGGGTTACTCGCGGTGAGCCCCTCGCCCTAGGCTATTTTTTGTCAAACTTGCAATCTTGGGCAGGTGGAGCCACTATAAGTGGATACCCACACTCCAAGCTATTTTACTATTTGTTCACTTGCTTGAGGACTTCTCAATATTAGCCCCCTCATAAAGAAGTGTCTTGTAATGTCGAGAAACTTGTGCACGAAATTGTCGTACCTTTTATTTATACTTGGCGATTGCTCAAGACTGTGAGCACTCCGGTGCCCTTGGAGTCTTAGGTGCTAAACTGTCGCACCTTATATTTATACTCGACGCTTGCTCAGGACTGTGAGCGCTCCGATGCCCTTAGAGCCTTAGGTGCTCAGCTGGCGCACCTTATATTTATACTTGGCAATTGCTCAAGACTGTGAGCACTCCGGTGCCCTTGGAGTCTTAGGTTCTACACTGTCGCACCTTATATTTATACTTGACGCTTGCTCATGACTTTGAGCGCTCCGATGCCCTTAGAGCCTTAGGTGCTCAGCTGGCGCACCTTATATTTATACTTGGCACTTGCTCAAGACTATGAGTTCTCTGGTGCCCTTGGAGCCTTAGGTGCTCATCTGGAGCACCTTACGTTTATACTTGGTGCTTGCTCAAGACTGTGAGCGCTCCGGTGCCCTTGGAGCCTTACATTTATACTTGGCATTTGCTCAATACTGTGAGCGCTCCGATGCCCTTGGAGCCTTTGGTGCTCATCTGGAGCACCTTATGTTTATACTTGGCACTTGATCAAGAGTGTGAGCGCTCCGGTGCCCTTGGAGCCTTACGTTTATACTTGGCATTTGCTCAATACTGTGAGCGCTCCGATGCCCTTGGAGCCTTAGGTGCTCATCTGGAGCACCTTACGTTTATACTTGGCGCTTGCTCAAGACTGTGAGCGCTCCGGTGCCCTTGGAGCCTTACATTTATACTTGGCATTTGCTCAATACTGTGAGCGCTCTGATGCCCTTGGAGCCTTTGGTGCTCATCTGGAGCACCTTATGTTTATACTTGGCACTTGATCAAGAGTGTGAGCGCTCCGGTGCCCTTGGAACCTTACGTTTATACTTGGCATTTGCTCAATACTGTAAGCGCTCCGATGCCCTTGGAGCCTTAGGTGCTCATCTGGAGCACCTTATGTTTATACTTGGCACTTGCTCAAGACTGTGAGCGCTCCGGTGCCCTTAGAGCCTTAGGTGCTAAACAGTCGCACCTTATATTTATACTTGGCCTTTGCTCAATATTGTGAGCGCTCCGATGCCCTTGGAGCCTTAGGTACTAAACTTTCGTACCTTATATTTATATTTATATTTGGCACTTGCTCAAGATTATGAGCACTCCGGTGCCCTTAGAGCCTAAGGTGCTCATCTAGAAAACCTTATATTTATATTTGGCCCTTACTCAAGACTGTGAGCGCTCCGGTGCCCTTGGAGCCTTACGTTTATACTTGGCATTTGCTCAATACTGTGAGCGCTCTGATGCCCTTGGAGCCTTAGGGGCTCATCTGGAGCACCTTATGTTTATATTTAACGCTTGCTCAAAACTGTGAGTTTCTCTATTTTTTGTGAGAACTTCAAGATGGAATTTCCCCATAGTTTTTTGGGGTACTTTGCCTATGATCTGAGCAAGTTAAGACTTTGAAGTTTCCCCTCTAACGGTGGGGTTTTTGCATACTGGCTTAGCAGGTTAAAATTTTGAAGCTGCCCCTCTAGCTGTGGGGTACTGGCATATGAGATGAGCAAGTTAAAATTTGGGAGCTGCCCCTCCAACTGCGGGGTACTTGCATATAACTGAGCAAGTTAAAATTTTGAAACTGCCCCTCTAACTGCGGGGTACTTGCATATAATTGAGCAAGCTAAAATGTTGAAACTTCCCCTCTAACTGCGAGGTACTTGCATATAGGCTGAGAAAGTTATAATTCTTTAGTGCAGCCCCATGTGACTGTGGGGTACTTGTCCTATGCCTATTCTTTTAGGACTTTTTTAAAAAAAAATAAAAAATCATAAGTTAAAGGGGGGTTGCCCCCCTCAACATTGTTTTAATGTGTTTTGATTAAAGCAATAACTTAGAGGGAGGAGTGAGCCCCCTCAGCATAACTTAGAGGGAGGGGTGAGCCCCCTCAACATTTTTTTCAACATTTGAACCAAAACATAACTTAGAGGGGGGGTGAGCCCCCTCAACATTTTTCATTTTTTTTTATTCAAGCATAACTTAGAGGGAGGGGTGAGCCCCCTCAACATTTTTTCAACATTTGAATCAAAATATAACTTAGAGAGGGTGCGCCTCCTTAACATTTTTCCATTTTTTTTAAATGAACAATACCCCATACCTGGCTCTTGTCACTATTTAATGTGATAGACTTTCTAATTTTTTTTTTATTCTTTCGAGTGAGTTCATCTACCTTTCGTAGAGCTCAACTGCATTTTTATGCTACTCGAATTTTTTGTACTGTTTTGACACAACTACTCCTCGTTTTGGGTTCCTCTAAACTTACTTTTTAAACCTTGGTATTTCATTTTACTTTTAGAAATGAATCGCGAGACACAGTAGGGTAAGTCCTTTTGGGGTTCCTCGCATACTTACAAAAAGAAATTGCAAGAAGATTTTTTTTTGTACTGTTTGGACCCGACTATTCCTCGACTTGGGTTCCTCGTGACTTACTTTTTAAACGCTATTATTTCCTTTTTACTTTTAGAAATGATTAGTGAGAAAACCTATCTGTTGGGTTCCTCGTCTTGGTTGGGTTCCTCATTTTGGGTTTCTCATCTTCTTAAAAAAAACACATCTGGTGATTCTTTAAACGCACGAGAGAAAAAAAAACTAAGAGAGAATATATTTGAACTCTCAACACAATTTCAGAAGAGATTGGAATTATTTTTGCGTTCCGTGAAGAAACCCTTTTGTTGACACTATTTATTTTCATAGAATTCTAGGGCAATTACTTGCAGGGGGTTTACAACAACCAAATCAAGGACCACCACTTTTTTTTTTGGCTATAAAATACGACAGTGGTAAAACCACATCTCTTATATTAAGATTGGTAAGGAATTTTTTTTTTTACTGATCGTTAAGATCTGTGAGAAACGGATCTTTAAGAAATTGACCCCCCCCCCCCCCCTTTTTTTCATTATTATTATACCAACGAGGTGCTGGTTCATTGTCTGGTATTTATCTTGGAGTAAGGCGTGTACGATTTTGACTCAAGCATGTGACACCCCGACTAATTAAATACCGGGTAGCTACTCCTTTATTAAATGAATTCAAAATGTCAAGTTGGTCCAGTTAATAGCATCACTGTCGAAAACATTTTAATGATTACTAACCACCTAGTATTTAAAAAGTAAGTGCCAAATTTTAATTAAAGTCTGATTAACAAGCAACAAGTGATATAAAGAGTAAATACACCATTCACCATACTGAAGTAAATAGAATGATCATCACATAACGTAAATAAAGTCTAGAGGAAAACTCCTCACCACAATCCCACAACTGAAACAACTAAACTGAATACTGAAATAATACATGCCAAAGTCTGAAACAAAACTGAAATGTAAAAGGTGCCTCTAAATAGAAATGGGCAACATGCCCTACAACTGATAGATAGTGACTCTGGAATCCAAAAGATAGAAGCGTCTACAAGCAAATCCCTGTAGCTTCCACAAACAGCTACAGCTCGTCTCCTGAATGAGTATCCTATGCTTGGTGTCCTTGTGGCTAGGCACCTAAAATGGTTTCACAAGAAAAAGATTTGAAAAGCAAACGGGTCAGAGCCCGAATGTGGAGTTATTTTAAAAACCTGCAAGTGCTTTAAAAACATTTAAAACATTAAATGCAAAGTACATGTTAGGACGTACACTCACATGATATTCTCACCTCTCGTCTAACTGTGCACTCCTAACGTAAGTACCCATCTATAACGACACAAATCACTAGCTAAGTACCATCATATCTAGCTAGACTGCCATAGGTCCTACCCTTATTACTCGGTTCTATTAACATTATAACGCTCGTAATTAAGTAGGGGTTTAACGTAAACTCAGATGCTCAATATGCAATATATATCACTATCAGTTAACTCGCTATATTTCTTGAAGCAATACCGTAATTATATTCACAACATTAACGTGAAGGTTCCCATTAATTAAGTGTATATTATTCACATCATAAATATACAATATAAGCACCCCGAGAACTAAGCTGTGGTGCACACATACTCTGCTATCCATCCCGGTACATCACGTACATAAGGATCACATATTCTGAATCTCTTAGGAATAGTTCACAGATAACAGCATCACAAACAATGGAGGCGAACACAGTCACATCACATAGGTCACGTACATACCTACGCTCCTACGATCAGCGGACTTATTAATATCCCAATAAGTCTTTCTATGACCTATGTTCATCAAGGTAACCAGTCTAAATCCGGGCAACACAAGGATTAGAGGTCCCTAAGCGAACGCAAGCCTCCCGTGATAGCAAGTATGGTAGGTATGTCATACACACAATCATATACCAATACTAAGTTAACACACGTCTTAGTAATACCGTAGTTTAATCGTAGTACATATCGCATTCTCGTACTAACTATAATTATCACAATTTATACTATTTCAATTTATAATCATACGCGCCATAATTTTCTCACGTCGTAGTAGACACTCACGTCTCAACCCAAACCGTCCATTTAATATAACTCGCGTATATAGTTTACTCCTCGTAATAACCCAAAAGTCCCAAATCTATCCTTACATCATCAAAGGAAGGTTATCTATATCCTCGAACAAGTTTACGGGACTCCAAAAAATCAAAACAGTCCAAAAAGGACCAAACTGTCAACTCGTTAGCAGTCTCGTTCGAACGAGATTGTTCGAACGAGATTCCTCTGTCAACTCGTTAGAAGTCTCGTTCGAACGAGGCTGTTCGAACGAGATTCCAGTTCATTCGAACGAACTTTCCCTTCTAACGATATTTCGTTCGAACTACATATCGAACGAAATCCCTTTTCGTTAGCAGCGACTGGTCAACTCGTTAGAAGCTCGTTCGAACGAGTTCTTTCGAACGACCTGGGTAGGGGCTTCTAACAACCTGCCAGTTTCGTCCCAGATTTTTCTCCATCTCATTTTTATCCATTTTAACACTCCTAATCTCTTCTAAAGTTCATCCCAACAACGTTTTAGGGTCTCTAATTCATCCTAAACATATTCAAGTCAACTCCTAACATGTTTTCAAGGATTAAATCTCTTTAACATCAATCAAAATATAAATCTCTACACTTTTTCCCAATTATTTCAAGAACATGAACCCTAACTTTTGAATCATGAATTAACTCACTATAAATCCGTTTTAATTCCTTCCTATCACAGATATCATGAGAATAATTATCTACCTATCATTCTACATGCAATTCTCCTCAATATTTTCAAGTTCTAAGCTCCAAACTACATGGGTTTTCATTATCTCTCAAGAACAGTTATAATTCATCAATTTTCTAACATGGAAGAAACATTCTATGAATTTAAATATGATTAAAACACTTGCCTTGATTGGATTTCTGATTTTGGTGTTGGTTTGGTGAAGATTTCTACAGATTTTCCTCTCTCCAAGCTTCTCCTCCAATGGTGGCTTAAGGTGGCTAGGGTTTTCTTTGGGAAAATTAGAGAACTCTTCTAATAACCTACGTAGACTTCTAGGTTAATATGGTTTGGTTAGTGGGCTTAGTGGGTTAAATCCACATCAGATTAAAACTCCCAATTTTCGTCACTTTTAATTCCTCAAAAAGTAAAATTACCAAAATACCCTTTATGATGCCGGTATGGCCTAAAAATACCCCGGAATCCAAACTACACCCCCGGCTAGTGTTTTCTGACTATCTCGACCCTTTCGGACGCGTTGGCGCACTCAAAATGACCATACGGTTTATAGATTTTAAATTCACTTTTATAATCAAAATATTACACCGTGACGCGGCGGTCCCACGCGTCTCAACAAAATTTCTAAAATGCCGTATATAAATCTCACGACAACTTTTATAATACCAAATACATATATCAAAACATGTATGCACATAATCAAATACCAACTCGCATCTCGTTAGTATATATTACCCGGATTAATTTCCAATTAATACGCATTTAATTAATTAATCCCAAAAATAAATATAGCCAAAAGTACGGGGTATTACATACTTCCCCCCTAATAACTGAATTTCGTCCCGAAATTTGAAACTAGAAAGTACCTGCTAAAAAATAGCTCTGGATAACGTTCGCGCATCTCATCCTCGCGCTCCCATGTGGACTCCTCGACATTGCGATGTCGCCACTGAACACGCACTAACGGAACTATCTTTGACCGCAGTTTCCTCTCGCTTCGGTCCAAAATAGCAATCGGCCCCTCCTCGTAGGAGCTATCAGGCTGGAGATCGATGTCCTCCACAGCAATGTGAGAATGAGCCAAATTATCCCTAAGGTATTTCCTCAGTGAGGAAATATGGAATACATCGTGAATCCGATGCAAATGCTCCGGTAACCCGAGTCTATATGCAACCGGTCCGATTCGCTCAATAATAGGAAACGGCCCCACATACCTTGGTGCCAACTTCCCTTTCTTCCCGAAACGCATAATCCCCTTCATAGGAGATACCCTGAGCAAAACCTGGTCCCCTACTTGGAACTCCCTGAAAAATCTCTTCGCATCAGCATAACTCTTCTGCCTGTCTTGAGCTACCCGAATGCAACTCCGAATCAACTCAATCCTTGTCGAAGTATCCTGAATCACTTCCGGCCCAAGTAGTTTGTTGTCCCCCACCTCTAACCAACATGCTCGGGAACGACAAGGCCTACCGTACAATGCCTCAAACGGAGCCATGCCAATCGTGAACTGATAGGAGTTGTTGTAAGCAAACTCCACCAGTGGAAGGTACTGCTCCCATCCACCCCCGAAGTCAATAATGCACATACGTAGCATGTCCTCCAACATCTAATTTGTGCGCTCGGTCTGCCCATCAGTCTGCGGATGATAAGCCGTACTCAACCGCAATTCCGTGCCCATGGCCTCCTGGAAACTCTCCCAAAACTGCGAAACGAATATCTTGTCTCTGTCAGACACGATATTTAGGGGCACACCGTGAAGTCTCACAATCTCTGAAATGAAGAGCTGGGCATACTGTCCCGTAGTGTAGTCAGTCCTTACGGGTAAAAAGTGAGCGACCTTGGACAACCTGTCCACAATTACCCAAACGGAGTCGTGACCCCTCTGCGATGTAGGCAACCCCGTAATAAAGTCCATGGATATGCTCTCCCACATCCACACCGGGACCTCCAATGGCTGTAACAATCCTGCCGGTCTCCGATGATCCAATTTTACAATCTGACAAGTGGCGCATTTCGAAACAAACTCAGCGATATCTCTCTTCATACCGCTCCACCAATACTGGCGTCTCATGTCTTGGTACATTTTGTCCCCTTCGGGATGTACCGCGAACCGTGAGCCGTGCGACTCTGCCATCACCTCGTGTTGCAATTCCTCCCCTTCCGGAACCACTAATCTCCCATTGAAGCGTAATCCCTCGTCTGAGCTAACGGTATAGGACTCGGCTCCCTCTGCTAGTAATCGAACTATCTGCTCTTGACAGAACGAGTCATTGGCCTGTGCCCGTACTACCTTCGTGACAATCTGCGGTGTAACGGTCATCACAGACATGAAGGAGCGGGCCACTGCATCCTGGTGTCCCAATTCCTTCCACTTAGCCTTCCACACCTCTGCCACCTCATCTGCTGGCCTACGGCTCAACGCGTCTGCCACCACGTTAGCCTTACCCGGGTGGTACTGGATGTCGAACTGGTAGTCTTTCACAAATTCAGGCCACCTACGCTGCCGCATATTCAATTCCTTCTGCGTGAATAGGTACTGTAGGGACTTGTGGTCTGTGAACAGTTGGAACTTCTCCCCCAAAAGATAGTGCCTCCAAATCCGTAGGGCAAATACCACTGCTGCCAACTCCAAATCGTGCGTGGGGTAATTCTTCTCATGAGGCTTAAGCTTACGGGAAGCATAAGCTATGGCCTGTCTCTCCTGCTGTAATACACCTCCCAGTCCTTGCAAAGACGCATCGGTGTAAACCAAATACTCAACTCCCGGTCTCGTCAATGCTAACACAGGTGCTGAGGTCAATTTGTCCTTCAATTCATCGAATGCCAACTGACAGGCATCACTCCAGATGTATGGCACACCCTTACGTGTCAGATGTGTCAAAGGACCTGCTATCTCCGAGAAACCCCGAATAAACCTCCTGTAGTATCCTGCTAGACCCAAGAAACTACGAATCTCCGTTGGTGTCGTGGGCTGTCCCCACTCCCTCACCGCGGATACCTTCCCCGGATCAACAGATATTCCCTGGTCGGAAATGATATGTCCCAAAAATTGGACTTCCTTCAGCCAAAACCCGCACTTCTCATATTTTGCATACAACTCGTTCTGACGAAGTGTCTGCAAAACCTGCCTCAAATGCTCGGCGTGCTCCTCCTCTGTCTGGGAGTAAACCAGAATATCATCAATAAAGACAATGACAAACTAGTTTAGGAAATCCCTGAATACTCTGTTCATCAAGTCCATAAACACAGCTGGAGCGTTGGTCAAACCGAAAGGCATAACCCGAAACTCGTAAGAACCATATCTCGACAAGAACGCAGTCTTCGAGACATCCTCCTCCCTGATACGCAACTGATGGTATCCCGATCTCAAGTCAATCTTCGAGAAGAAAGAAGATCCTCTCAACTGGTCGAATAAGTCATCGATTCGAGGCAACGAATACTTATTCCGTATCGTGACCTTATTCAACTCTCGGTAGTCCACACACAATCTCAGTGAACCGTCCCTCTTCTTCACAAACAGAACTGGAGCGCCCCAAGGTGAGGTACTCCTGCGAATAAATCCCTGACCTAACAGCTGCTCTATCTGATCCCGTAACTCCCTCATCTCAGCTGGAGCCATACGGTATGGTGCGCGTGCTATAAGTCTCGTACCCGGTAGCAAATCTATAACAAAGTCTATCTATCGACTGGGGGGTAAGCCCGGTATCTCCTGAAACACATCCGAATACTCCCTGACTACTGGGATAGAATCTAAAGGAATCACTACCTCCTTAGAGGTATCCTCCTCAATGTAATACAGATGAGCGGTCGATCCTCCCTCTGGGCGAGGCATCGCCACTACAAACATCTCTTGCCCCGGAATGGCAAAAACAATGCTCCCGCTGAAGCAATCAATCATGGCCCTATAAGCTACGAGCCAATCCATCCCAATAATCACATCGTGAACATGCATGTCTAACACTAACATGGCTGCAGGTAATACCAAACCACCAATCTCTACCCCCACTCCCCGGCATATAAAGAAAATAAGTGACCCACTCCCCAATGGTGAGTCGACACACGTCACTGTGCTCTCTGCCGTAGCTAACAATTCTAAAGCTTTCGCGAAGTGTGTAGCTATAAAACAGTGTGTAGCACCCGTATCAAATAATACCCGACCCATAGTGCCATGGATAGGAAACGTACCCTCGATCGCGGGGCGGTGCCTGTGGAACTGCAGCCTGGTGGACGTTGTAGACACGTCCATACTGTAGCTGCCCCTGCTGAGCTGGGACTGCTGGAATGGGTGGCAATGCTGCCATCTATGGCGGTGTAGGAAGAGCGGCGGGAAACATAAGCCTCTGTGGCTCCTGGCGAGCACCCTGCTGCTGCTGCTGTGGGGCCCTGCCCCTATCAGGACAATCCTGTCGCTTATGGCCAGTCTTACCACAAACAAAGCACTTCCCTGGGAAGTTCCCTCCTCTCTGTCCCTGCTGTCCCCGGCCCTGGTGGCCGTTACCGTTCCTCCCTTGAACCTTCTGGCCCTGGTGAAACTGCTGCCCATTCTGCCCCTGTTGGCCCTGATGGCCGTTTGGACCCTGATGGCCCTGACGAAAACCTCCCTGCCCCTGCCTGTAGTTCCCTAACTGGAACCTCTTATTATCCCCCTGCTGGGATCCCTGCTCATTCTGTCTCTGCCCCTGACCAGATTGTGCCCCGCTGGCACCATGTCCTCCAGTCCTGCCCTGATGGCTAGACTCCCCCGACCTCTTACCCTTGGCCATATGAAAACGGTGGTCCTGGAAGTGTAACAATGCAAGGTTAACCACATCTGAGTAGGTGGCCAATGATAGGTTCCCTAGCAGATGCTGACGGATCCTCCAAGTCAACCCGTCCGTGAACTTCTCAATCTTCTTCTTCTCTGTTGGTATCTCATCTGGAACGACATTCAACAGATTCGTGAACTCGGCCTCATACTCGGCCACAGTCTTGCCCTCCTGCCTCAAACTCATCAATCTCCTCCTCATTTATGTATGAACAGCTGACGGAAAGTACTTGCGGTCGAACCGCACCCAGAACTCCTTAATCATGAGAGTATCCCTCTCCGCCATGGTGGTAATAGACTCCCACCACTGTAGCGCAGATCCAACTAGCTTGAAAGTAGCTAGCACCTGCTTCTGGACATCCGTGCACTCATACATCCTTAAGTGCCTCTGCATATCCTTCCTCCATTGGCTCGAGACTACCACATCTGAGCTACCGGCAAACTCTGGCGGATGCGCTTTCTGAAAAGCGTCACGTACACGCTCCCAAGCAGACGGGAATGCATTAACCTGTACTGGCGCAGCAACCGGCGCCTGAGGTGGTGCCTGCTGAACAACGGCAATTGCGGCATTTACCGCTTGGGCTACTATAGCTGCAACTTCAGCGGCGTTCATCATGCCCTGAACTGGAGCGGGCTGGGTTTCGGGCGTTGCATCCCTGGGAACTCGTCGTGCACGTCGTGGAGGCATCTGAAATAAGAATGAAGTTTATAAGTTCGCAGTTATAAACTTAAAATAGCTGAAGAACGTAGCATACAAAAAAAGAGTACAACAGTCCTAAATTATAGGGCTCTATATCAAAGAAACTTAGCGGAAACATAATAAGCCGTCAGATCCTAAAGGACACTAGAACCTGATGCTCTGATACCACCTGTGACACCCCGACTAATTAAATACCGGGTAGCTACTCCTTTATTAAATGAATTCAAAATGTCAAGTTGGTCCAGTTAATAGCATCACTGTCGAAAACATTTTAATGATTACTAACCACCTAGTATTTAAAAAGTAAGGGCCAAATTTTAATTAAAGTCTGATTAACAAGCAACAAGTGATATAAAGAGTAAATACACCATTCACCATACTGAAGTAAATAGAATGATCATCACATAACGTAAATAAAGTCTGGAGGAAAACTCCTCACCACAATCCCACAACTGAAACAACTAAACTGAATACTGAAATAATACATGCCAAAGTCTGAAACAAAACTGAAATGTAAAAGGTGCCTCTAAATAGAAATGGGCAACATGCCCTACAACTGATAGATAGTGACTCTGGAATCCAAAAGATAGAAGCGTCTACAAGCAAATCCCTGTAGCTTCCACAAACAGCTACAGCTCGTCTCCTGAATGAGTATCCTATGCTTGGTGTCCTTGTGGCTGGGCACCTAAAATGGTTTCACAAGAAAAAGATTTGAAAAGCGAACGGGTCAGAGCCCGAATGTGGAGTTATTTTAAAAACCTGCAAGTGCTTTAAAAACATTTAAAACATTAAATGCAAAGTACATGTTAGGACGTACACTCACATGATATTCTCACCTCTCGTCTAACTGTGCACTCCTAACGTAAGTACCCATCTATAACGACACAAATCACTAGCTAAGTACCATCATATCTAGCTAGACTGCCATAGGTCCTACCCTTATTACTCGGTTCTATTAACATTATAATGCTCGTAATTAAGTAGGGGTTTAACGTAAACTCAGATGCTCAATATGCAATATATATCACTATCAGTTAACTCGCTATATTTCTCGAAGCAATACCGTAATTATATTCACAACATTAACGTGAAGGTTCCCATTAATTAAGTGTACATTATTCACATCATAAATATACAATATAAGCACCCCGAGAACTAAGCCGTGGTGCACACATACTCTGCTATCCATCCCGGTACATCACATACATAAGGATCACATATTCCGAATCTCTCAGGAATAGTTCACAGATAACAACATCACAAACAATGGAGGCGAACACAGTCACATCACATAGGTCACGCACATACCTATGCTCCTACGATCAGCGGACTTATTAATATCCCAATAAGTCTTTCTATGACCTATGTTCATCAAGGTAACCAGTCTAAATCCGGGCAACACAAGGATTAGAGGTCCCTAAGCGAACGCAAACCTCCCGTGATAGCAAGTATGGTAGGTATGTCATACACACAATCATATACCAATACTAAGTTAACACACGTCTTAGTAATACCGTAGTTTAATCGTAGTACATATCGCATTCTCGTACTAACTATAATTATCACAATTTATACTATTCCGGTTTATAATCATACGCGCCATAATTTTCTCACGTCGTAGTAGACACTCACGTCTCAACCCAAACCGTCCATTTAATATAACTCGCGTATATAGTTTACTCCTCGTAATAACCCAAAAGTCCCAAATCTATCCTTACATCATCAAAGGAAGGTTATCTAGATCCTCGAACAAGTTTATGGGACTCCAAAAAATCAAAACAGTCCAAAAAGGACCAAACTGTCAACTCGTTAGCAGTCTCGTTCGAACGAGACTGTTCGAACGAGATTCCTCTGTCAACTCGTTAGAAGTCTCGTTCGAACGAGGTTGTTCGAACGAGATTCCAGTTCGTTCGAACGAACTGTCCCTTCTAACGATATTTCGTTCGAACGAGATATCGAACGAAATCCCTTTTCATTAGCAGCGACTGGTCAACTCGTTAGAAGCTCGTTCGAACGAGTTCGTTCGAACGACCTGGGTAGGGGCTTCTAACGACCTGTCAGTTTCGTCCCAGATTTTTCCCCATCTCGTTTTTATCCATTTTAACACTCCTAATCTCTTCTAAAGTTCATCCCAACAACGTTTTAGGGTCTCTAATTCATCCTAAACATATTCAAGTCAACTCCTAACATGTTTTCAAGGATTAAATCTCTTTAACATCAATCAAAATATAAATCTCTACACTTTTTCCCAATTATTTCAAGAACATGAACCCTAACTTTTGAATCATGAATTAAATCACTATAAATCCGTTTTAATTCCTTCCTATCACAGATATCATGAGAATAATTATCTACCTATCATTCTACATGCAATTCTCCTCAATATTTTCAAGTTCTAAGCTCCAAACTACATGGGTTTTCATTATCTCTCAAGAACAGTTATAATTCATCAATTTTCTAACATGGAAGAAACATTCTACGAATTTAAATATGATTAAAACACTTGCCTTGATTGGATTTCTGATTTTGGTATTGGTTTGGTGAAGATTTCTGCAGATTTTCCTCTCTCCAAGCTTCTCCTCCAATGGTGGCTTAAGGTGGCTAGGGTTTTCTTTGGGAAAATTAGAGAACTCTTCTAATAACCTACGTAGCCTTCTAGGTTAATATGGTTTGGTTAATGGGCTTAGTGGGTTAAATCCACATCAGATTAAAACTCCCAATTTTCGTCACTTTTAATTCCTCAAAAAGTAAAATTACCAAAATACCCTTTATGATGCCGGTATGGCCTAAAAATACCCCGGAATCCAAACTACACCCCCGGCTAGTGTTTTCTGACTATCTCGACCCTTCCGGACGCGTTGGCGTGCTTAAAACGACCATACAGTTTATAGATTTTAAATTCACTTTTATAATCAAAATATTACACCGTGACGCGGCGGTCCCACGCGTCTCAACAAAATTTCTAAAATGTCGTGTATAAATCTCACGACAACTTTTATAATACCAAATACATATATCAAAACATGTATGCACATAATCAAATACCAACTCGTATCTCGTTACTATATATAACCCGGATTTATTTCCAATTAATACGCATTTAATTAATTAATCCCAAAAATAAATATAGCCAAAAGTACAAGGGAATCGATGGATCATTTTCAGAAAATATGGGACGCTTGCCCAAATGTAAGAGGGTATCTGCATTCGATTATGAACAACGAGGTGCTGGTTCCTCGTCTCATGTAATTTTTTTTTATTTTTTTTTAAATCTTTCTTTCAGATATATGTTGCGAGCATTCATTTTCAACGAGGAAGTGTGGGACTCTCATATTTTGGTTCGTTCGTTCTAATGTATGTGGATTTTGTGTGCCTCCGCACATCAGGTGCTCGATGGAAATCTCGTAGGCTACCATTTGTGGTTTTTCAAGTTCCATGTCCTTTCCCCATAAGCTATTGGGATTGCTTTGAGTTGGCAAAGTATTTACTTTTCCAAACGGGTTCTCAGCACATATGAGCACACGAGCAATGGTAGCTAAATTTTTTTTTGATTTTGACGATCTTTAATTCATGTAGTTTCTTCCACGATACATTCTTTTTCGATTTTGTTCTTTGGTTACTTTGGAAATTTGTCGAGTAAGACACAAAATTAAGAAAAATATGAACCAACTGCTCGTGAAAAGTTCCAAGAAGAGAATCCACTTCGCTGTTTTGTGGGTTCCTCGCATATCAGCCTGGTCTCAATTTGAGGGCGAGGAACCATCTTGTATAGGTATGCGTTTGGAATTTTTTATTTTTTTTACATTTTTTTCATAAGTGGTTTGGTAAAATGACCACGAGTCACGAGGGAGTGATTGAGATGCACATAGCGGCTCTTTAGCAAATTGTAGACAATTTTGGTTCGTGTCTGCACAAAATTTCTATAAGAGTTGCTCGCCTAATTTAGGAAGAGCACGTCCTTCAAAACTTTTGATTGGGTTGAGGGACTAGTATAGCTATCCATTTGAAAGAAAATGGCTAATTTTGACTGGAAAGTTCTCTATTTTTCATTGGAGAATCGTTCCTCGAGAATAATTTTGACAAATTTTATGTAAAATTTTGTATTGTTTGTACATATGAAATGG
This sequence comes from Sambucus nigra, assembly GCA_949130495.1. Lineage (NCBI taxonomy): Eukaryota > Viridiplantae > Streptophyta > Magnoliopsida > Dipsacales > Adoxaceae > Sambucus > Sambucus nigra. Next base: position 325,846,041 of record OX422218.1, read on the forward strand.
AATATTATCTTTCCTTACTTTGTTCTCATCTGCGAATCTGCGATGTACTAGAGTTCGTTCACACAGTGGAGATTGTTGTTTGTGTGAATTTGACCAGTGGGCTCTTATATGAGTGTTGAGCAACCCAAACTAGCTGGTTTTGTATTTTGGAATATGTTAACCTAACAAGTCTTGTCCAGGAACCCAATCTAGGCTTCTTTTATTTAATTGTCGAGCAACCCAACCTTTTGTGATAAACATCTTCACACATGATAGCTATAAAGTTGATATTATCATTTATTTTTAATTAACTTGTGTATACCCTTTAGCCTTCTCAATACATGGTACTATTTATTGGTATAACAAATGTGATTACACCATTGCTTGTGTAATCAACTAATTGGTCTTTGCCTTTCTATTTTATATTATTTTATCATAATATAAATAAAATAATAAACAACATGCCCTTACTGTCTTTTTTTATTCATAACATTTAATAAGAAGACATGTGGTTTTAAAAATTGCAAACATTTATGTGAATAAAATTCCCAAAATTAACTATGGGTATTTTTTATTTTCAACTCAATCAGCTAGCATATATATGAAATGTTAGTAAAACATAAATCAAGACTTGTGATGTAAGCATATTCAACAAGTAATAAAGCAAGACAGTTTACTTAGCTGATCAAGAATAAGATATATCTGCACATGGTTGCTGAGCACTTTATTTTGCACATGGTTGGTGAGCACTTTATTTTCTTATTCTTCAGCATCTATATTGTATAAGTGAGTAAAGCCTCCTCTAAGGTGCCTTCTCAGCTGTAGTGGTGAAGATGTCGGTTGATGACGGGTTGAATTTTGGGTCTTCAAAAATGAATATGTTTGTTGGCGGTGAGTTAGCTCTTGGGACGACTGTTTATATGGGTCTCACGCCATAATCTAACATGAAGAGGATTCCTCTCGTTCGCGAGTTATTGAGGATGACATCTTGATTCTAAGATCCTCATCTACAGTTGGTGCGTCTGTCGGTCCCTCGTCAGAAGCTGGGGGTCTCGACGTCGGCGAGAAGGGGGTTTCGACGTTGGCTGGTGATTTCTTGCCTGGCGATGCAGATGTTGATGCTCCTGGAGTTTCTTTTCGACATGTGTTATTTGCTGAAAATTTTCCGCGAGACCCCTTTTGTATTATGGGCTACTTACCGGAAGCGTCATTGGCACTTGGGGTTTTGAGTGAGGGTGTCTCGAACCCTATTATGTTGAAAGGGGGGGTCTCGACATCTGTTGAAATTGGTGTTGGTTCCTCGCGCTTTGCGCTAAACATGGGGTTCCTCGCGTCACCCAACCAAGGGTTCCTCGCCGAATCAGGTAGAGGCGGCTGGGGGTGTCTCGTCTTCTTGTCGAGATAGGGGCTCACCGCGAGATAGGAGGCGAGGGTCTCTCGCCCCATTCAAGACCATGCGCGCTCGAAGTCCACGCCCCAGGGTTCCTCGTCTGCTATTTCTGCACATGAGGGTCTCTCGCCCGTGACGGGTTTTTTTAGAGGTTCCTCGCGTAATGATTTCTCCTCTATAGGTATCTCGACATATCACAGCGTTGGCAGCGGCTCCTCGCACGCTGGTGTAAATATGGGGAATACTCCGCCGAGTCAGTCTATGGTTGGGGGTGTCTTGGCGATTGCGAGTTCCATTAGGGGTTCCTCATGTCCCATAGTCGAGGGTCCCTCGCCCAATCCACTGTTGGCGTCTGGTGGTATCTTGACCTTGGGTGTCTCGACGCCTATGATTTTTTTTTTTGAAGAAGGGGGGGTCTCGACCCGTGGTTTGCTGCGAGGTGACCCTACGTCCGAGGATCCCTCGCCAGTTACCTTGGATTCTTCGAAAGCCCTAGTTGCTTTGGGCGGTGATGTCTCGATGCCTTTGAATTTTTCAGGAACAAGGGTCTCGGCCTATGACAGTATGGTGGCCTCTCGTCAGTGGCCAGGGGTCTCGCGACCTGGCCCCGCGTCTACGGGTCCCTCATCACTTCAAGGGCATTTCTCATCATCTTGTCATGTAGAGGGTTCCTCGACCCAGGTTGTCTCGATCCTTTGTGATGTCGACGATTTTTTGACTGGTCGTGTTGCGTTTGGGGAGATCAGCGATTTGCTATTTGTTTCTAGTGGAGGGTCTCGACCTCTTATCACGTCGAGGGTTCCACGACCTAGGGTGTCTCGCCCCTTGTTGGCGTCATGGAGAGTATGCTGCTGCTGCCATGGGTTATTTTCTTAAGGGTTCCTCATCGCTATCATGCAGCGAGAGGAGTTCCTCGACTATACCGAATTCCTCGCCAAACACTTAGGGTTCCGAGGGTTCTGCCAGTTAACTTGACGATTGTCACAACTTGCTCCAGCGCCGTCCTTTGCGGCTGAGCTACTTCTGTCGGAATCTCTACCGGAACGGCTGTCCCTCTGGGGGGGTTGCTGCTGGTGTTACACAATCTTGATCCAAACATGCCGAGTCTAAAAAAAACATACTCAAATGCCTCTTCCACCGGAGCCACTACCGGTGAGCTGGCCTGCCCTATCGGAAGAGCAGGTACCTTTGCTCCGGTCACCACCACATCCACCAGAGTGGCCTAGTCTCGTTGGGCTCCATTCCCAGATGGAATGTCCTCAAACACTAGCTGCTTAGAAACATTAAAACCTTCTTTGTCCATGGAAATGAGGATACCTCCCCAGCAGAGTCGCCAAATGTAGGAGGGTAGTGAGACTGGGGTCTATGAATAACTGGAAAGGGTGAGGCGTGACCCACTCCAATGGACGCTGCCTGCAAGGTCTTCAAGCTCTCCCGGTTCAACTTCTGAAGAAAACTTCTCCTTCTGGTAACAATGGAACTCAAGCTTCAACTCACTCCCTGCAAGAAGATGAACTTTCACAGCAAAAATAGAAGTTTTCTCAAGGGAAACACCTGAGAGTGATGGATGTCAGTGGGGAGTGAAGGAACAAGGCACTCAGCACTATGAGAATGAGCAGGGAGAGAATACTTAAGTAGGTCTGGTGATATTTTGGCAGAGTAACAGTGCAACTTCTATTGTCTCTCTTTTTTTTTCCTCTCTATGACCTTGCCCAGGGGTCCTATTTATACTTGGGCACTAAGGCTGGGTTGGCACTTTTGGCGCCAAAACTTAGAGGGTTGGTGAGGGACAAAGTCTGCAGTGTACTATTTGTCCCTACCTGCAGGCGAGTCTTCCTGTCCCCTCTGGCAGATGCCCCCTGGCGCCGACCAAGTTCAAAAGCAAATATGTCTTCTAATGGAGACAAAATATCTGATTTGCTAAATATCTTTTGAAACGGTAACTTTGATACAAACTTTGTAAACTTGAGGGGGGGTCTCGAGGACCACCTCCTCTAAAATATTTGCAAGCTTGAGGGGGGTCTCGAGGACCCCTTTCTAAAATCATTTTTCTTGAGAGGGGTTTAGAGGACCCTCTCCTCTAAAATCATTTTATACACAGTTCTTTTCTTGTGAGCAGCCCGCCCTTTGGTTGTTCACTTCACTTGTAACTAAGTGTGAGGTGTGTGAGGACTGGTTGACTTCTGGGTCTTCCTACTAGTATTCTCTCAATCCTATAGTGCTAAGTGGTTGAGCTTGCTCAACATACCTTGTCCCTCAGCCGCCAAGCCAAAAATCCCAGGAGGTCCCAACGCGCCTGTTCAGGCCCTGCTTGCTCGACTAGGCAACCTGTATAAGAAAGTAAAGTGTTAGTGTTGTTGTTCATTTAGAGACTGATGTTTCATGATGAGGAGTTGTTCGCGATAGCTACTTCCTCAATATGAGTTTCTGTCGAAACCCCTGTAGCATCACTTCTCGAATAACATTTCTGCAGTGACCCTTGCAGTGGCACTGAGCCTTGCAGTGACGCTGACTCTCTCGACTGTCATTACTGCAGTGACCCTTGCAGCGGCGCTGACCCTTGCAGTGGTACTTCTCAACTTTGGACTTTTGTGGTGACTCTCGCGGGCACCTCTCGAATGTTATTGCTGTAGTGACCCTTGTTGTAGTGGCGCTGACGCTTGAAGCGGCGCTGACACTTGCAGCGGCGCTGACACTTGTAGCGGCACTGGCACTTGGAACGGCGCAGACACTTACAGCGGCGCCGACCCTTGCAGTGGCGCTGACACTACCAGCGGCGCTGGTACTTGAAGCAACGCTGACACTTGCAGCGGCGCTGGTACTTGGAGCGGCGCCGATACTTGCAGCGGCACTGACCCTTGCAGTTGAGCAGACACTTGTAACGGCGCTGGATTCCGAAACGGCTCCGACCCTTGCGGCGGCGCGGACACTTGTAGGCGCTGACACTTGCAGCGGCGCTGGCGCTTGTAGCGGTGCCGACCCTTGCAGCGGCGCAGACACTTACAGCGGTGCCGACCTTTGCAGCGGCGCTGACACTTGCAGCGGCGTTAGTACTTGAAGCGGCGCCGACACTTGCAGCGGTGTAGACACTTGCGGCGGCGCTGACACTTGTAGCGGCGCATGCACTTGGAGCGGCGCTGGCACTTGCAGCGGCGCCGACACTTGCGGCGGCGCTGACCCTTGCAGCGGCGCTGGTACTTGAAGCGGCGCCGACACTTGCAGCTGCGCGGACACTTACGGCGGTGCGAACACTTGCGGCGGCGTAGACACTTGCGGCGGCGCTGACACTTGGAGCGGCGCAGGCACTTGGAGCGGCGCTGGCACTTGCAGCGACACCGACACTTGCGGTGGCGCTGACCCTTGCAGCGGCGCTGGTACTTGAAGCGGCGCCGACACTTGCAGCTGCGCCGACACTTGCGGCGGCGCTGACACTTGTAGCGGTGCTGGCACTTGCAGCGGCGCCGACCCTTGCGGTGACGCTGGTACTTGAAGCGGCGCCGACACTTGCTGCGGCGTAGACACTTGTGGCGGCACTGACGCTTGTAGCGGTGCAGACACTTATAGCGACGCCGACCCTTGCAGTGACGTAGACACTTGCGACGGCGCTGGCACCTGAAGCGGCGATGGCCCTTGTAGCGGCGTAGGCACTTGAAGCGGCGCCGGCACTTGTAGCGGCGCGGACACTTGCGGTGACGCTGACACTTGAAGCGGCGCTGGCACTTGCAGCGGCGCTGGCACTTGCAGCGGCGCTGACACTTGCGGTGGCGCTGACCCTTGCAGCGGCGCTGGTACTTGAAGCGGCGCCGACACTTGCAGCGGCGCCGACACTTGCGGCGGCGCTGACACTTGTAGCGGCGCTGGCACTTGCAGCGACACTGGCACTTGAAGTGGCGCTGGCACTTGAAGCGGCACTGACCCTTGCAGCGGCGCACAACCTTGCGATGTCTTTTGGACTTCTGAGTGACCCTCGCGGGCGCCTCTCGGATGTCATTAATAAAAGAAGCATTTTATTTTATTTAGTAGCTTTTTTATTGATAGACACCCATCTACAATATACACCTATATATAACTATTTTTTATACTGTACATATACACACACACACACACACACACATATATATATATATATACCCGAGAGGAAGAAGGAAAAAATGGAGAAAGTTCATACCTATTTTGGTGGGGTTCGAAATAGGATACGAGGTTAGTTTTCTTCTTCTTTTGGTTTCGTGAGTTTGGTTCTAAAGAAGAGGAGTTTCTCTTCTTATTCCTTTTTTTGTTCGTTGATACCTCTTTGTGGTATGGTTCCTTGCTTTTGTGTTTTTTTTAGAAACAAGATTGGTTCATTTATATAGAGAGAGGTAGGTGGTTTATAAAGGGGTGGTTGGATTTTATTTTATTTTTTTTCTTTTTTTTTAACATGACCAAAAGGGGGAAGGGTCGGTTTACTTTTTTTTTTTACTTTTAGTGTTTTTTCCTATTTTATTTTTCACCCTTCAAAGTTTATATTATAAAATTACAAGTTTATACCCTTAAGTTTTTTTTTTCCAATACCTAACTTTTATTCAATTAAAACTAAATTTTGGATTTTTTTATGTAACTCGATATAAAAACTATTTTAAACATATACAATATTTTGCATGTGTATACATTTATAAAAAATGTATACTCGGTAACTCGTTTGGTTAAAAATTTATTATTTTGTTTGTCAACTTAATTTAATACAAAAATTAAAATGTTATTTCGACAATTAAATATCTTAACTTTATATTTTTAATAAGAGGAAAAATGTGGTTTGTTACACGTAGCCTCCATATGAGTTCTCGGAGTATAAATGATCGTTCTTGCGAATCGTGAGGCTGATTCGCGCACGGTGTGGACCGTTGGAAAGGGGATTCAGATCTCTTCAAGGTTTCATTTAGCTTCACGCAAGTGGAAGAGTATATTGGAGTCAAACAGGGCTTGGAAGCGCCCAATGGCCTTCAGATCAGTACTCAGAGTATGACCTAGGTTTATGGAGAGAGGAGGAGTGTTAGGGGCCTAAGGAGGTATTAGGATGGGGTGTCTAAATTCACTTTCATAGTTGATGGTATAAAAATCTGTAATTTAAAGGTTTGAAGGTTGAAACTTTGATAAATTAATTAAGATATGAAGATTGTAATTTATAGCTGAATGGAATTTATATTTAATCAATGATGATTTTATTGAGAATTTGAAATTAAATTTGGGTTTACAAAGATGATCGTATAGAACATGGATAGAATCTGTGAAATAATGGAAATTCAAATTGGGAAAATTTTGGGTTTGAGCAATTAAAATTTGATTTAAAATCTTAGGATTTTTTATGATGGATTCGGGGTTAATTCTATGTTATAATACTTCTACGATGTTAGTATAATGATGTAGGATGTTAATTATATATTTAGGGAGGCTTGGGGCCTCTATTAGAGGGTTTGGAGGAGGAATACTAGAGGAAGAAGATAACAGGTCGCCTAGTGAATCGAACCAATTCACTTTAGGATCAAACTGGTTTGCTCAATTGAATTGATTCGATCAATCGAACCAGTTCGATCTGCCAAGAGAATTAGTTTGGTTTGCTAGTCTGTCCAGTTTTTATTTATGGTTCAGTTTGACCCCTTTGAGGGGAATGACTGTAGGGGCTTCCGGGGTAGAGTGGGACTACTAGGTAATGCTTTTTAGGGGATAGTATGTGAGATATACCAACGAATAGATGGGATCAGGTGAGGAGAAACGGGAATTCAAGTGAGTGAATACTTAGATGTACAATCGAGAAGTCGGTTCGAACTTCAGTTTAGGACACTCGTACGTTATGGGATTTCGTATGATGTTAGTATTATATATATACGTATTAGGGGACTTGTGTGTGTGTCTATATATATATATATATATATATATATATGTGTGTGTGTGTGTGTGTGTGTGTGTGTGTGTGTGTGTGTGTGTGTATGTGTGATTGCTATATATTTATATTTAACTTACATACTCGATGGTTCTATCGTTATGAGGTTTCACATAGTAGCCAATCTACCCTAGCGTTGACTAGCAAGTGTGGGATTGAATCCCCTGGTCATAGTACTGTTGCATGACCACTATCCACATGAGAGGATAGGTGTTAGTTTAGAGACCGTTTGGGTGCAATTTCGTATGGTTGCAACTCCTGAATGTATATTTATGATGACCTCCATTGTATGTGTTTACGTTTGGGTTCGGTTGTGAGATTTCGACCCAGTGGCTCAGTGTGATGCGTGATGCATGGAGACTGATGGCACACGAGGTCCATGCTCTAAGGATACGATTATACGTATATAGCGAGTGATATATATGTATTCTTATACGATATAATGTGTATATCTACTTATAGAACGAGTGTAGCTATGTTATATTTAATGTGTGAATATTTATCTATAGCATATGTGTCGCTATGATATTATTGATGAACGTAAACCTAGTTAGGGTAATTTATACTTAGATAATGGAAATAATTAGTGAGGTTGGGCTTGGATAGCAGTTATATATCCTAATTAGACCGAATAGTTTAATTAGGATAATAAAATGAATGCTTTTGGTGCGCATTATGGATAAGAGATGACGTTTTATCTCAGGTGAGTGAGACCGGGTGATTAATTATGAAAGTGATACACTACGTGTTTTATCTATTTAAAACATTTAATTACTTACAAAATATTTTCAAACTTTTTGGGCTTTGACCATGGGTAAATTTGTTTTCTTATTTTCTTTTAAAACCCCAGGTGTGCAGCAGTAGCAATAGCAGTCGGGACATCAGGGATAGATCCTTCTTGTTGTTCTAGTAGATGTGTACGCTATAGGATTGATTTAGCTACCTGAACTCTTTCCATCTAGATATGACTCTTGTTATTCAGTTTTCATTTTGGGTGTGTTGCCCGTAGTTTGGATAGGATTTTATTTGATGTCAGAAATGATATTTTACTATTCAATTTTATTAAAGTGGGATGATTATTGTTAGTGAACGATGGTTTATTCAATTCACACTTGTTTATTAATGCATGTCATTCAGGCTCACCCAGTACCGTCAGTTTGGGAGCGAGTCAGAGAGGCCTTCCCAAAGGGCCATCTGTCAGAGTTCCAGGGGAGTACGAATGTGTAGAATCTAGCCAATGGAATAAGGATATATAGAGGCATTTACGTATAGTTGATTGCAACTACATCAAAAGAAAATACTATCTACGTTCAAGCTAGTCTGGACACCTCTTCGGTAGTGGAAGTCGGTTACCACAGCGGAGAAAAGAGATACGATGACTATACATGAATTTTAGGTGCGGTTTGATGGAAAACTCTATATGTCGGTAGTTGAGATGAAGATGAGGAGGATATTTTTAGATCTCTCATTGGAGGGCCGAACTGTGGTCGAGTACGAGGAGGAGTTCACTCGTCTAGAGAACTTAGTGCTAGATGAGGTGAACTCTGAGGATAAGAGGGTCCTTAAATTTACATATAGTCTTACTTGGAGGATCCGCCAGCACTTATTGGGGAACCCGACATTACAAACTTACACTGAGTGATATTCCCATTATAGTCACCATGGATGCAGAGGGGTTAACAACAGGCCGCTTCCTGGGAACAAACAGGTCACAACCATATACACTTATTAGGCTTTGCACCAAACAGGCCTTGTTCAGAACTAGCCGTTGCCTAGGCTCAAATAGGATGCGACATTACTACAAGCCTTGGACACTGCCTGGGTTTAAACAGGTCGCGACATATATTCTCACATTAATCACTTTATAGTTGTCTTTCTTCTAGAAGTATTCCATGCTCATCAAAATTATCCACATGTTACGTGTTCCGAGCACGTGCCAACACCTTTATAACTTCTATAAATAAAAGTGCTTACCTCTCTAATTGGGGGACTAAACAATTGGTTAAGCTCTTCTAAACTCTCAGCTCTCTATCTCTATAGACCACCACTCCTGTGGGCTCACCCCCTGTCTCAGCCATATCGGATCAACCTTTACAGGCCATATCCCTAGATGTCGAGCTTAGCTAAATTCATATATTCTCATCTCTTCTTTCTCTTGTATGCCGCTAATAGCATCAAAACTATGTACTTTACAGTGTATATAACAAGAGTAAGGCAACAAAATGTATGTAGGCTCATTTTTATAGACAACCCACTCTATATCTTATGTTTATCTCTCTTTACCCGCTTTATTTATGCTTTACACTTGATTTGTTAGTCGAGAAGGATGTATGTCCCATTTCTCGTATCATCATTTTGGCACCATCTGTAGGAAACGAGGTATCAAATTTAGATTTATTTTCACATTTTAGGGTTCCTAACACCTTATTTAATCCATGGGGACTCCCGGGCCAATGTCCCATGAGTGTAATCTAGGTTGTGGGACTCATGCTTTTACATATAAATCCCTCTGGGGGAATTATTTATTTCTAGATCTTTTTGTTGGTCCTCTTTTCTATGACACATATATGTTTTCCATACCCCTATGATGTTAGCTTACCTATTTAGTACTGAAAAGCACAAATGACTATAGCCTTATAAAGGTTAGTAACTAGGGAAGAGTTTTATTTGCTCATTTCTTCTCTTTTCACCCATGATCTAGGGTTTGCTACCAGATTTGTGCTATTTTTTGCACCTAAGCACTATTTTGCCCCTGATATATTCCTAGTAGGCCTATTCTGTACATTCTTTATGGTCCAAACTCAGCTTCTAGTTCCATTGTCACCCCAATGTCTCAGGCAGGATGCGGCCTGGAAATTTTATTGTCTTTAGGCCGCAACCCTCTTATTATAGTTGGTGCACAAATTCTTTAGTTTACCTGGGGAAAAGGTCTTATGAGTGTCCTCAAACTCATCTGCGGGGAGATCCCCTTGATAAAGCCATGACAATACCTATATGTGTACATCAGGTCGCGGCCTCAGTAATGTAACTTTGCAGATTATCAAAGGCTGCATCCCTGTTACTATACTTGGTTCTCACTCTACATATCTTGATTTCTCACCATTGTTTAGTTGATCTCAGAATATATATTTCTAACGATTAGCATTCATTAGCCATGGAACGAAGCTCCGGATCAGGTTCACAACAGAATAAAGAAATAGCCAGCTACTGAGCTACATCAACCATCTATATGATAGCCAAGCCTCCCTCTAAGGTTAAGTCAACCTCCTAGCACAAAGGTTTATGATGCTAGAGTCTACAGCCTTCACCTCAATGCAGAAAGACACTCCAAAGAAGAGGAAGCAGGAAGAGCCTAAGTTGGAGAAGGCTTATAAAGATTACATCTCTCTGACTACAAGTGTGGAGGACATCCTTGAGAGTATCAAAGGGGACAAATTGTTGAAATGGACAAAGAAGCTAAGATTCGATTCACATAAGAGAGACTGGGACAAGTGGTGTAAATTTCATCAAGACATGGCCACAATACCAATAGCCACTTCACCTTGAAAGATGAAATTACGAGCCTTATCAGGTAGGGGATGCTCCAGCGATTCACACTGGGCGCAACCTACGACTGAGCGAAAACCTAGTTTTAACTTCGAAGATTTTCTATTTCTGTTTTTATAAAGATCTTTATGGTTCTCACCCATAGACTTTGTATTTTATTAGCAAAATTAAAAATAGATGTATAAATACATGAATGGAAGATTTAGTCATATTTTTTTTCTTGATTCTCCTCATCTCTAATCTCATAAAAGACCTTCGTCTTAAACAGATTTCAAGTGGAAAATGATAAATTATCTCGTAAGATCATTACTTTTGGGAGGAATCTTTGGAGAAAAATGAATGATGGCTTTAATTGGCTCATAATGTCACTCACAAACATATGGAAGTATATGATGCTTATGTTCATAAAGCCGTTTTCGGGATGCTTCTGTTTACCTTCAGGACTCATAATAACCCCGTTTAGCTTTCGGTATGAATCAATTAGCCTTGAGGGCTCATAACACTCATTATTAGTGGTGGGTGGCTTTATTGACAACCCAGTTTGAGGATGCTTTAAAATACCTAGATTAGGAAGGCTTGATAATACCTAGCCTAGGGAGGCCAGCAAATACCCATCCAGCCATGGGTGGCTTATTGATAACATGGTCTGGGGAGGCTTGAAAATCCCCCCCACCAAAAAAGAAGAAGAAAGGAAGCTACAGTAAATTGAAAACGTGGTCCAAGGACTTAATTATCTGCAGCAAGGGAAGTTGTTCCCCACAATCCACCATTCCAACATTTTTACGGCAACATTTCTTATCCTAAGTGGGCCAAGGACTTAATTATCCGTGGTAAGGTAAGTTGTTCCCCACAATCCATCATTCTAAAATTTTTGCAGTAGCATTTCCAATCTTAGTTTAGACCAATTGGACACTCATTTTATGTTTATGGCCGCAGCCTCTTGCGCCATAACCATTTCAAGTTCCACATAGCTGCAGCTTGTCACTAAAGTTTGCAAGCCCTATTACTAAAGTTCTATTACTAAGAAATGAAGCAGACATTCAAGCATTCAAGTATTCGAAGAAGTATTCAAAACACAGTACAAGAAGTAGAATGAAAACAAAGGTTAAATGTGAAGTTACAAAATATTGATTATGGCCGCAACCTTACAAAAAGTGGTCGCGGACCTGTATCAGTTGAACAAATCAATATTTCACAAATTACAAAATATGGTAAATATCGGCACAGCCTTACAAAATATGGAGTACAAAACATGGGAAGATCATAAAATATGGCCACAACCCAAAAAAATACAAAAAGACCAGTATGGTCAATTTTGAGGTTGCACCCCCATCTTTATCTCCATATTTTGTGTCGTTAGTTGCAGTCTTAGTTTCCTCATCGTCTCCCACAACATCTTTTAATTACTTCCTGGCTCTCTCCTCCGCGACAGCCCTGTACTCTACCACACACTCCAAGTGCTCAGCATCACTGAGCTTCTAGGAAAAGACCTTGTCCTTTGTCGCAGTGAAGTTTTTTTATCACTCTATACCTGAGTTCCTGAAAGTTGCGGGGGTAGGCCTTGTTGTTAGCGATGAAAAAGTCCTCGGAGGTCTTATAAGAGGCGACATCATCATCTTTGACTTTTCTCATAGCTGTGGTATGTTCATTATTCATTTGTGTGATGACCTTAGCAAGTTGAGCTTCAAGCAACTTCAGTGTTGTGGCATGACTAGTTGTCATTTCTTGGTTCATAGCCTCAACAGCAGTCAACCTTTCTTAAAGGGTTGCGACCTACTTGGAAACCTATGCGGCCTCATTCTTTGTAGTGTCCAAATATTTTATGACCTGATTATAATAGTCTTTTTCCTTCTTTTAGGCCTCAACTACAGCCTGTATATGAGAGTCTGAAGTCATCTTATAGGCTTAAAGTGCTACGACTCAAGACTACTTCCTAGACCCAAAGGATGAAGTTTGGCATTCTGCAAGTTGGTCTTATGTGTAGACTTCGCAACCTAATGAAGTTTGAATAACTCTTCATACTTGGCCCTCTAGGAAATGACCACATCTGCATACTGCAAAAGAGTAAAAAGTTTAGCATCTAAAAGACCACAAAAAAAAGAAGAGAAAAGAAAATTTACCCTCAATAAGCTATGGAGTGCATATTCTTCTAAGTCCAGTATCCTCATCCACTAAACGATTGAGATAAAAACTTCCACAACCCTCCTTATCTTGGATATTACCTTGGCAGTTGTATCCTAGGAGGTTTTGGGACCAGACTGCCTTAACCTAGGCTATGGACGACCGTCAAGATCTCCATCAGCCTACTTTTGAGGGTGACCAAGTTAGCATTAACTGCCATCACAGTTCATGGAGGAGAGTTAGTGGTTGACACATGGATGGGGTTAAGTTAACCTTAGAAGTCCCTAGCAAAAAATGTTATACCTTTCGCGGACAGTTGAGGCCCTATGTCATCATCAACAAGCCCATCATTTTACTTCTCCCCAGCCGCAACATCATCAGCATGGCTGCGTCCTTCTCAATATAAGGGTTGACCGCCTCAACCCCAACAGCAGTAGTAGGCTCAGCCGCAGGTGCTGTCCTTTTGGGCTGCCTCTTTCTCTTCTTCCTCTTATTCTTGGGGGCTTGGTTGAGAGTAGCTTCATCCTCATCCATCTTAGCAAATTAGGCGGTTAGGAGTTCGCTATCAATCTCCTCCCCTAAACAATAAACAAATTAAGTCAAGTACAAACTTTGTAGATAAAATATATTAGCCAAGAAAGGTGTTAAGAATTACCTTCCGTAGTCATATCTTTGGTTGGTCCATCGAAGGAAAATAACCTTGCTGAAAAATTGACGCAGAGGTGACCCGGATTGAAAATCTCTTCACTTAATCACTTAAGCCTACCGCGTCCACAACTCTCTTTTTCTGCCTATTGATGATCTTTAGGATGTTAAGAGTTGTAAAAAAGTGTTACTATAGGCCGCAGAAAATAAAAATAAAATTATTGGCAAACATGAAAGCTGCAGCAAGTGATCACCTGTTTTGGGCAGACGCCCCTACGTCTGCAGCATCCTATAAGTTTTCTCTTTCTCTCAGATTCCTCAGGGTGGATTTCCCAACTCTCCCCAGAAAAGAAGATAAACTTGCCATTCTAGTTTTTAACATTGGTAGGGATCTCAGTATACATATATTCATCTATATTCCATAGAGTGCGATAATAATACCACAAAAAATCCACGGAGTTCTTCTTTGGCCTATAGAAGTGGAAGAGCTCGACAGGAGTAATGTCCCTATTAAATTTCTTTTTTCAAAGCACTAAAATAGCAAGAATGGCACTGAATATTTTGCGTTAAATTGGGATGGGGCCAAATTCATAGCACTGAATATTTTCCTAATAGGGATAGGAACTGGTAGCCACAGCCCTAGAAGAAAAGCGTGCAAAGGAAAATAATTCCACTCATTGGGGACTGCAAAACATGACCTTTATTTCACAAAATAAAGTGTACGAATGGTTTCTTGGGGAAATTCAAAGGCCGCGACAGTGTCAGCAATCCATTCTTCATCCATGATGCACCGGATGTTCAGTGCCGTAAGAGCTTTTTCAGTAGCTTGGCTAGAGGGTCCAGCTAGAGTATTTTGGGCTTTTGATGGGATAACCGAAGTCCTAGTTTCCCCCACAACCATCACTTCGGAAGGGGGATTATTGTTGGAGTTAATTTTATTTCAAAAACCACTGAACTCTTTCAAACAAGATCAGATTCTCGTTCGAACGAGATGTCACTTTTGTTCAAAGGCCCGTTTGATCATTTTATCTAATGTACATACAACGACGTCGTATTGTTTCACTTCCTTTGAAGTTGGTTCAAACTAGATAGCATTTCGTTCGAACGAACTTGATTTTGTTCTCATTCGAACGATCTTTATTTTCGTTCGAACGAGTGATCTGCTTCAAAATTTATGTTCGCTTTATAAATACCTTTTTGTGTTTAACTATATAAGACTTTTCCAGAACTGTTTCTGCATATCTTTTGCAAAAAAACTTATACTTTTGAGTTTAGAAAACCTTTTTGATTAACAAAACACATTCCTAAAATATATTTGTGTGAATCCCTTTAAACCCTAGATAGTTTGTATCCTTGCATAAACCTTGTGGAGAGGTACTCCATGGCTGACTTGTGAACCCGAAGGGATCATGACTGAAGAAGAAGGCTGAGGTTGATCGGTGGATACTAAGATAGAATCTGTCGCTTGTGGACTACTTGGATACAAGTGGTATTCTTTAGAGATTTACGAAGACTAGCGCATTATACTTGTGGTTGGTATCAAGTAATTTGTAAGTCGACTATCTTGTATTATTTCTAAAGTGCTGAAAATAAAAGGTTTTGCTTGTAAGGAATTTTTCCTCAAATTTCCTTGTTTGTTTGCATGCTTTATTTATCAGTTTTATCACCTAGATGCATGTCTTATGGTTAAAAAGATAAAAATTTGGATTTGTTTGTGTTGGAAATCTAATTATATAAATATTACATTAAGATCCCAATAGCGCAACCTTTAAAAATTCGTATCAGAGCAAGTTGCACTAAGTGTTAGATCCTTATTTAGTGCAGTTTTAGGGTGATTGATTTTTTATCTCTTTCTTGTGTTGGTTTATTTGTTCTCTCTCGAGGGATAGCCATTGTTTTGACGACTTAAATCATTTGAATTTGAAGTTTGCTAAAAGAATTGAAATTCTTGAAAAACAAAATATTCATTTCAAAGACATTATGTATCTTTTGCAAATGGTTCAAAATCAAAGAGATTTATTTCGTGAGAAACTTATAGACATGGATCGATACTTTAAAATTTCTAAGTGTCAAAGAAAGAGAGTGATGATAGAGTCCAATTTTTAGAGAAAAAAATTAGAAGACTCTAAAATTTCTGGGGTTAGTTTAAGTGCTATTGAGGAAAATAATGTTTAATTAATGATTTTAAGGCACATGAAAAGACTCCTAGGGATAAATTCGCTAGTATTGAGGGGGAGCAAGATAACCTTCTAGGAATGATTGAAAATTTAAAGAAGGAGTCCCTAAAACTTAAAGAGTCAAATTCTTTGTTTGAGTCTAAAATTTTAAAGTTAGAAGATGGTTTAAAAGGCTCGAATAGTTTTAGTAGTGATGGTACTAGGTCACATGTTTCTAATACTTACTATGTTAAAGGCAAGACCATTGTTCATTTTAGAGGGCCAACCGCATCCAAGGACGTTAGAAAAGGTAAACCCATAGGTAACATTCCTCGCATTTACACATGCTCACATTGTGGTAGGAAAGGTCATCTTAGGGCATTTTGTTATGATCTTGGAAGAGGTCCTAGGAAGTTGAGGTATAGCGTTCACTTGGTTCATGAATCCCGATGCATTAGGTATACATCTATTTGGGTTAGAAAATCTATTTTGGAGACGCTAAATGCTATATTGGTTGATTTCCACATGCTTGCACATGATGCTTCACATGCTATATCTTATGGATGATTCCTTGTATGATTTTGTTTGTCATACTCTAGTTGTGCTTCATGATATATGTTTGCAAGTGTATGGCATGCGTATATTTTGTATTATTTTTTATTTTATTGAGTCATATTGAAAAAATACAAAAATATTTTATTTTGATAAAAAAAATTTGAAAAAAATACAAAAAAGTTTTTTTGTTAATATTTTTTTTTTAAAATACAAAAAGATTTTTGATTTTTGTGTATTTTAGTTTTACACATTTACTGTGCCATGTTGGTGCGTTTGAATCCAATTCACTCTATACTTTCCCTGTGTCTATGACATTTGGTTATGATTATAAAACTTAGATTGTTCTTAACTATGTTTATGGATTTGTTTTGAACTTGATTTGCTTTACGGATTTGACTTTGTATATGCCTCTGGACACAAATGCATGGGCTTTTTGAGTGATAACTTCACATGTATATTTGAGCTCTGTGAGATGTTCTCTCATCAATTTTGTCATTTACATGTTTTTATGACTATGGGGTATTTGTGCACGTAAAAATCGTTGCTCGTGAGACTTTTTTTAGTATTAAAAAAATATGAGTGATCACGAGAAAGGGTTGCAAAATATAGGTTGACTTTGCGTGAAAGCCACCGTTGAAAAGAGACCCCAAAAAATTCCAAAAAGGGGCCAACTTTGTTTAGTTTCTTTGATCATTCAAAAAGAAATAATTTCAAAATAAAATAAAATAAAAGCCTAAAAATATGAAATATGTTTATCTTTTGAGGGAGTTTAGTTGAAGATCAACGGTTTTGCACAATGAATCCTAATATGCTTATTTTATCATGTTGTAGAATCATCAATATTCTAGGCTTGTGTGCATTGTGATTGTTTTGTCCATTAAGTTCAATTTATCTTGTCACTTGAGGCTAAAGCTTAGTTTGTTAAGTTTTGTGGTCAATTAGAACTTCGTGAATATATTTGAATGTTTGGATCATATTTCATTTGTATCTAGTTCACACCCAATCATTCCATCCCACATGTTTAGACACATTGATACTATGTGAGTGTGTAAAGCTTATGTATTTTGTGGTAGTTTATACTTATATATGTGTGCCAGATTTTCTTTGGTATAACTTGCATATATTATATATGGTATTGTGTTGTATTTTAAAATTTTACATTTTTTGAAAAAATGAAATTTTTAAAAAAATTTGGTTGTGTTTGCCTTTGAGATTATCATTACAGGCACTTGGTTTATATCTTTTGTGACGATATCTTATTCTTATTTGTGATTGTTTGAAATTCATGCTTTAGTTTCTACTCCTTGTCTATTTCGGACAAAATAAATGGGGGAGAACAATTTATAGGCGAGTTTGATTTATGGGAGAAATTTTTTATGCATTTTATTTTATATGTCAAACTCGATACATCACGAGTATTTTCTTTGTTTCATATGTGTAGGTACATTTGGAAGATCATATTCACATTACACTCGATGAAGACAAAGTTCACAAGAGAAGAACAAGAAAAAGTGGAGATTTGAAGACATCATTTGAAGTCATTTTTGAAGACATCATTATCTTGTATACATCCATTTTCTAGGGTTTGGGAGGGTATTAGGATATTTTCATTGTCTTTGGAGATTTTAATGTAATTTGAATTTCGGTTTTATGTTTGTACCAGAATAGACAAAAGGGGAAGATTTGTAAGAGCATAATTTATGTCATTTTCTCATGGCTTAGGCTTACATAGATTTTGGGGTATCCTGCTACACTTCGACTCGAGTCGCCACAAAGAACAGAATCTCCAACATATCTAACTTTCAAGGATCTTTACACTATGAAGGTCTAATTCTATTAAGAGTTTAAATTTATTCATTAAATTTATTTTGGAATGTTTTATTTTTATTAAAAGTGAAATAGGATTTTTTGTTTTGAAAAATTGAGGCATTTTTTATTTAAATTATTTTTCAAAGTTCGCTGACCTCGTTCATGAATCACGGGTATTTTCTTTGTTTCATGTGTGTAGGTACTTTTGGAAAATCATATTCACATTACACTCGATGAAGACAAAGTGTCCAAGAGAAGAATAAGAAAAAGTGGAGATTTGAAGACATCATTTGAAGTCATTTTTGAAGACATCATTATCTTATACCTATCCATTTTCTAAGGTTTGAGAGGGTATAAAGATATGTTCATTGTCTTAGGGGATTTTAATGTAATTTGGATTTCATTTTTTTGTTTGTACCGGAATAGACAAAAAGGGGAGATTTATAAGAGCATAATTTATGTCATTTACTCATAGCTTAGGCTTATATAGATTTTGGCGTATCCCGTTACACTTCTACTCGAGCCGTCATGAAGAACTGAATCTCCATCATCTTCAAATTTCAAGGAGATTCACACTATGAAGATAGTAAGAGATTAAATTTATTCATTAAATTTATTTTAGGATGTTTTATTTTTATTAAAACTGAAACAAGTTTTTTTTCATAAATCGAGGCATAATTTTTTTTTATTTTTTTCAAAAGTTCGCTGACCTCATTCAAACGAGATCAGATTCTCGTTCGAACGAGTTGTCACTTTTGTTCGAAGGCCCGTTTGATCATTTTATCTACGTACATCTGACGAGAGTGTACTGTTTCACTTCGTATGAATGTCATTTGAAGCTGGTTCAAACGAGATAGAATTTCGTTCGAACGAACTTGGTTTTATTCTCGTTCGAACGAGCCTTGTTTTCATTCAAACGAGTGACGCCGCCTCAATATTTTTGTTTGCCTTTTAAATACCTATTTTTTGTTTAACTTTTTTAAGGCTTTTTCCAGAATTGTTTCTGCATATCTTTTGCAAAAAAAAAAATCATGCTTTTGAGTTTAGAAAACCTTTTTGATTCATTAAAAATATTCCCAAAATATATTTATGTGAATATGTTTAAGCCCTAATTACATTGTATCCTTGCATACACCTTGTGGAGAGGTACTCCATGGTAGATTTGTGAACCCGGAGGGATCATGAATGAAGAAGAAGGTTGGGGCCGAACGGTGGATACCGAGAGTGAATCAACTCTCAAATTGTGAACCCCGAGGTTATACCCATAAGGGATTTTTCCTCAAATTTCCTGATTTGTTTACATGCTTTAATTTATCTGTCTTATCACCTAGATGCATGTCTTGGGGTTAAAAAGATAAAATTTAGATTTGTGTATGTTGTATATTTATTTATATAAATATTCCATTAAGATACCAATAGCGCACCCTTCACATAAAGAAATCCTTGCAACTCGGGATGATATCCTCTATGGAAAAGAGTTGTACATGAATTACGGGATGATCAACAAGTTCAAATAGAACGAGCTCAACGTGTCGTGGGTTATCGAGGAAGATAGATAAATCTTTGAACTAGAAGCTGAATGGGGGTTTTTGTGCTATTTCCTGATGAAGTTACCCCGGTAGACATGTTAGGGTCCCCAAATTTAATCCTTGTGAAATTCTTCCATGACTGATACACTGCCTTCGTCACAAACGGTAGCACTAAGGAGAAAGGACAGTTAGAAATCATCCCTGAACTCAAACTCTACATCCATGTTCCTGACTTAAGATCCCTAACACCTACGACACCGCCTTCGATCGATCCTCAGAATGCGACCTACCAGTCCTCGTGGGACTATTAGTGGAACGAGGAAAACCACCAGCTCTTCTTGTAAGATCTCTCCAAGGCACTCCCCTACACTGACCCCGTGGTAGGCTCGACGAAGGATATCACTAAAACTCTGAGGGAAAAGAAATCCAAATTAAGGAACACCGTCTTCCCTAGCCTTTAATTTGTGCCAAGATTCCAAAGTACCTGAAGACCCCTCCAAAGCCCCCCAGTAGAATTAGTCCCACCTCATCACCAACATCAAGTGAAATACGGTACTCAATAATCGAACTTCTGTTAGATTCATCTTAGAAACCATCAGTTGAAGAACTTTTGAGCCTATCATGCTAGCAAAAGAGTCCCCCTCATCCCCTCTCTCAATGTATCCCTCTATAAAGAAGACTTTTATGATATTATTGGTGTTATCCTTCCTCCCTTTTATGGCATAATAAATAATGATTTCTAGTATTTGCTTGCATGTGTTGTATGTGATGAGTATGAATCTAGCGATGGATTAGAACTCACACCTAATAATGATAACTCTATGGATCTAAACTAATTAGAACACTTATAAAAACATGACCAAGGTCAAAATAGACGCATGTCTCCCAACGAGGATGACACATTAACCATAAACTCGGGCACTCCCTAAAACCCCAAATAGTTGCAAATAGGGTCCTCCCTAGATCAGAATGAATAAGAGAATCTTAGAATCTCCTCGCCAGTTTCTTAGATGTATTCTCTTGGTCTTATGCCAGCATGACGGAGGTTGACCAAACATCATCATGCACGAGATACCCATTCTCCCTGGTGAAAACCCCATAAAATAGAGACTCCGTAAACTGACACTCGAATGATCCCTAAAAGTTAAGGAGGAAGGAGAAACATCTCATTATCGGTTTCATCTAAGTAATAGATTATCCCACTTCTTTAGCCAATATTGTACCTATATCTAAAGACAATGGAAAAGTCTAAATGTGCATAGATTACAGAGATCTTAATCAGGAATATCCCAAGGATGATTTCCCTCTAACCCATATCAACGTATTGGTAGACAGCACAGACAAAAATGAACGAAAGTCCTTCCTAGATGGGTTTGCAGGCTAGAACTATATTTAGATGCACCTCGATCACCAATGGAAAAATTGGGTTCATCACCCCCTTAAGAACGTACTGTTATACATTTATGCCCTTCGATATACAAATGCTGGGGCAACTTACCAAAGAGTGTCCAAAGGCATCATACACACCTCATACACAAGGAAGTGGAAGTCTACACCGAAGACATAACCATCAAATGCAAGGATCGTGAGGGACATGTTCCGTTACTCCATAAATTCTTATAGAGGTTACGCCTCTTTAAAATGAGATTAAATCCCCATGAATGCGTCTTCAGAGTCAGTAAGGGGAAGGTACTCAAATTCATTATCAATAAAGATAAAATCTAGGTGGACACTATCAAGATCAAACCCATACAGGAAATGACATCACCCAAAATAGAGAAAGAGGTCAGAGGGTTCCTAGGTCAAATAAAATTCATAAAACAGTTAATCAACCAACTAACCACCATTTGTGAACCCATCTTCCATATAATAAAAAAGGAATCACCCAAGGAATGGAATACTCAATGCCAGAAAGCATTTGAGAAAATACGGGTGTACCTCACACACCCATCGATGTTAGTACCTCCCTAATCGGGATAACCTCTCATACTCTACATGACCATAATTGACACAGCTATCAGAGACATGTTGGCCCAATACATAGAGATTTCCTAAAAATAATGTGCTATTTACTACATCATAAAAAATCTAGTATCTCATGAACTTAGATACACCACCTTGGAAAAGTCTTGTGTATCCCTCGTATGGATCACTCGCAAACTTTGCCATTACATAATGTCCTTCAGTATATAACTGATCTCCAATATAGATCCCCTAAAATACATGTTTGAGAAACCTTCTCTCTCTAGATGAATGGTTAAATGGATATGATATTGTCAGAGTTTGAAATCACATATGTCACATAGAAATCCACCAAAGAGTAGTTTATCTCTGACCTCCTCGTAAGACAACCCTTATCAGAAGAGGAAGATGGGAATGAGATAGAATTACCCAAAGAGTACCCTTGGGCATAAATGATGGAGAAACTTGGGAACTCTACTTCGATGTGGCCTCTAATAAAAGGGGATTCAGATTTGAAATGATCCTTTTATCTATCTACTTTAGTGACTCACTATTGCTATCAAACTCACTCACGAGTTCACCGACAACATAGACGAGCACAAGGACCGCATCAAAGGTTTTCAAATCGCCTTCGAATTGGGAATCACCGACCTACAAGTCTATGGTGACTAAAGTTTGGCAATCATATAGATATTAGGCAAATGGAAAATCCAGGATGATAAGTTACAACCTTACCATGCCTACTTAGAAGAGGTGGCTTTGTGATTTTAACATATATAATTCGACTTCCTCCCGACAGCTAAGAAAACCTTTGGAAATGTAACCTCCATGATAGACATGCAAGGAGGAACTACAAAAATCACATTTATCGTGACCATCTGAATCACCTCCTCTTATTTCTTTGAGAATGATGCCATCGTATATATAATAATGAAACCCACGGTTTGAACTATGACATATGGAATTTTTTCAACAAGAACCACTACTCATCCAATGCTTACCTAAATAATCGAATTACCCTAAGATGATTTGAAACCCATTTCATCATCTATAGGGGACAACTATACAAAAGAGGGTTCGACGGAGTACACTTATAATGCGACATAGAAGACATCATGGACAAAATCCATAGTGGCTAATGTGGCCCTCATATGTATGGGAACACCCTCTTTAGAAAATACTCAAACAGTAGTACTAATGGAATATTATGCAAATGGATTACATGGATTACATTAAGAGGTAACTCAAATGTCAACTTTAGGCCCAATGTGCCTTTCTCCGCCTGGGGGGTAACATCATAGGGAAAGTAACCCCTAAGGACTCCATTGGGCACGAATTCATCCTAGTCGCCATTGACTACTTCACCAAATGGGTAAAAGTTAATTCTTACGCAGTGATGAACGCTAAAAATGTGGCCAAATTCATATGTTAAAACATCATTTGTGACTTCAGCGTACCTCATTAATTGGTATCAGATAACGGGTCTCACTTATAGAGAGAGGTCTCGAACCTACTACACAAGTATGGTATCACTCGACATAAGTCCTCCCCATATAGACCTTAAACTAATGGAGCAATTGAAACTATATCAAATATGTGCAAAACGTTAAAACATCATCAGAAAGATGACAGAGACCTATAGTTATTGGTCAAAAAACTCCCATACGCCCTCTGGAGTAACTACACTACATATCAAAACTCAATAGGGTTATCCCCCTACTCACTAGTTTATGGCATGAACTCGTCCTACCCATAGAGCTTAAAATAATGTCATTACGGGTCATGCTCGAAAGCCAAGTGGCCAAAACCAATTGGGTTCAAGCTTGCTACGACGAACTATCTATTCTCGACGAGAGGAGGCTAAAGTTCATTTATCATAATCAGGGATACCAATAGTATATCGCTCGAGCATTAAATAAGAGGGTTAATACGCAAAGCATACAAGAGGGCGATCTAGTCCTAAAAGAGAATCTCAAACCCAATTGGATCCTGGATGAAAATTTTCACCCAACTAGGGAGGACCCTACCTCGTTTCAAAAATAAACTCCAGCAAAGAAGATGCCTTATTTTATCTCGACGGGGTTACATTTTCCCAACCCTTCAATCTCGATCGGTTGAAGAAATTATTTTCTTAAACCTACCTATGGTAAAAAGGAAAAGTCCTATTTAACACAAAAATAATCGGTCATAACGGGAAGGGAAGACTATGCAAGTCCTTTTATATTCCTATCCACACATCAAAAATCCCACTTGAGTTTCCAACCTCTCGCTTGAAGTCAGATAGACAGTTTAAGACCCTAACTTTTCATTCAATAGAACTACGTAGACCTTAATCTTCGCTATATTTTTATCTCAAACATTCAAATGCAGACACATCGTTGTCTTTGAATCGGAGATACGTAGGAAATCTGAGTTATAACTTAGGGCCCAGTCTATACAAACACCAAAAAACCCATATTTTATGGGAAATATCTATTTATGGTCATTGCGCCCTCACTCCTAAAGAGTTGGTGCAATCTAAATAAACTAAAATTTCAAGTAATAAAATAGTGCTCTAAGGCATTTTTAGAATTCGCGTGGTCATCCTTATTCAAGAAACCATGCATAAAGGTTGATACTACAAAAGTATAAGTCAAAATAAGCCAAGTGGGAAAGTACACTAGCACTGTACCCTTCTTCCCAAAAAAAACACAAAAAAACCCTCCTTGCACCCCATATCCCGGGACAAATCATCAATAGATAGTCTTACTAAGGACTCCTCACAAAAAGACACCTTATCCATGGAAAAGGATGACACTCTAATTCCAAAGCTACATCAAAAGGCTCTTCCTAGTTCGCAAGCAAAGAAAGACAAGCTTCCTTCCCTCACACTCTGACGTCAATTCAGACAATTGGCTCACCGATAAGTGGATAAAGTTATCTCACTCCAAAAGAAAAAGTTTCAAAAAAGCGGGGTACTTTTTGTTTCCCCATAAATATATCTCCTTACTGTTATTTTTTTTATAAATAAGTGTATGTGTGTCCCCACCATTTTAAACAAAAGGAGCTTAGGCTCATTTTTCCCATACGCACACTGTCCATTACTCAGATGCATAAATTCTAAAAAATTGAAAACAAGCAGAATACAACATATAGGTACAAACAATTCATCATCAAAAGAAAAAACACTATTATTTATACACATGATGTATGATGAGAATCCCCATACATGCCAAAAAATTTATTAAGGATTCCTCACATTCCTCCTAAGGGAATGTACTACATAATTACCCAGGGCTTTACCCCGACCAAATCCAAGGAAAAACATGGGACTTAGCTAATATATAAAGTCGTGCTGTTTTTATATTTAGCAAGCATGAGAGTTTATAGGTTGGCTTCGTACTCTTAACATTTAACAACTTTTGATTTTTTTTAGAATTGACACTTGAAACTTGAAAATAATGTTATGCTTAACTAAGTTATACATTTATTCTTGAATTTTGAATAATATTGTTGGTTTAATATCATTATATTTGTTCAAAAATAGATAAAACCGTGAATCAAATCAAGGATACCCAAGGAATTACCCAACTAAACCAAACTTAACCGTAATTGTTTTGGTTTGGTTTGGTTATATGAATGGGTTAGTTGTGCTTCCAAAATCACATAAACAAACTATGTAGGCTTTGGTCTAGGTTTCAGTTAAGAACTAGAAAAGACCTACATATGTCCACTCTTTTTTATAAGGCAAAATTACTACCATTAAAGGAATATTTATACGGGTAAATTTTGAGTTAAGTCTTACGTATGTATTAACTTATTTCGATGGTCAAAACATATAGGTTTAGGATTGTCATATAATTGTTACTTATGCCTATGAACCAAGATACGCAAGTGACTATACTTGGTATTACATCATTGGATGCACTACACATTTCTCGAGATCAAAGGTATATGACATTTTCTTATCAAAATAATCACTATTGTATATGGATAATTTTCTGAGGAAATTTATTATTTAAATATGTTTTTGAAAGATTTTTTTTTTTATTTTCTATCGTTGTAAGGAGATGGTCATCTCAGTCTAACGAGAAGCCAATCTCATTCGAATGAGAGTTCCAATGAGAAGCTATTCTCGTTCGATCATGCTTCAAACGAAATTCAAATGGGTGGTTCTATCTTTATCAGAACACATCTCGTTGGAAGCTCATTGGATAGTTGTTCCAATGAAAAGGCTTTATCGTTTGAACGACCTTTGACCTCATTCCAACGAAATGTGTAAAGTTATTCGAACGACCCTGTTATCATTTGAATAAATGACACATTTTTTAAGAAAACATTTTTTAACTTGTTTAAAACGGTCACCCTCTTAAAATTAGGTTATCTATCCATTTTAGAGAAACCTCTATTTGTAGAAATTTTTTGAGCCTCTATATCTTGAAAATACTCTTTAAGTCTAATATCCAAATACAAGATTGTTTATCTTGATTGTTATTCAGGATTAAACCCCATAAACTTTCATAATATATATTTTCGTGTGGTGGATTCCACACACATTGGTGATGGTTGAGGCTATCAGAGAAGTCCGAGGCGTGAAGATGTTGTGAAACTGACGCTGGATTACGCATTGCTATAGAAGAAGGTATAAAGACATTCATCCGCATAGGCTTGATGAAGTGTTGTAAGTCGCCTTTTGTAAAACGTTCTCTATAGTGAAATTTATTTAGGCCTGGTCGTTCAAGGTTTTTCCCGATTGGGTTTTTCTCGTACATCACCGTCTCTTGTGATTGTGCTTATTGATTATTACTTGACTTATCTTGCATGTTAAGTTATTAATTAAGTTAATCAAGAATAAAATTGGTAATAATTTGACAATCGTGCTTAGAAAGGCTTAGACGATTTATTTGACTTTCTGGTATATCTTAAGTTAATTGATTCATTATTAGAAAATCAAACTTTCAATATTCTAGAATTCATGTAATGTCATGGGTGAAATTACTGAATATGTTCCCCTCCATGATAACATGGTGTAGAAAATTCTTAGTTTCAAAAGTCATAAAATATCCTTTGCTAATGTTAATTACTACTAAAATAGAAAATAACAAAGAAAAATGCAATAGGATAAAAATAAGAAAAATGTCAAAAACCCCACGTATGCGATTCTCATCCAAAGGAGATTCCATATATCAGGGGAGCACTAAGACTGAAGTAGACTTGTTTTGGGAGATAAAAAGAATCTTGGATACCATCAGGTCCAACATCATTAAAAGAAACACATGAACAATTGGGATCGTTCAAGGGGTTACACTTTTCTTCTGGAGAGTGGGACACAAAGCATTTAGGTTTCCTAAGGAAGCTATAGGATAACAAGTCTAGAGACCTTGGAAGTAGAATTTTCAAGCACCACTAGCGCCTAAATTTTAGGTACAGGCACTAGTGGCTCCTCTGATAGCCCTCATTGATCAGCAACATATGCAGTATGGCCGTATGTAACATATTATGACTTAGGAGGGATAGACACCAGTTCATACAGCTAATGGTAAAAATCTTATCCATTGTATACTTAGTAATACTCTTTTTTACATAGGCGATACACACTATATTATTTCACAAGATTTTATGCTAGCATTTGGTATGACACTGAGGCCCTGTAGTAAGTCTTTGTCTATGGCATTACCATTGGGGACTAGTGTCGTGATGTCAAATATCTGTGGCGATTTGGGTATCAATATTGGACGGTTGAGATTAATGGATGATATGTTAGTATGGGCATGTTACCTTATGATATCATCTTAGGTATGGATTAGTTTGTTATGTATCGAGCATTGGTGGACTACTTTCGAAAATTGATAGTGTTTGTTAACCTTAGGACGAGTATTCTAATGTCACCATACCTTAACTTGAAGGAGGGTCTAGCACCCATGTTTACTTCATATATGAATGCATATAAAAAGATATTACATTATCTTTGGATATCTTTTTACTAATGTAGGAGTTTTGGAATGTATTTTAGGATATCCCGGTATCGACATACAGATGAGAAATTGACCTTGTGATAAATTTAGATTTGTGTGCTACATCAATTTTTAAGGAGCCATACCATATGTCTCTGTTAGAGATGGGAGAGTTTGAGGAGAAAATTATATAGAGTTTTTGATTCAGTGTTTTATATGGTAGATCTAGTCACACTGGGAGCTCTAATGTTGTTTGCAAAAAGAAGGATAGATATCTCTGATTGTGTATTGATTACGGAGAATTGAATAAAGTGACCAATAGGAATAAATATAGGTTGTTTAGGATAAATTATTTTTTTTATCAGTACATGTATGCAACATACTTTTCTCAGATTGATATGTGAATATCATTAGTTGAGCATGACAGAGAAGTATATGCCTAAGAATTCCTTCCTTACCAGATACGGTTTATATGAGTTTCATGTGATGTCATTTGGTTAATGACATAATGCCATAATGGTCTTTGTAGTTATGATGAATCGATGTTTTATCAAAATTTTGATCAGTTTGTCATCATGTTCATTTATTATATTCCTATACATTAATGGACGACTCAGAAGCATGACAAACATTTAAGGATGGTTCTCCAGACAATATAGGATTGCCAGTTATATACTACATATGAGAAATGTGATTTTTGGCAGAAATAGTTGAAATTTATAGGGCCCGTGGTCTCAAAGAAGGTACTTTAAGTTGAATTGAGTAAGACGACGGTTGTGACAACTCCAAAGTTCCATATTTATGGTGGTCAATCTTAATTACAAAAATTACGGTAGTTAATTAATTAAACACCATTATCACCATGTATGCTTCATATCGTAATCCAATAAGTAATAATCGATAACCAAAATATAGTATAATGAATAAAAGTATAAGAAAAATCCAATGTAAAATAATATCCACAACTTTGGAATCGAAACAAACAAATAGGGGCCTGGATATAAATGGACTAATAATAATTTGTCTCTGAAAACCAACATCTTAAGTAGATAAGGACTGGAGATTAACAAAAAATAAAATGGATGCTACATAATAATCATATGTAGAGAGGAAAATTAATCATGAAACTAAAGCATTTCTTTACTGACCTTTGTCAGCTGGAGGTGCAACATTAAAACTTGAAATATTATAACAACACGTGGGATAGGCACATTGTACGTATTTGATGATACCATAAATGGTATCACCAAATCAATGTGATAAGAAAGCTCAAACCAGTGTATCAATGGAGTATAAACATATATATATATATATATATATATATATATATATATATATATATATATATATATATATATATATATATATATATATATATATATATATATATATATATATGTGTGTGTGTGTGTGTGTGTGTGTGTGTGTGTGTGTGTGTGTGTGCAGAAGGAAATTTGGAAAAGAGCGAGATAACACAGAATATAAGTGATTCAGCCAATCTTGGCCTACTCCACTGTGTGAGTGTGTGTGAAATCCACTAAGAAAAGGGCAGTAATGGACTTATGATACAGAACACTTAAGCTTTCTCTCTCTATGCAGTGAATTTAACAGAGTTTCAGTAGGGCTGTGAATAAGAGATATATCCTTTACAAAAATGTTGAAGAGAAGTATTTATATGGTTAGGGAGGTGTCATACGCACCCCATACATGCAAGATGCATGTACAATATCAATCAGCCAATGTCACGCTTCCACTTGTCATCTATGCATGTAAATAATAATTGAGAGATATTCTTCACATGTGAGGAAGATGTTATTGAAATGGTTTTGTGCACGTGGGGCTAACAGCCCACGTGTACTCCCCCACGTATGCTCCATTCTACGCGCCCTGCCATATGTAAGAGACCTTCGAGGTACTATTGGATCACATGTTGATAATTGTTAAGTACAGTCTCGGCTAACTTGCATTAGGCTGAGATGAGATGAGGTCTCGACTTTCCCATTAGTCAACGAGATGAGACAATAGGGATATTAAGGTGATAAGTGGTCTTAGCCTAACGGAAGGACGAGATCGAGGCAGATGCTACAAGTTTACTTATGAGAGCGCACTTTATAAGGTAGGCCTAAGCCGATTCAGGTTTGAGTGCAGACGAGGTCACACTTGGGCATATCAATCACCCCTAGCCCTTAGTCTTCAATGGCAGGAGGAGACTTAGGAGTAATAATGTCTCAGGATAAGAAGTTAGCACTGGTCATAACCACACGTCAGTCAATTGATGGTTTGCAGGATTGTTAGGACACCTGTTACAGTTCCCATAGGTTAACGTGTGTGAGGGCGGCTAAGGTTCTTGGGGTTTTGTGCCCTAATGATTGTTTTCTTAAAAATTGGTTTCAATGATTTTGATGGTATAAAAACCCTCATCTCCCTCATTTTCATCTTCTTTGTTAAAACTCTCCTTCTCGTCTTACCTGTACCAAGCCTCTATAGTTTTCTTGCAATCTTACTTGCTATTACTTGCCCATACTCTTCTATTTCTTGTTCCTTGGATACCTCATTCAACCAGGTAATCTTCTCCACCATCTATGTCCTTTCATTTGCCTGGTTTCTTTGATTTTGCATTTTTCGATGACTTTCCTATTTTTTGGCGAGTTGTTAGGTGGTTTGTGGTTAAAATAAAGGCTTTCTTAGGTGGTTTGTTACCTTTAGGAGGTGTTGAAGGGTGTCATTTAGGCTTCCTCACCCGCTTTTACCCCAGTTTGGATATCCTGATGGATCACCTGTCACCATCTTCGATGAACCCTTTAAGTTATTCTTGAGAGTTCTTTAGTAAAATGATTCATTTTCCTTCATTTGATCTTGGTGTTGACTTGGTCAACACCCTAAAATGTTTATCCCCTTTCACTTTTTTTCTACCCAAGTGGCATGTAATCCTTTGGATGTTAAGACCTTTGTATAAGTTAGCTGAGGAGTTGACAACTCTCATAAATAGGTATTTTAGAGAGATCGAAAGTTTAAGGCCGAGGATGCTGCTAGGCTCAATGCTGAGGCTTATCCTCTTCATCCTGTTTACACCATCCCCCTTGCTACCATTCATCCTCCTGTTGTTGAGATTGGTGATTTCATGTCCGAGTTGACTGCTTCAGAAGATGATAATCCCTTCGTCTCCCACACCGCTGAAAGTGTGGATTCTTTCAAAGAAGCCATGAGACTCCCTACTGATGGGACTGAGGAGAGTAAAGGTTCTTTAAAATCCTCATACTCAAATCAAGACGTGTCATCGAATTAGGCCAAGTCTTAAAATTAGGTCGAGTCTTGAAATCAGGTCGAGTCTTCTCCAGAGTCAGATTCTTCCATACAAATCCTTTTATCTCATGATGAGTCGAGAATGGGTGTTTTAATTCCACCCCCTATAATGGTTATTCATCTTTACACCATTCTGGGGTAACACTTTGCGAAAAATTCTCATGCTCAAGGTATCGTACCACCTGGTGTTGTCCCGGCTACAGACTACGACAATGATAAAGATGCAAATGAAGGCACACTTGATACCTCATGTGCTGAATCTTGTGTCAGTACAGTTACTAAAGTTGATATCTTGATGTGGAGACCTCTTTTTAGCATTGGGACCTCTATTACTATGAGAGTACCCTCGGCGGACGAGAGAGAATTCCAAGGCTGAGAGGGCGAGGTGTGTGTTTACGAACATATGTTTAAGGTCAACTTCAGTTTACCTATACATCCTGTAGCATGAGCCATTTTGGCCAATCTTATTCTAGACCCTACCCAGCTGTCACCGAATGCCTGGAGGGTTATTATCGAATTTATCGCCGTTTGGAAGGTAGTCCACTATACATACCTTCTAGTTAGCATCTTTAGGGGATGTTACAATGTCTCTTCACCCAAGACTCGACCTGGTTATTACCATCTCATAGCCAGGAAACCGAACAATAAAGATCTAATGGTTACCCAAACTTCCAATCATAATTGGAAACCTCATTACTTTTTTATTTTTGGAGCCTGGGAATTCGGCCTTGTTGTTGCCTGTAGTGCCTTTGAGCCCCGAGTTCCCCAATAATGGGAAAAGGCCCCAATGTCGGCTAAACTAGATTTAGGCTTAAGCATTGAAGCCACCAAAGAACTTAAAAAAGCTAGGAAATAATGCAAGGAAGGGGTTCTTGTATAATTTGAGCAGTTGATGACCCCATATTTTTTAGAGCAGGGTGGACTGCTTATCTGAGTTATGTAAGTATTAAAATTATTTATTCTAATTATTATGTCATATTTCATATATAGGACTCATTTATCACATCCTCTTCATTTCATACCAACCACCCAATAGTTCTGAAGATGTGTGAAAAATGGTGACCCCAAGTTTGACAAACTTATTAAAGAAAGTGGGCAAGAAGACAACCCCGACCCCTCAGACCAAAAAATCCACAACTACCAACCACAATCAAGCCGAGGGGTCAATGAAGCAGAAGGCGTGTCAGGAAAATCTCCCCTCTTCTCATCGAAATAATAAGATCGAGGATGGACCGTTTAAAACCCGGACGAATCAGGCCATTCCCATTTCTTCAGAGGATGCTTTAACTCTTCGCTTGGAGAACTTAAAAATCAGCCTTGACTCTCTCATGGGGAGTAAAACCAAATCCTTTGACTCCCTTGCCTCTATTACCTCAGAGTTTGATATTAGGTTTCTAGAAGCCACCAATATCTCTTTAACAAATGACTTCTTCCTTCATAAATCCATCTAAGTAGGTCCTTGTGTCCTTTTTATACTTTTATCATATCTGTAAGGTTATCTTGTACTTACATATGTTGTCTTATGTAGACTACCATATGTCTTCAAAAACTCCCCCAATGGATAGAGAAAAATGTCCATGAGATCCGCCAAGCTCATCAAAAATGATGAGAGGTAGAGAAATCGTATCTCGGAGTTGGATACTTAGATATTAATAACTTAAAGAACCAACACACTGAAGCTATTAATAACTTGAACACGAATTACTCCGAAACAATCAAGACCCTGAACAACTAGCATGATACCGAGATTACTGGGAAGGTAAAAAAAATAGTTGATGTTAAGATCAAAGAGGGTTAAAGATAAGTTGTGGAAGACCAAGTATTTAGAGGAGTTCCTGGGCTACAACTTGAAATATCTCTAAGGAGGAGCCCATACTAGTTGCCTCTGGCCGACTCTGAAGCTAGTGAAATTTCCCACCTATCAGAGCAGCTTAAAACCTTCAGCCTGGATGACACCTTGGCTATGATTGCTCTGGATTAAATTGAGTGGGAAGTAGAACCAGAGCATACAACACAAATAAATAATTAGGCAGATGAGACAGAGGCTGTCGGCGATGCTGAAGTCGACAGTAATGCCACGGGGGATGGATCGGCTCCCAAAGAGATTGAGATTCTAAATGCCAATGAGACGAACCCTAGTGCCTAGAACTTTAGTCTTTCCACTTATCTAGGTATCCTCCTGTGTCCTAATGTCCCTTATGATGTAAATCTTTAAAATACTCATGATTTCTAGTTTTGATTTGGTCTTGTATTTTGTGGCTACTTGTATGATTGAATTAATAGAGTTTTATCTCGTACTTAAGTTTCCTTTATCTGTTTGTATGTGTGAATTCTTTGGATGTTTTAACAAGTAACTATAATTAAATGGGTTATAATCTTGAGATCACCAGTTAATAATTTTTTTCACACATCGTCCCATCCTTAGATGAGATAAATATCAATGACTAATTTCATAATTTGAACATTGTCTCGTGCTTAGATGAGATAAATATGACTACTTTTTGAATTTCAATCCACCAAATTATGGTGTTATATCACAAGTCCCCTCTCGTCGTTTTGAGAGTGTATGGACGAGAGCTACCTCGTCCATAAACTGTCGTCTCGGCCGAGAGAGTTTTTTCACTAAGTATTGATGTTTAAGATGAACCACTATAAAGTGATTTTTGAATTTGAATCCACCAAATTATGGTGTTATATCACAAGTTCTCTCTTGTCATTTTGGGAGTGTATAGAGGAGAGATACCTCGTCCATAAACTGTCGTCTCGACCGAGACAGTTTTTTCACCAAGTTAATAATGTTTAAGATGAACCACTATAAAGTGATTTTTGAATTCGAATCCACCAAATTATAGTGTTATATCATACGTTCCCTCTCATCATTTTGAGAGTGTATGGATGTGATCTACCTCGTCCATACACTGTCGTCTAGGCTAATAGAGTTTTTCCACCAAATTAATGACGTTTAAGATGTTGTTCCCCCCTCTCGGTGTTATTAAGAGTCCATGAACGAGGTTAACCTGCCCAGATTGTCATGTCACTAAGAGTAAGTTAAAGATACTTCACCATAAATGATGTTCCATAGCTTGGGATGAACTGATACATACATTTAGACTACTCATATAATAAAATAGGAGAGAACACTTTGGATTTCAATTCATAACTTCCTTCTCATACATTGTTACATAGATAAAAGAACTTCATACAAAATTCCTACTGATAATACTTTTTTAGATGGTCGGCATTCCAGGGGTTGGAGAATGGATCTCCTTCCAAGTTCCCCAACCGATATATACCTGGAACTACCTCTTCGATGATTCTGTATGGGCCATGCTAGTTGGGATGGAGTTTGTTTGGATTTTGCCAAGTTTTCTTCAAAACTAAGTCTCCAACTACCAATGGTCGGGCCTTCACTCTTTTATTGTAGAGTTTCATTATTCTCTACTGATAGGTAGCTTTCCTAACCTTAACATCTTCTCCTATGTCTTTTATTAGATCCAAATTCAGTCTACACTTTTCAGTATTCTCCTCTGGGTCATATGCATGGACTTTATGAGTTGGAAAACCAATCTCTGTCGTCACCACGACTTCTGATCCATAGGCCATCATGAACGGGGTCTCCCTCGTTGGTGTTCTCTTCGTCATCCTATAGGCCCATAGGACGACGTGCACTTCTTCCGTCCATTTTCCTTTGGCATCTTCTAGTTTTTTCTTAATTCCATTAAGGATTATTATATTCATCACCTCTGCTTGCCCATTGGCCTGGGTCGGCCAGGAGTTGAAAAGAACTTCTTAATGCCGACCCTTTTGCAGTACTTCTCTAAGGATATATACTTAAACTACTTCCCATTATCTGAGATAAAAGTATTGGGTAATCCATATCTGTAAATAATATTCTTCCAAATAAATTGGAAGGTCTTTCTCTCCATTATGGTGATCATTGCCTCGGCCTCCACCCACTTAGAAAAATAATCGATAACTACTATCAGATATCGGTAGTTACCTACAACTCTTGGCAATGGTCCTACCAAGTCAATCCACCATAATGCAAATGATCAGGGGGAAATGATAGAAGTAAGTGGTTGGTGAGGTTGATGAGGGATACTAGAAAACCTTTGACACTTGTCACATTTCTTCACATAACTAGCTCCATCCTTGGCCGGTGTCGGCCACAACCATCCCTAGGTGACAATACTCTTTGCCAATGATCTTTCTCCTATGTGGCTAGAGCAAGACCCCTCATGCACATCCTTCAAGATATACTCCACCTCAATTAGATGGACACATCTGAGTAGAGTAAGGAGGAATCTCTTCTTATATAAGATGTCTCCTACGATGGAGAACTCCGTCGCTTTGTACCTCAATTTCCTCCTCTCAGATTTTGAATTGGGTAACTCCCCGTATCTGATGTATCTAATGATAAGGTCCATCCATGAATCTCCCAAGTTCAGGTAATAGCAAAACTCCACCGAATTATCACCTTTTTC
This sequence comes from Sambucus nigra, assembly GCA_949130495.1. Taxonomy (NCBI): domain Eukaryota; kingdom Viridiplantae; phylum Streptophyta; class Magnoliopsida; order Dipsacales; family Adoxaceae; genus Sambucus; species Sambucus nigra. The sequence continues at coordinate 325,881,370 of OX422218.1, forward strand.
AATGGTCGGATGGTGTAGCATCTCCACTGGCACCAACCTTTTAATCTCTGTCCTAGTGGTGGAGGCTAATCTCACCAAGGTATCAGCTTGGCTGTTATCTAGCCGAGTGATCCTTTTTAGCTTGATTTCCTTGAAATTTTTAGTCCTACCTTTACCTTTCCTAGGTACTTGTCCATTCTATCATCCTTGGCCTCATATACTCCCAATATCTGATTTACTACCAATCTAGACTCACTATGAACCAAGAGTTGGTTGACTTTCAATGCTCTAGCGAGGGAAAGTTCAGCCAGAAGAGAATCATACTCTGACTCATTATTGGATGTCTTAAAACTTAACCTCATACCATATTCGATGTCGATCCCGTTTGGGGCTAACAAGATCAAGCCTGCTCCACTTTCGGCTTCGCATGAAGAGCCATCAACAAACAAATTCCATATATTTCCTTCCTTAGAAAAAGCACCCTCTTCTAGGGTCCCATTCTTTAAAAGATCGCTCTCTTCTTCGTTCTCAACCACTCTACCTCTTTTTATGCTCGTCTCGACCTCAACTAAACATTTATTTACTTTTTCTGGCTTTGATATTGGGTTTTCAAACTCTTCACTGCCGGTCTCATCCCGGGTGAACTCAGCGATGAAATCTTCCAAAGACCGCCTTTTGATGGCCATCCTCGGTTGATAGATGATTTCAAATTCTCCCAACTCTATTGCCCAGGCCATTGACCTACTCGATTTCTCAAATTTATGGATGACTTGTCTGAGATGAGAGTCGGTGAGGATGACTATAGTGTGCGCCTAAAAATAGAATTTCAATTTCCTCGAGGCATGAATTAAAGCATAGGCCAGCTTCTCCATCTTAGGATATCTATGCTCGGCCCCTTGGAGGGCCCTACTATTGAAGTGCATTGGCTTCTGCACACCATTCTCGTCTCTAACAATTGCAACACTAATGGTTGACTTTGACACGACCAGATACAGATATAACCTTTCACCTTGAATAGGTCGAGATAACAACAGTGGTGAGCCGAGATAAGCCTTGAACTCCTGGAAGGCTCTCTCACACTCTTTATTTCATTCAAAGGCCTTTCTTAACACTTTGAAAAATGGGAGACACTTATCAGTAGCTCTGGATACGAACCTGCTCAATACTGCTACCCGTCCAGTCAACCTATGAACATCTTTTATCATCGTTGGAGTCTTCATCTCCATCAGATCTTTAATCTTCTCGGGTTGGCCTCAATCCCCCTTTGATTCACAATAAAACCTAAGAACTTACCTGCCCCTTTGAAACTCAATCCCCCTTTGAGTTCCAAATGAAAACACACTTGTAGGGGTTGAGTTTCATTTGGAACTCATCCATGGTGTCAAAAGTTTGCTCAAGGTCTGCCACATGAGTGCCTACCTTAAGACTTTTTGTCAGCATGTAATCAACATATAACTCCATGGTTTTCCCTATCTGATCTTCAAACATCTTAGTTACTAATATCTGATATGTCACCCCAGAATTCTCTAGGTCGAAAGGATTAACCTTGTAATAGTAAGTCCCTTTATCGGTAATGAACGATGTTTTCTTCGCATCGACCGTGTCCATAAAAATCTGGTTATAGCCTGAGTAGGCATCCATAAAACTCATTAATTCATGCCCGATCGTGGTATTAACCATCTGGTCTATCCTCGGCAGGGGGAATATGTCTTTGGGGCATGCCTTGTCCAAGTCTATGAAATCAACGCACATTCTCCACCTGTCATTGTCCCTAGGGATGATGACGACCTTTGCTAACCATTCAGGGTAAATGACTTCCTTGATAAAGTTAGCTTTCTCTAAATTCTTCACCTCTTCTCTGATAACATCTTACTTCTTTCTGGAGTACACTCTCCTTCTTTATCTGATCGGCTTTACATCCTCGGCCACATTGAGCTTATGGAAGAGGACCTTAGGAGGAATACCAAGCATATCCTCATGGATCCAAGCAAAAATTATTTGCCTCTTCCTCAGTAATTTGATCAACTCCTCTTTAATCTCTTTCTTCAGGGCCTTATCGATTTGGATGATTTTTTTCGGCTCATCCTCATTGAGGACGATGGATTCTACCTCCTCAGTGGCTTCTCCTTTTTTTAGCTTAGTCTTATCCTAATAATGTCAATGTTATAAGTTGTAGTGTCCCTCTTATACGCCTCTCTCTCTTCATCCGAGTTGAAGTAGCACTCACGTGACATAACTTTGTCACCTTGAACTTCCCCTATTTTATAAAGAGTCGAGAATTTAATCATCTAGTGAACTATTGAGGTCACAACCTCAAACTCCTTGAGGGATACTCATCCCAAGATTATATTGTAGGATGAGTAGACGTTCTCATCCATAATAAATAAATCGATCTTCTTTGTGAGACATTTTGGCCAACTGTTCCCCATTCTAACTTCCATCTCGTAGAATCTTAAAGGTTGCATTTTATCCCCACTAAAACCAATGAGAGGTTGGTGATATTGGATTAACCTCTTCTTGATGTACCTAAACATCATATCGGTCGAGGTGCCACCATCGACCAATATCCTGGGAACTTGTTACCCATGTACCAAGGTGGTAATTACTAAGGGGTCATTATGTGGGGATAAAATCCCTTTAAAATCCAACCTCGAGAAACCGACAATTAGTGTGTTCATATCAAATTTTGTTCTATTCACCTTCTTCGGCTTAACAGCTGTCGAGTGCACTTCTTTGGGTTTTGGAGGAAGAGTTTTTGCCTTTGCCACATGAACTTTTCTGTCAACAATTTCCTTTCCAGTGCCTATAAGTCCTCCGCAGATCATTTTACCCCTAGAGAGATCATATTTAGCCAACCTTTAGGATCAGTTATCTTCGATGGGAGGTCTGGGTCTGCTTCATCATCATCGTCTGAAGCATTATCTTCTTGGCTTGCTAGGGAATAAGGCCTGCATTTATTATTCCTCTTCTTTCGGGTGTCCTCTCGGCCACCCTTTGAACTGATGTTATCCACATACTTCCTTAACTTGTCGGCCTTCAACATTTTTTCAATAACATCCTTGAGAACAAAGAATCTATCAATTATATGGTCGTGATATTTATGAAATTCACACCATAGGTTCTTTTTCCTCTTATGAGAAGGAGCTCTCAACTTCTCTGGACTTCTCATAGACCGATCATTATTTATCTTATTCAGAATACACTCACAACTGACTGTCAACGGGGTTTAGTCAGCGAACTTATCGCCCGCCAACCTCTTATTGCTATTATTCCCCCTTTTCTGGAATTTACTTCCATTTCTTGCTCCTTTCTCATCGTCTCCCTTTGCAACCATCACCTCCTTCGCATTTATAACTTTTTCGACCATAACCAGGATTTCAGCCATGGATTTTAGAGGATCTTCGGTGAGCTTCCAGAGGATCTTTCTTTTCTGCAATCCTCCCATCAAGTCGATCATAGCAATGCTCTCTTCGTAGTCTTCAACCTCTAATTTCTCCTTATTGAAACGAGATATGTACTCCCTTAAACTTCAATTCTTTCCCTGCTTAACATACAAAAGGTGTATCGTCTTCTTTTGGGGCCTTATTCTGAAGAAAAATTCTGTATAAACCTATTTACCAACTGCTTGAAGTTTTCTATTGAGTTTTTGGGGTGAGACGTGAACCACACATGAGCAACACCAGTGGCTTAAATTTAGCTGAGGTTGGATAACTCATAATCTTTGCCACAAATGGTGAGCCTTCAGTGTAACCCCTCTACAAAGGGTCTCGGATCTTCATTATATCCCCTATCTTGTCCCCCAATAACTTTATGGAGTCATTTTAAGGCCTCTCTACTGCAGCTGCAACCTCTCTCTAAGCCTGAGCAACATTATATCCATCCCTTATCTGTCGATTGTACGAATTGAGGGATCTCTAGTATCTATCCTCAATTGACTATTCACCTCTCCCTATTCATCATCTTGGACTTATCAAGGCCTACGATCACCACATCTATCATTCCTTCTGGAACCACCGATGCTTAGAGATATGGAGAAGCGATTCCTCAAGTCATCTATTGTTGGGCTGAGCCTATCAAAGGCTGACCCTCTACTTAGTCTATCTAAGGCTGATGCCCATGGCCTACATTCTATGCTCTGCCTTCCGTTATGTCCTCTATTGGACTGAATTGGTCACACAGTGTCTCTAGAGATTTGATAAGGCTCCCAACATTCTTTGTCATCCTCATAATCATACTAATCATCCTCATCATCAGGGCATTCCTGACCCGGCCTCCCCAGGTGTAAACGCCTAGGGTCGGCCACGTCTTTACGCCTTTGCTGTCTCATCTCTGGCATTGGCAGGTTTAACCACCATGTTCTGGATGAATGAGGTGAGTTGTTCTTGGATCTTCCATTGGATTTTCATTAGCGTCGTCGCCACCTCAGCCATTTCTGACTGGGGTGGGGCTTGGCTATATCTTGGGCCAACGACAATGGAAAATCGGAGGACATATCTTCGGTGAACTGGAAGAGCTGAGCATATGAAGAAAATCTTAAAAGGCTAAATATGAGCTCTTTTAATGGTGATACAGGCCCACTTGAGCGGAGTTGGATCACCACCATAGAATTCGGTGATTACAAGCTAAACATGGATGAGAACGAAGATATACTTCATTCCCGCAGACGGCGCCAGATTATGGTATCACCAAATCAATGTGATAAGAAAGCTCAAACTAGTGTATCAATAGAGTATAAACATACATATATATATATATATATGCAGAAGGAGATGAGGCAAAGAGGGAAATAACACAAAATATAAGTGGTTCAACCAATCTTGGCCTACTCCACTATATGAGTGTGTGTGAAATCAACTAAGAAAAGGGCACTAATGGCGTTGGGATACAGAACACTCAAGCTTTATCTCTCTATGCAGTGAATTTAACAGAGTTTTAGTAGGTCTGTGAAATAGAGATATATCATTTACAAAGATGTATAAGACAAGTATTTATGTGGTTAGGGTGGTGTCATACGCACCCCAGACATGAAGGAGGCGTGTACAATATCAAGAAACCAATGTCACGTTGCCACCTATCATCTATGCATGTAAATAATGATTGAAATATATTCTTCACGTGTGAGGAAGATGTTATTGCAACGGTTTTGTGCACATGGGGGCGTGCTCCTTTCTATGCTCCCTCCTAGATGTATCCTGTCGAGATGAAGTGTCGGCCTGGCCGAGTAAGAGATCTTTGAGGTACTATTGGATCACATGTTGATAATTGCTAAGTAGAGTCTCAGTTGAGTTGCATCTAGTCGAGATGAGTGTTGATACTGAATTTAGTCTGTTCACATGGCTCAATCGAGTGGAGACACGTGGCAATCTGCATGGCAACAACAAACACTTTCGAGGAACTCAGACGCTCCGAGGAACCATAATACAATGAGGAACACTGCATTACCGAGGAACTCAGACGCTCCGACCTACAAGAACTCTCCGAGGAACTTTTGAGTACCGAGGAATTTGATTACCGAGGACCTTAAGCGGTCCGAGCAGCTTAGACGGTCCAAGCTACACCTCGGACAAACATTAATAGCCGGATAACCAACAGTTTGACTGTTCATTAAATGCTTACCATTCAGATGTATCCACTTAAGGGGAATTTAATACATTACCCTTTCACATGTACAGCATTTAATGTATTACCCTTTCACATTATAGCCTCAGGGCTATAAATACATTGTATTACCCTCATTGTAAGGGGACCGAAATTTCTTGATTGAACTTGTAATCGAGAATTCCCAAACAATCATCAATAACAGAAACAGTGGACGTAGGCCATTCTTATAAGGCTGAACCACTTTAAAACTTCTGTGTCTCATTTATTTTATATGTGACTAAATAATTAGATACGATCTAATTTTTTACATCAACAGATTGGCGCCGTCTGTGGGAAACGATTGGTAACATCATTTTTCATCAAAAATAATTCATCACAAATGGCTGATATTCCAGAATCTAGCAATCGAAATGCTGGAAGCCCTCCAAATCCATCTGCTCCGCCAAATATTCCAGATCTAGCTGGAATAATGACAAATCTGGCTCAAGACCAAACCGTAATGCAAGAAACTATGCGACAACTCATACAAACCCTCCATGGCGGTGCACCAACCCATTCAGGATTGCGAAGTATTCAAAGAAATACCCATTTACCTTCTTCGCGTACTAGGCGTACTGATTCATATCGTACTGAGGAATCTGAAGATTATTCTTATCAACCTGGACGAACTTCGTCAGTGCGAGCCACAGATACTGAACAACGTATCACTCTCTCTCCAGAAAGGACTAGTGCCCTAGAAAGATTAAGAAGAGTATCTCCATTCAATCGATTAGGTCCTAGGAGGAGTAAAAGTCCTCCTAGAGCCCCATCGAGGAGTTTTCGATGACCATCAGACTTAAGGGAAGGATCTGCCCAGTCACGACCAGCTGCTCGTAAAGATAAATCCCAGGAAGCCACATCAACGCGATCAGTTGCTCGAACCAACTGGCCCGAGGAAGGAAATGATGCATGGAAAGGCTCTATTCAGAGGCTGGAGGATGGATTAGGGGAAATAGCTAAGGCCAAGAACCCTCTACAACGAACCTTTGTTCGAGGAACACCTTTTGTCCAGGCCATTGTAGATTTTCCAACACCATCAAAGTTCAAAGCACCTGTTCTGACCCCCAAATATGATGGAAAGACTGACCCTGTCCTTCATATAGAACAATACCAAGTTGCAGCCGACATCTATGTTGTTCCAGATGAGATGAGATGCAGAGCATTCTCAGGAACTCTTACCGGATCTGCTCAAATGTAGTATAATAATCTTCCTCGAGGTAAGATCTCAACTTTTCTTCAACTGGCCGAGTTATTCATTGGGAATTTTTGTTTTGGGGCAAAGCCAGTTAAACGAGTAGCACATTTGTTAAGTGTTAGACAAAAAGCTGGTGAGAGCATCAGAGATTATATAACTCGTTTTAATAACGAGAAATTCGAAGTCATTGATTATGAGGAGAAGACAGCGATTACAGCCTTGATGAGTGGACTACTGCCCAACAAGTTGTACTACACTTTGGCTAAAGATCCACCTAGAACTATGTCAGACCTGATGGGAAAAGCGTCCAAGATTATGAATGCCGAGGAGGCTATGGCTGCGAAGAAGAACATGGATGCCAAAGAAACCAAAGTGGAAGGTGATAAAGCTAAGAAGAAAGAGCATAAGAACAATGGTAATGACAAACATTCAAAAACTAGGTCGGTATGGGACGTAACGAAGAAATTCAATAATTATACTCCTTTGAAGAAGGACATCAACCATGTTCTAGAAGAAATCAAGAACAATGAGGAATTAAACTGGCCGAAGAAAATGAAGGCAGACCCTGATAGGAGGAATAAGGCAAAGTATTGCGAGTTTCATAAAGATAATGGCCATATGACCAAAAATTGCATAGCTCTTCAGAATGAGATTGAAACACTCATCAGATGAGGAAAACTGGCAAAGTATGTTGATCGAGGAAGCGAAAGAAGAAACAATGACCGAACAAGAGAGAGGTCTAGATATCCTCGTTGAGCAGAGGAGAACAAGAAAAGAAACCATGAAGTTTATCCAAAAGATGACCCCGATCTTCCCAAGAGACCAAGGCAACCAGAACGAGAGGTATTTTCAATACGCTTTGGGTCATTTGACTGTAATGTTATAACAGGTGGAGATGCAGGAGGAGGAGACCTTACTGCAGAGAGAAAAGCTTACCTTTGTGAGGTTCAAGCTTGCTCGTACATTCAACAAATAAATCTAGCTGAGGAGGATCACCCGAGAAAGGTGAACAAAGAGAAATTGGTCATTGGTTTTTCAAAGAATGACCTCGCAGGAGTTTTGTATCCTCATGATGACCCATTGGTGATCAAAATGAGGATGAAGGAAGTAATAATTTCAAGAGTACTGGTAGATAATGGTAGCTTGGCAGACATCATGTTCTACTCGTGCTTCGATAGTTTAAATCTAAAGCTATCTCAACTGGAGCCTTATCATAGACCCCTCCTCGGTTTTGCTGGCGAAAAAGTATTTCCACTTGGGACGATCAAATTGGATATATTCATTGGTATGTGGCCTGCTTGTCGAACAGAAAGAATACGCTTCTTCGTGATGGATAAGAATGTTCAATCATCATACAATATCATCATGGGAAGAGTAGGATTGAAGAAGTTCGAGGTTGTACCATCTACAGTACATCAATGCCTAAAATTTCCAACAAATTTTGGAGTAGGAGTTGTGAAAGTGATCAGAAAGTATCTCGGGAATGCTATTATTCATCCGCCGAGCAAGAAGAACTAGAGGAATCAAGGAAAAAGACTACTACCTATCAAGTGGATGAAGGTGCAGAAATTGAAACATTGGATCCTAGAGATGAGTCTCAACTCGTGAAGGGTCAAGTGGTTGAAGCTACTGAAAACATCATTCTGGACGACGAGCACCCTGAGCGAACTACTCAAGTAGGTTCATCATTGGAAACCTCACTAAAACAGGAATTGATAACTTTCCTAAGAAGCAGAAAGAAAACTTTTGCGTGGAGTCATGAGGATATGCCTGGGATAGACCCAAATTTCTTATGTCACGAGCTCAATGTGAATAAGGAGATCAATCCTGTGAAGCAGAGAAGAAGAGTATTCAGTCCCGAGAAGAATCAAGCTATACAGGAGGAAGTCGAAAAGCTTCAGAAGGCTTGTTTTATTGAAGATGTTAAATATCCAGACTGGTTAGCAAATGTGGTGATGGTGAAAAAGAAGAACAACAAATGGAGGATGTGTGTAGACTTCACCGACCTCAACAAAGCATGTCCAAAGGATCACTTTCCACTGCCCTGAATTGATCAACTGGTGGATGCTACCTCGGGACACGAGCTGCTGATCTTCATGGATGCTTATTCTGGTTACAACCAGATTAAAATGAAACCTGAAGAGAGGGAGAGTACTTCTTTCATTACCCCTAGGGGAACTTATTGTTATAATGTTATGCCTTTTGGTTTGAAAAATGCAGGTGCGACATATCAGCGACTGATGAACAAAGTCTTTGCTGAAAAAATCAGTTGCAATATGGAAGTCTATGTTGACGATAGGCTGACAAAGAGCAAGAAAGCTGCCGATCATCTAGTTGACTTAAGTCAGACTTTTGATCAACTGGATAAATATCAAATGAAGCTAAACCTGACGAAGTGCATATTTGGAGTATGAGAAGGCATGTTTCTCGGGTACATTGTCAATCAACGAGGCATTGAGTCAAATCCTGAAAAGATCAAAGCTCTATTAGGGCTACGATCTCCAACGACGAAGAAAGAGGTGCAAAGTCTTACAGGACGAGTAGCAGCACTCAACAGATTTGTATCACGAGCAACTGATCGATGTCTCCCATTCTTCAAAACACTCCGAAAGACTTTTAAGTGGAATGATGAATGTGAGAAGGCTTTTCAAGACTTAAAGAAATACTTGGGAGCACCTCCACTGCTATCCAGGCCAGTGATGGGAGAAAAATTATATTTGTATCTGGCAGTGTCTGAGAATGCAGTCAGTTCGGCATTGATAAGAATGGAGAATGGAGTACAAAAACCAATCTAATATACAAGTAAGGCCTTCCGAGGAGCAGAGATCAGATATCCAAGGCTGGAAAAATTGGCACTAGCATTGATCGAGGTAAGTAGAAGAATGAAGCCATACTTTCAAGCTCATACCATAGTAGTATATACTGATATGCCATTGAGGCAAGCCCTTCATAAACCAGAAAAGTCAGGGAGATTGATGTGCTGGGAAATAGAACTCGGTGAATATGATATAGTCTATGAACCCAAATCATCGCTAAAAGGGCAAGCAGTAGCAGATTTTATACCAGATTTCACCTATCCTGATACCCCCAAGGAACAAAAGTTGCTCGCTGATCAACCTGTAGATGTTATAGGATAATCAAATGCAAGCCCAGACCTGCTCAGGTTAGTAAAAGGGAAAGAAAAGATGATCGACGAACAGCAAGAAATATAGGGAGATGGTGAACGTAAGCAACAAATATTTCACCAAGGAACTCTGTCAGATCAGAAATTTGAAGACGAGTTACCTATATGGAGGCTACATATAGATGGCTCATCTTGCACAACAGGCTGTGGGGCAGGGATCGTTTTGAATAGCCCGAACGAGGTCGACATGTAATACGCCCTACGTTTCCAATTTAAAGCTTCAAATAATGAGGTTGAATATGAAGCCATGATTGCAGGTCTTAGTTTGGCAAAAACCATGGGGGAAGAACAAGTTATTGTCTTCAGTGACTCGCAATTGATCGTAAACCAAATAATGGGAGTATATACAGTCAGAGGAGAATTAATTATCAGATATCATGCAAAGCCAAAGGAGCTGGTGTCAGAATTTACTGCTATTCAGCTGGTCAGAATACCAAGAATGGAGAATGCGAGAGCAGACGCCCTAGCCCGATTAGCATCAGCTACTCGTACCGAGCTATGAAGAACAATCCCAATTGAAGTTTTAGCTGGTTGGAGTATAGGTGAAGATCTGACGACGAATTTTATTACCCTTGATTTAGGACCATCTTGGATGGATCCCATCAGGGCATATATTGAGGAGGGAGAATTACCAATTGACAAGCTCGCAGCCAAGAAATTAAAGTTTAAAGCTGCTCGGTATGTATTAACTAACGTTATTCTATATAGACGAGGAATTATGGCAGGTTTGCAAAGATGTGTACATCCCTCCGAGGTGAAAGAATTGATTGAAGAGATCCATGAAGGGTCCTGTGGAGCCCATGTAGCAGGTCGGACGCTTTTGCAAAGGGTGATGACGCAGGGATACTACTGGCCAATGATGAGGGCTGATTGTATAGCCTATGCTAAGAAATATGACAAGTGCCAACGCTTCTCCTCCATCCGAAGAACTCCCCAAGCATTATTGACACCCATTACTTCCCCTTGTCCATTTGCCATATGGGGAATAGATTTGGTTGGGCCACTGCCGACGACCAGGGGAAGGTTTAAGTATCTCGTAGTCGTTGTGGATTATTTTACTAAATAGGTTTAAGCTGATCCTCTCATTGATATAACGTACGACAAGGTGTACCAATTTATTTGGAAGAACATCATTTGTCGATATGGTCTTCCTCATGCCTTCATCACAGACCATGGAACACAATTTGACAACGAAGAATTCGTTGCCTATTGTCATCAGTCAAATATTTTGAAGATCCATTCAGCACCAGGCCATCCTCAAAGCAATGGACAAACTTAAGTGATAAACAGAACGTTGCTGAATGGCTTGAAGAAAAGACTGGATGATGCAAAGGCAAATTAGATCAATGAGTTACAGTCAGTACTGTGGGCTTACCGAACTACTCCCCGAGTAGCAACTGGAGAATCACCATATATGCTGATGTTTGGAAGTGAAGCTGTTATACCTGCCGAGTTGGGCCTCCCAACACACAGGGTACTGAATTTCAATTCCCATCAGCGACTTAATGAGAAGATTGGATTTAGACATGCTCGAGGAAGTTAGAGAAGAAGCAGCCATTAGAAATGCTGCTTACCAGCAGCGAACAGCTTTGTTCTACAATAAAAGAGTGAAGAAGTGTGACTTGAAAGAAGGAGACTATGTGCTAAAGAAAGTAATTCAAAAGCACAACAAACTGGAGGCAAACTGGCATGGACCATACCGAGTTACAGAAATTGTTCGACCAGGAACTTACCGAATAGCAACTTTAGAGGGGGAGGAGTTTAAGAATGCATGGAATGCAGAGCACCTGTGCAAGTATTATCAGTGATGTATATTCTCATGCAACGCAGTTCCGTCAGTATGAATAAAATGAAGATATTCTGCCAAATTTTCTCCTTTTATTGAAATTTTTCGGGGAATACTAGTGCTAGACACTACTCGGCAAAGCTCGGACTACTCAAATTTATTCTCGAAAATGCCAACTAAGGTTGGTCGAGAAACAAATGTATTCCTCCGGGAAGTAAAACTTGTATTCCTCCGGGAAGTAAAACTTGTATTCCTACGGGAAGTAAAACTTATATTCCTCCGGGACGTAAAACTTATATTCCTCCGGGAAGTAAAACTTGTATTCCTACAGGAAGTAAAACTATGTGTTCCTCGGGAAGTAAAAGTATTCCTAAAAATGCCAACTTATGTTGGTTAGGAAGTAAATATATTCTTGAAAACGCCAACTAAAGTTGTTCGGGAGGTAAAATTATTCCAAAAAGTGCCAAAGTTGCTCGTTAAGAAAAAATCCACTAACTGTAGTTAGTCGAAAAGGAAAATTTACCGACCTTGGTTGGTCGAAAACATTTTATGAAGACGAGAAAGTGATCGAGCACATTTTTAATACTCGTAACTTTTTACTAAGTTGGTCGAGAAACAAAACATTATTTTTGCCAAATGACTACCACAAATTCAAACTAGTCGACAATAAGTTGATCGATAAATAACACAATATTATTATCTTTTTAACAGATACACATGCACAGAAGTAAAGTGTTACAAGACAATGGCAGTCAACATTTGCAAATAAAATTATTTCATTAAATGTAGAACAAGATACATGAGGAATGAAATACAAATTTGTTACATCAATATTCCTACTCTATTGGTTTTTTCCCCTCTGCATTTGAAACAGGTTCCTCGCCAGCAGGAGGATCAGTTAAAGCAAGAGGAGAATTTATAAAGTTAAGATCTTTTAACATCCTGATATTCATCACGGATGGTCGATCTAGGAGGTGCTCGGGACGAGATATCTCGACACTTGAATGGAGATTGTAGTCGCCGAGATATTTGGAAATTAAGCATCGAGGAATGGCCCGAGCAGGGATCCAACTCATATCAAGTTTGAATGGTGGCACGGGTAGGTCGAGTAGCCCAAGATCATGGTAGTCCCATAGGTAATGACCCTGTTCGAGTTGCAGCACACCTAAGGCATTCATCCATCCCTGTTTGTAGCCCTCATTATTTGCATTCTGGATACGATCGTCCAAGTGGTAGAGAGCCTCGTTATACCCAGCCATCCAGAACTCCCTGGGCTGTTTGTGGAATTGATATGTCAATCTTTCTACCTGCTCGTGGATATTTTTGATAAAAAGTTCTTTATTCTCCAAGACAGACTTCTACGCAGAAAGCTGTTCTTCCAGGTCCCTGATTTTCTTAGACATTTCAGCCAATGCCTGGTTTTTCGCCATCAGCTGGAAGGCCTGGTTTTCTAAAGCAGATTGAGTCCTTTGTTCCTCGACAGGAATCCAAGCAGCTCTTGCTCATCCCCGAGGATCTCTTTCTCGTCCCCGAGAAGATGTAGAAGGGCCAGCTCTTTTCAAGGTCTCTAATTCGTCCCTCAGATTGGCGTTCTCGACCTCCAAGAACGAGAATCCCTCATCAGTCACTGGGATCAAGGCTTTTGAAGTGGAAGCTACAGACTTTAACTGCGATAACTCTATTTGCAGGTTGTTATTCTCTTGCTCTAATAATTCAGCTATTTGTCTACACTCTTCGACCTCAGCCCTCAGAGTTCTCTCCCTTACATCGTAGCCAGCAAAAAGTTTATCGTATCCCTTGTCGGCAAAGATTTGCTGATACTTCTTCTCGTACACCTCATGTAAGAGGGCAGTGGATTCTTTATATTATTGCTGAAGGTCTTCAAGGGTGCCTTGGAGATCCTCGATCATATCATAATAAGCTACATTATTGGCCACGGCACGATCAAGCAGACACTTCAAATATTGGTAGGCCTCAATTGCCTGTTCCGAAGCATCTTGGCCGAGGATGTCGATGATTTGTGTTGCACTCAGATCTGTGTGACCATCCTTAAAATATTCATTTCATTGCCGCAACAGCTTTGTATCATGAGCAGACAATAATTCCATCCTGTCCAGAAACTAGTGGAGAAAGAAAAAGCAATAATCAATAAGAGTACCAGCAGAACATGAAGAGAAGAAACAACAGTATGCAAAAACAAAAGTTCAAATTTTATTATATCACAAAATTCAGAGTTACAGGTTCAGGATTACATTTTGACAAATAAAAATAAAATAGAGATAAACCCGAATAACTCTACACCTTTTCCCTGTCTCCCAAAACCTTCTCGGGAGGCTGGGACGAGGAGGTAGGTTGCTCAGAGGGAACATAAAGTTGCTCGGGGAGTGCTGGCAGTTACTCGGAGGAAGTAGCGATTTGCTGAAGTTCCTCGTTAGTAGGATGGATGGCTGGGGGATGAGAAACTAAATCTCCCATCAGCATGGAAGACTCTTCAGAGGCAGCTTCGTCCTCTTCTTCATCTTCAGGAGTTGGAGGGGGACCAGGGATGTGTCGTTGAAAGAGTTCAGAGTTTTCATCAACCTTCATCTCCTGTAGAGAATCGACCCACCCATCTCTAAAGTACTTGAGGCTGCTATATTCTACTTGTGACATCATGGCAGCCAAGCCCTTGTTCCACCCTTTATCCCAGCCAGCGCTGAAGGATTTCTTCATAGCCAATTTCCTCTTTAACTTCTCCGAGGAAAGCTTCTCGGATAGAAGATTGTCAGCAGCGTTTATCTTACTCTCAACCTCCTCCTTCTGCCGACTTACTTCCTGCAGCTGACCCAATTTTTCCTCAGCAACCTTGAGCTTATCTTCAAGCTCCCCAGCAGTTTTGAGCTTCCCTTCGAGCTCTTTATTCTTTTTCTCCAAATCATTTAATTTTTTCTCCAAACCCTTGGAGACTTCAACAACTTGAGCCTTCTCCTGCTCGGTTGAGGTAAGTTTCTTCTCCCAAGAAACCTTGTCAGCATCATGCTTCTGACAAGAATATTCCAAAGACCGCGTCAGACCCATCAGAGCTTCCTCCACATCAGATGAGGAGCTTAAAGCTTTAATAGCTTCATCTTTCTTCACAATTGTATTAAAGCAGCTCACCAACTGTGAAAAGAAATGAAAGCAAGTCAGAGACAGATATAACAAGGGAAAGATGAAAAGTTTAAAATAATAAGACTTACAGAAGAAATATGGCGAGCAGCCAATGAGGTAACCATGTCCCGAGAAAGGTTTTCTTCAATATCTTGGATCTCAGGAATAATCCAAGTCTTCACCGAGCTCATGGCAGAGCTCGGGGTAATAAAATTAGGAACACCAGTTCCAGTAGTTGGGGGCTGAGAGATAGTTTCAGCCAAATTGACAGAGGAGCTCTTCTTCAGCTTCCTCGGGGGAACAGGAATAGATTCAACCAAGGAGGAACTCTTGGTCGGTTATATGACAATCACCTCTCCTGGAGCAGCAGCCTTGCTCGGGGCCACTGGGGGCTTCTCGACAACCTTCACAGGAGCAACCGAGGAAGGTGCATCAATTTTCTTTGTCCCTTCTCCTGGGACATCAAGTTTACTTCTTTTTGCCTCTCCAGCAGCAGAGGCAGGTTTCTCGAAGAGAGTAGGAGGACTTATTTTCTTCATCCTTTCACTTAAAGGAACGTGTGACTCAGGCGAAGAACTGGTAGAAGCTGGTACTGGCTCTGCGTCACTTATTATCGGACGAGCAGTAAAAGAAGTGGTGTAACTCTTATACTGTAGCAGATATGAAGCTGACCTAATGTGCTCGTCAGCAACAGTTTGATGCAAACTCCAGATAAGTTTTAAGTGCCTTATATTAACGTCTGCCTCTTTTGGACACTTTCTTTTACTGTCAACTGCAAATAAATAAACATTAAAATATCAGTGGCACATTTTATCAAACATAGAGGAAGCATAATTTCAAAATAAATAAAATGAAATAAAAATAACCTATCCCATTGCCATAGGGAGGGCATCTGGGACCCTGATACACTTCATCTCCAGATAAAGGAGCATGTTGCCAATTTTTTATAACAACCCCGTGCTCAAAATAGTCCCTATTGGCATTCGGGAGATTGACCACTAAAGCCCTATTTAAAAATCTAGTTTTTAAATAAAAAGTGTTATCACCAACAGCCCATCTATAACAAAACATGATTTCTGGAATTCCTATGCGAGTTCCATGAATTTGATTTAGTCTATGAACCCAATTAACTATTCTCCATGTATTGGGAGCTCTTCTCGCAGGAACAACGTCAAAGTATTGACAGAATTCCAGACATAGAGGGTTTGGAGGAAAAGAAAAACCACACTCAGCAACAAAGAGACTGGGGAACCAATGTCCCTCAGCCAAACGAAAATAATCAGAAGGTTCAGAAAGTTCCTCCAGAATAACCCATGAAGGAATGGAAAAATCAGAACGAAATTTATCAAGAGATTCAACAAGGTAAACCATGATGAATAAAGGAAATGAAGAAGAAGGAAGAAGATCTTACAGAAAAAGAGTGGATCTGTTGACAACGAACGGTGAAAAGGATGAATGCACAAGAGAGTAAGACAAATGGAAAACTCGAAGATACAAATTTGAAAAAGTAGAAGACGATGGGATTGTCTGTGATGCTTAAATACCTTGCCTTGGGAAAAGGAAAAAGTAATGAGTACGAAAAGAGACGGTTACGCTACCGGCGGCTAAAAAGACAAAAAGGGCGCGGCAATCGAAGCGAGTATAAAAATTCAAAAAAGCCTGATTCTATGAATTTGGAAGGAAAAATAAATACAAGGGAAACACTCCTAAAAATAAGGAGGACCAATTAAAGCTACCATATTCCGAGAAAGAATGTTCCACACTCCTCAAATTTTGAACTATGAAACATTGGGGGCTTCTGTTGATACCAAATTTAGTCTGCTGACATGGCTCAATCGAGTGGAGACACGTGGCAATCTGCGTGGTAACAACAAACACTTCCGAGGAACTCAGATGCTCCGAGGAACCATATTACAACGAGGAACACTGCATCCCCGAGGAACTCAGACACTCCGACCTACAAGAACTCTCCGAGGAACTTTTGAGTACCGAGGAACTTTTGACCGAGGACCTTAGGCGGTCCGAGCAGCTTAGACGGTCCGAGCTGCACCTCGAACAAACATTAATAGTCGGATAACCAACAGTTTGACTGTTCATTAAATGCTTATCATTCAGATGTATCCATTTAAGGGGCATTTAATACATTACCCTTTCACATGTACAGCATTTAATGTATTACCCTTTCACATTACAGCCTCAGGGCTATAAATACATTTTATTACCCTCATTGTAAAGGGACCGGAATTTCTTGATTGAACTTGTAATCTAGAATTCCCAAACAATCATCAATAACAGAAACAGTGGACGTAGGCCATTCTTATAAGGCTGAACCACTTTAAAACTTTTGTGTCTCATTTATTTTATCTGTGATTAAATAATTAGATACGATCTAATTTTTTACATCAACAATGAGTGTGTAACAAGGTCTGATGAGGTCTCGACTTTCCCATTGGTGGACGAGATGAGATAGTAGGCCCATTGAGGTGATAAGTGTTGTCGACCTAATGGAAGGAAGAGATCGAGGCAGTTGTTATAAGATTCCTTGTGAGAGCGCGCTTCATAAAGTCGGCCTAAGACGAGTCAGGCTTGAGTGTAGACGAGGTCACACTTGGTCATATCATTAACACTTTAATAAAAATATAAGATAAATACAATGTAAAATAATTATCCACAACTTTGGAATCCTAAAAAATAAATAAGGGCCTGGATATAAATTCACTAATAATAAAATAATAAATTCTCTATGAAAACCAACATCTTAAGTTGATAAGGAGTGGCGATTAACAAAAAAGAAAATGGATCCTACATAACAATCATATGTGGAGAGGAAAATTAATGATGAAACTAAAGCATTTGTTCACTGACCTTTGTCAGTTGGAGGTGCAACATTAAAACTGTAAATATTATAATAACACATGGGATAGGAACATTATATGTGTTGATACCGAATTTTGTATTCATATAGAATCCATTCCATCTAATTTAACATCAAGAAACAAATGAATAATAAAAAAATTGAATATAAAAACTAAGGTAGGAATAATGAGTATGGGATATGATTTGAGTTTGGCCATGGGTGTGCTTACTTCCACTAGGATGCTTATCTTCTCATTATATTAAGCATAATGAATAAAATTCAAGTTAGATAGGTGTACATGTAGTGATAACAGGGGATAATATCCTGAAATAATACTATGATTATAGTAGGATGAGGCCTTACAAATATGTGTACCAGTAGCTCGAGGCTTCCTTTGTCAGAAAATGTCATGAGATGGAAATCGGAGTATGGCTTCAATGTAGAGATAGTTTTCAGTTGGCCAAACTTTCGTTATTTAATGAGTTACCTACCTAATGAGGAAGAGTGACCTTCTATATATAGGTAGTTGGTGGAGGGTCACATTCACCTTACATGACCTCATAGAACATTCTAGTGATGTACAACTGGCTTGAGTATTAGGTTGAGACATAAAGTTTATGGCCTTAATGATTGCAGAACATGGGTAATGAATTTGGGGTTTAATAAATCCCTCTTAGGATTATTCTACAAGTGTTGTATTATGGAAAAGTCCATCTTACTAATGGTACCAATTGAACTAAAGGAAAATTATGGTTGAGGTCCACTGAGAAAGGATGAGTCATGCCAAGGTCCATAAATACCAATTTCCTAGTTCTCGATCCATTTACAAGGGATG
This sequence comes from Sambucus nigra, assembly GCA_949130495.1. NCBI lineage: Eukaryota > Viridiplantae > Streptophyta > Magnoliopsida > Dipsacales > Adoxaceae > Sambucus > Sambucus nigra. Next base: position 325,899,975 of record OX422218.1, read on the forward strand.
ATTAGGTCTATGCCATATGTCAGCCAGGTAGTGGTGTTCAGGATATAATGCAACAATATCCCCCAAGACCTAGTGCTTAAAGGGTACTAATTTAATGTTCGGGTTTAAGTGTTCGCATGTCCGCGATCACTTCCTAGTGTTAAATGACATTTAATAACTAATAAAGTTACGAACTTAATGTTCTTAAAGAATTTTTGTAATGTTTTAGATTATTCTCTATGTGATGGTTCATATTCTAAGGCCAATAATATAATGATATTCCTACCGAGGCATGTTTTACCACTTTGCAATCTTTAGAGGTTTTGAGTGAGGTGATTATTGGCAAGAAAAAGGCGATTTTTTATGAACTTTCAAGCGACATAAATTTCATCAATTTAGCTTTCTCCGATGTCATATTTCTTTAAAAATTCTCTTTATATTTCTTTAAAAAAATTTATATCTTCATAATATTTCCAAAAACATATGATATGGCATAAATTTGTGTGGAAAATACTTCTGAAAAAACTAGGGATTGGGAATTTCCAATTATACTTTATTTTAATTTATATGGTGTCACATCTTGCAAGTATTAAATTTTCATTTTGATAATTTATTATTGGTAAGCCTTACTTTGAACCATTTTTCCCAATTACAAGTTTCTATTAGGCTTTTGGTAATTCCATGGATTAAATGCGTATGTATGTTGTTGTTTAGTATAAACTTGACTATTGGTAGAGAAATTATTTTAGGTAAATTAAGAAATTTATGATTTGGAGTTTAAAAATACTAAGGATCTAGGGTTTCTTATGCCAAAATTGTGATAATCACCACAACTTCCTCTTGGTTGTTATACAAAATGAAACTAGGTTTTAGGATTTTGATCCATTTAGGTTTATACATAACAACCAGATTATGTTTGTCGAACACGTCCATGGATTGTATTAATCACAGTAACACCCCGCATATTTTAATATTAAGATCAATTAATTCCCAATATTAAATTGTATAATCTTCCATAATTTAAAATATCATTCTTAGCTTCCAAAAATATAAGATGTAAGAGAAAAATAAGAATGATCATCAAGATATAAATTCCAACTACAACAACCTCTAGTAATCCAACAATACAAAAGTCTTAATTTACATTTCCCAAATACATATGTGGAGTCACAAACGACTCATAATCCAAAAGATGTCTTATGTGGATAATACAATGGAATGGAAAAATAAACCATACAAAAATATAAAACCCAATGTTTAGTTTTCTCTCTAAGATCCAATCTACTCCTATAGGCTCAAACCTAACCTATGATGTTAGTCAATGCATTGGGTCAGGGTCCACTGCAATAATGCTAGCTACGTTCCCCAAAATGGGTATCATAATACAACATAAGTACTAAATGAAATAAATACCATAGTAGATTCTTTTAAATAACATTAACAATTAATCTCAATATCTTTAACATGGTTCACCAGATAATATAGTAGGATGAACTATCTGAACACGATAAGATTTATCAATGTTTCATAAAGTCGAAAGTATAAAAAACTAACTAGTCATGAAACGGGGTGTAACAACTAACCATATAATATCGAGTCAATCACATCGATTTACTCATTAATAGATGTTAATAAGATATCAATAAGTTATCGGTTTATCAACCGATATAAAAAGGAAGCCCATAATTTCCAACTTATCAATATCATTACAAGTATTTTATCCAGTTTCAAGTTTCATATTCTGTTAATTTCATCATTTCACTTTCAATAAATCACATTGTTTTATTAATAATTTCTATTGTAGACAAGTGACCTAATCAATATAACATTTAAAGAAAACACTAACCCCCTATCTCTTTCAAATTCCATGTATTCTATATATACCTCATTAGCTTCATTCTAATTATCTAGCCTACCTCATGCCCTCAAATATCACAGTAGAATATTGTATCTCATTAGTTTTATTTAAGCAGCCTCTCAATTGACAACAACATAATCGACATGCATCCGTTCTCCTCGGACATCTCAAAAAACATGTAGTACACCCATACAAAATTTTCACACAACCATAGCCACCTACTTCAGAGTTCCAAAAAGCCCGTCGCCACCCTGCTATATAGTGTCAGATTTCCATGTGATGCATAAACATCCCATCTCATATCCTGATGAAATATGTTATTCGCATGGCCAAAAATATCAATACCTCGGGTAATTCATAAATAAATCCTATCACCTCCCGATTCCACCTCTTATTAAAATGGCCAAAAAAATCAACAAATTGTGTAATTCACCGAAAGTCCATAACAAATCATGCCCCATAAAGAATCATCACGCAAACCATCTTCAGCTTTCGTGAAATTCCCGACTTACCGTGTGACTCACAAAGCATCCATATTTAATCGTACACCTTAAGTACTTAGTCATAAGAGTATTCTCTCTGTAGGCCCCTTTTTCTTCAAATGTGTTCTTTAAGGATGTCAAAATAATTTTTCTTTAAAAAACCATTTTCCAAATTTTATACGCATTAAGTTTATGAACCAACTTCAATTAAGCCCAATTTTATTTTGTTTTATCCTAAACATTCATCTAGGTGATTAAAGAAAGTAAAATAAACAAGTTCACAGCGCTGGAAATACGAGGAAACCACAAAGGGAAAAAATCTCGGACGGTCCAAGCCAAACAATCACTATGATACGAGTTTACAAAGGAAGACATACAGACTTACACAACGACATGATCCCCACAAGCCTTGAAGAACTTATTCTCTTTAACCTATCCTCCATAGTGCCTCTGCATAAATACTTCCACGATACTCATCCACATCACACGCGTCCACGAGTGCCTCGGTGTCCACCGATGCAGCTTGGCAATCATCTACGATTCGGAACATGTACTCCTCTATTTCTTCACCGCAAAACCCAACGAACAATGTTCAAAGTGATGAACGAGCCCCAAATGGTGCAAATAAGATCTCTATAAAATTTGTATATGAAATCTCAGATCTTTTAACCTCTAAGGATGGTTTTAATCTTTGAAAACCTAATAAAACTTTTGTGCAGAATAACAAAACTGTTAAACTGTATTTTTTTTCGCACACTCTTGTCAAAATTCTGAGAGAAAATTTCCTTAAGTAAAAATTTTAAGTCACCAAGTCGTTCTAACAACTGTGAGATGTCATTCGAACAACATCACATGTCGTTTGAAGTCTCAAAAACCAAGGTGAGGATTCACACGACTCTAAACAACACTTATCTCGGAATAAACAAAGATAAAATCTTTTAAAAACATTTTAAATCATTTATAATAAAATTTCCATTCTTTAAAACATATTCCAACTCCCATAAACATTTTGCATTCATACCTGAGAGATCAAAACATAATGAAGACTTGAAACGTGCACTAGTGAAACACAACATGATAAATATTTGAAGTTTGGCCAATACATCTTCAATAAAACACGTCATAGACTTTACGAAAATCGTTACAATATAAAAATCTATCTATGACTCAAACAAGTTTTGTTCCGGGAATAATTCAATTACATACAATGGACTCAATTGGAAATTTTATCCTTACAAATCTCCCGCTTTGACTATTCCCGGAGAAAATCCAAACTGTGAAATGCCTAAGCCGGATCGTCAAGCCGTATGACACCTAAATCCCATCCTATGAAACACCCGAACAAATAGTATAAGACAAGAACTAGTATATGCAAGTCCGGCAAGCATGAGCTGTCTGGATGTGATGTAGTGTTGAAATCTCAAATCTCTTAAGTATACCTACACACACGAAATAGAAAAATACCAAGTGAAGTATGGAAGAACAAATGATATAAAAAACAATATGTCAAACAAATCATTTGTTAAACATGTAAGCAAATCATGATACCAATTTATAATATATATATATATATACAGAAAGTCTCCTGTAAGGACTCCTTATTGTGCAGACCTCGGTACATACCATTTTTTTAAAATAGTAAAAAAATGAATTTTTTGATGAAACTTCATGGATATGATCTCCATGGTGAGAAGATCATCTCCAATTTTTTTCCTCGAAAAATTCAATAAAAAACTGTTGAGATGAAGTGATATGTACAAAAATGGTATAAATATGCATTTTCAACCGTTGAAATATTGGGTCAGCGCCAGCCACTTTATTGATTGAATTTTTTTATGAAACTCCATGGATATGATCTTCTAACTATCTAGATCATATCCATAAAGTTTCATTAAAAAATTCAATCAAAAAGTGGGTGAGATGATCGCCAACATTTCAACGGTCAAAAATGCATATTTATACTATTTTTTTTACATATCACTTCATCTCAACGATTTTTTATTCAATTTTTTGGTGAAAAAAAATGGAAATGATCTTCCCACCATGGAGATCATATCCATGAAGTTTCATCAAAAAATTAATTTTTTTACTATTTTAAAAAAATGGTATGTACCGGAGTCTGCACTATAAGGAGTCCTTACAGGAGAGGGCCTATATATATATATATATATATATATATATATATATATATATATATATATATATATATATATATAATTTGTGCAATATAACTGATACCAATAAAATATAAACATAGGATCAAAACATGATATCAATTTGTAAAGCCAAAAAGAATATGTGCTCATCAAACAAAATACTTCCCCTACATCACATACATCTCGCCCCCTTTTTTTCTCGAATAGAAAATAAGTGAAAAAGATAAACAAGCATCATCATATCTAGAATGAAATAATTAATGAAGCATAACTAGATAAACATGAAACGCCAGCAAATAATAATCATAATTTTCCAAATCGTAGCTAGCAAACAGTCACATAGAATGAATTATCAATTTAAGCAACGATGTGACTAAACGAATCAATGTAAGATAAGAATCAACACATGAATAATAAATATCGACTATATGTAAACTGTCCAAATGAAGCCAGATGTACCAAAACAAAAAGATATAACCACATATATGAACCAGGTACTGAAACATAATAAGGCCTCAAAAATCCAGGCATGTCATTCAAACGACTATTCCATGTCATTTGAACAACATTGGCAAGTCGTTTGAAAGAGTTCACAAACGAACCAAAACAGTAAGTTGCCATTTGAAGCATCATTCTAACAACCTTACAAATGACCATCTAATGACCATATATAACAAATTACTACCTCGAAAAATATGTCGTGAGAAGCATTCTTTGAATGAATTCGAACGACTTGGACATGTCATTCGAACGCAGTCCAGAAGCCATTTGAACGATTGCAACAAACTATGTATTCCAGTCCAAAAAATGTTAAACTTTTGCCCAGTGAAAAAATTTCATGAAAACAGGTGCTGAAAATATGAAACACTAGCAAAAACAAACTCAAAAATAAAATTAGTAAAAACAATGTGAGTTTCATGCTAATATAGTATCAATGTGCTCAAACGTGGATATGGAGGAAGGTTTTTTTACTATGACTACCTTGTTTCCTATGACTTCCTTAAAAGGTTTGGAGGAAGTAACTAGTTGCTTGGAGGACAAGGGTAACTGCTCGGCAAAAGTGCTGTTTGGTTGGAGCTTCTCGGAGCAAGGTTGAACAACAGGAACAGCAGGGACCTAATCTCCAATCATCATAGAATATTCATCTGAGGCAGCTTCATCCTCTTCTTCTTCTCCAGGAGAGCGAGGAAGTCTATGAGTGTGCTTCTGGAATAACTCAAAATTCTCAGCAACTTTCAGCTCCTGCAAGGCTGCAACCCATCCATCCCTAAAATATTTGAGGCTGGCATACTCCATTTGAGAAGACATGGCAGCTAGGCCCTTATTCCAGCCTTTGTCCCAACCAGCACTGAATGATTTTTTAATTGCCTTTTTCCTTTATTCCTTCTCCGAGGAGGTCCTTTCCCTAAGGAGCTCCTCGGTAGTCTTCAACTTCTCTTCCACCTCCATTTTTTGTCGCTCGACATCTTGAAGTCCAACAACTTCCTCTTAAGAATACTTGAGCTTAGCCTCAAACTCCTTATTGCTCTGTTCAAAATCCTTATTAATCTATTCAAACTCCGTCAATTTCTTCTCCAAATCCTTGGAGGCCTTCACAACTTGATTTCTCTCTAGCTCAATGAACTTGAATTGCTTCTCCCAAGCAACTTTATATTCCTCGTATATTTGATGAGAATCTTTCAGAGATTGGGTCATCCCAACAAAAGCTTCCTTTACTCCTCCTGAGGAGCTTAAAGCCTTGATAGCTTCATCCTTTTTCAAAATATTGTTAAAACACGTCACCAGCTGAAAAAAGAAATCACTCTAAGTCAATACATGAACATAGTATTACAAAATAAATGGGCCACGCTAAAGATACTTACTGAGGTAATGTGTTGAGCAGATAGGGTAGTGATTCTCTCACGAGAAAGAGTATCTTCAATGCCTTGGACTTCTGGGATAGTCCAGGATTTTACCAAGCCCATAGCAGAGCTCGGAGGAACAAAACTTGGAACACTACCTTCAACATTTAAAGGTTGAAAGATAGGTTCAGCAGGTCTCTCATAAGATCTTTTCTTTAACCTCCTCGAAGGAGAAGGAACATTTTTAACTAAAGACGTTGTCTTTGTTGCTGATATGACAATAACCTCACTCGAAGGAGAGATAGCAACAGTCTTGCTCGGAACCACAGGGGGCTTCTTGCCAGTTTTCTTGGCAACAACAGGTGGGGGTACACCTACAGTCTTTGTCCCTTCTTCTGGGACATCTTGTTTACTTTTCTTTGCCTCCACAGTAGCAGAGGAAGATTTGTCAAAAAAGGCAAGAGATTTTCTCTTCTTTATCAGATCACTGATGGGAATACTCGACTCAGAGGAAGAACCTTCCACACTAGTCTCAGAGGCTGGTACTTAGTCAAGATTAACTACCACTGGACGAGGACGAGCAGTGAAAGATGAAGTATAGCTTTTGTACTGCAACAAGTAAGAAGAAGATCTAATATGCTCCTCAGCAACAGATTGATGCAAATCCCAGGTAAGTTTCAAATGTTTTAAATTAACATCAGCCTCTTTTGAAGGTTTTCTTTTACTGTCAACTGTAACAAATAAAAACAAATGTCAGTGATGCATTTTATCGAACACAAAGAAAACAAGATTTCAAAAAATAAAAACAACCTATCCCATTTCCATAAGGTGGACACCTGGGACCTTGATATACATCATCACCATTTAATGGAGGGTGTTTATAATTTTTTATAACAACCCCATGATAAAAATAATCCCTATTGGCATCGGAAAGATTGACAACTAAAGCTCTATTCAAAAACCTAGTTTTTAAATAGAATGTGGTATCACTGACAACCCATCTATAGCAGTACATAATCTCTAGAATCCCTAATTGGGTTCCATGAAGTTGATTCAACTTATGTACGCCAATAACTATCCTCCACATATTTAGACCTATTCTTGCAGGTACAAATTCAAAGTATTGGCAAAATTCCAAACACAGGGGGTTTGGCGGGAAAGAAAATCCACATTCGGCTACAAAAAGACAGGGGAACTAATGTCCCTCAGCCAAAGAAAAATAATCAGAAAGTTCTTCCAAAATAACCCACGAAGGGATTGAAAATTCAGACCAAAATTTGTCAAGCGATTCAACAAGATAAACCATGATGAACAAAGTAAATAAAAGAAAGGGAAGAAAATCTTACAGAAAAAGAGAGATCAGTTGACAATGAACAATGGAAAGAACGAAGGCACAAGATAGAGAGGAAATGAAGAGTTCAAAGATACAAGATTTGAAAAGTGAAAGATGATAGGATTCCTGCCGCGCTTAAATACTTTACCTCGGGAATAGAGAAAGGCATTGATTACAAGGGAAGACATTTGCATTTCCGATGGCTAAAAGAATAAAAGGGCATAAATATCTAAACGATCGTGGAAATTCAAAATATTTATGAAGCTTGATATTGTGCACTCAAAAAAGGAATTTTATACAAGGAAAATTTTCTTAAAATCCATGAAGACCAGTAATCCAAGCAATTTTCAAACAAAATGTTCCACACTCTCCTTCAACCTCAACTGTGAAACATTGGGGGCTTCTATTGATTCCAAATTTAGTCTGCTGACATGGACCATTCGCTTGAAGACACGTGTCAACCTACGTGGAAATTACAAACACTTTCAATGAACAACATACTGTCACCGAGCTACTCAAGCGCCCCGAGTTACTCAATCATATCGAGCATCTTAGGCGCCCCGAGGAGCTTAAGGCTTCGAGCAACTTAAGCATACCGAGCAACTCAGGCGGTCTGAGCAACTTAACGTATAGAACATCCAAATCAGGAGAATCAAAAAGATGACTGCACATTAAATTCTCATTATTATCGTATAGATGTATATGTCTGCTAGATAACAACGCATTGTCCTTTCACATGTACAGCCTCAAGGCTATAAATACATTGTAACCTCCTCATTAGAAGGGGACTCTGTATTTCTTGGTAAACTCACTTATCAAGAATTCTAGGCAAACAGTCAGCAATACAAAAACAGTGGATGTAGGCCATTCTCATAAGGCTGAACCACTTTAAAAATCCATTGTCTTATATTTATTTATTCATTTTTATCTATGATTAAAATAACTAGATCAAATCTAGTTTTTTTACATCAACAGGCAGATAAATAATGAGGATGAGATTGAAGATGAAGATAAATATTCACATCAAACATATAAGAGACAAAAGGTTTTTAAAGTGGTTCGGCTATGAATAAAGCCTACGTCCACAGTTACTTTATTCCCAGGGGTTTACAATAGCACAATATGGTGTAGAGATATAAAAAGTGTGTATCTTGTGTATGGTGTTTCTTAGTTGTGATATCCATCCCTCCCTATGATGGGGTTACAATGTATTTATAGCCTTGAGGCTGTCAATATGAAAAGGTGATGTGTTGTCATCTAGTAGACATCTATTGATACAGTAGAAATTTACATTAAGGCTCATTAAATGAGTTGTTATCTTCATTAATTCACATTAAATGCATAGTAATCCTTTTATCTAGAGTTGCTCTGCACGCCTCGAGTTGCTCTGCACGCAAGGTTGCTCATTGCTCTGCACAGTTGCTTAGCATCATTGCTCTGTATAGTTGCTCTGCATCGTTGCTCTGCACAGTTGCTCGTTGCTTGGTATGCCAGGTGTTTGTTGGTATGATGACCAACTTTCCTCGAGTGTCGACTAACTCTCATCGGGTGCTGACTAACTCTCCTCGAGTGCCGAACAAGAATAAATATTGCCACGTAGGATGACAGGTGTCCTTTTCTGACTGGTCCTCGTAGATGGAGAATTTTTGTGTCAACAGAAGCCCCCAATTCTCTATTCTTGCTGGTTCACTGAAAGGATGGAGTATTTATTCTACAGTGTTGCTTGGTACTCGTGAAATTCTTGATCTTCCTTCTTGATTTGTTCAACATAAAGTGCACTAACTCCTGGACGACATATGATGCAGGCTGATCGATGGTTACTAATATCTCTTTTGTGGAACTTTGTTCGTCAAGCGAACATGTGCTATGTATCACCCCTGGGAATTTGGATGCAGCCAGGCCATAGTATGCAGCTTGTAGTTTGTCATAATCTTCAAGTATGTTGGTTAGTTGGCTAGTCGACCAACTGCCTTCTGTGCATAAGTAGAACTTCTCCTTCAGTGAAGGTCGAGACAGCAATAGTAAAGATCTCAGTGTTGTAGATGTTGAACCTGACTCCTGAACTTCAATAGCATGTGCACAATAACTCCTAAATATACCTCTTATACGTCTGAATACGCCTCTTGAACTTCAATAATAACATTAACTTCTAAGCCAAAGAAATAACTCCTGAGTTATGATTGGTCGGGGCCCCGATCGTGTGAGTTTGTGGAGTTGAATTTGATGCTTGACTGCATGATGTTATGAGAATGTGCCACCGAATGAATAACTAAATCTGTAATAGAAGCCCCCAAGTGTGGAATATAAACTTTGAATTCTTTCTTGGCCTTGAAGTATGTTGGTCTTGCTAGAAAAATAAGGCCGAGGAAATGTTCCCTGAAATGACTCCCTAAGATCTTTGCATGTTTGCATTTTCATTTTCTTGGAAACAGTTTGTAAGATGCTTTCCTTGTTGTTTGCTGATGAATATATATATATGTAGAAGGATAAATTGTCCTATTTTTCATAGGCAATGAAACTAGCGTCACCTGTTGTTTAATTATAGTGACTTGTCACTCTTTGGGCCTAAGCAATGGAATGATTTTCATCCCATATTCCTGCTTAGTTGTAGTAATCCCGTTAAGATTACCTTGTTGCCTAGACAGTGGATGCCCCGGGAGGTCACCCATCTTCTTGACTAGTTTGGTACCAGCCAACCGGAGTTGGTAGTTAATGAGTTCCCGACCAACCAGAGTTGGTGGTAATTGAGTTCCCGACCAATCGGAGTTGGTGGTAATTGATGTCCCGACCAACCGGAGTTGGTGGTAATTGAGTTTTCGACCAACCAGAGTTGGTGGTAATTGAGTTTATATAGAGAAAAGAATTTTCCTGAATAACAGTTCATTGGGGATAAAATATAATAAATACTGGAGACCTCCTTGGAGCTGAATATATGATAATAAATATTTTGCCGAGCTCCATGCTAAGATAAAGAATGATTCAGAGTAATAATAAAGTATCTCGTTGATATGTCGAGGCAAAATTTCATACTACCAAATAAGAATAATATTTTCCAGAATATAAGAAAATGGTCGAGTACTTTTTCAGGCCTAAATATAAATAAGAATGACCCAGACCAACTATCTGTTGGGGGTGAAATATAATAAATGTTGTAGATCTCTTCGGAACTGAATAAGTATCTCGTCGAGCCCCATGCTGAGATGAGTATAGGATATGAATCTGAATGGATATATAAAATAATTTGTGCTTGAGAAAATTTCATAGCAATAATACAATCATAGTGCCTCACTGATGTAAAATTTCATAATGCCGAGCAATGATAATATTTTCCAGAAGTTTAAGATTATTTTGGAGCATTCGTTGGTACTGAATCTTGTACCTGTAAAAATTAATAACTTGCCCTACCATACGTGTAGGCTGAATTGATTAGTCAATATATACGATATGCATATGCTCGGGCAATAAAATTATCAATTTCAAAATATGAAATAATAGATGTTGGCTGATCTGTCAGGGCACAATTGCCAGATGTTGAGCAATAACAGTTTCCATAAGTTTAAGATTGCGGCCGAGCTTTCGTCGGGATTGAATCATATACCTAAGGAATTTTAATAAGATGCCCGAACACTTGTTGAGACTAGATCAGATAGTTAGTCATGAGAATAATTAATCAGCCAAACAATATATGATGTGTATCAGCATAAGGCAATAAAAATTTCAAAATATGAAATAGTATGTTTTGTGCCAAATGTGCGTCATGTGAGAAAAATTTTATCAAGTATGTGCCTTATATAAAACATAATTATTTAATCTAGAATTTTTTGTAAAGTTATTTAAATTCTAATAAATAATCAGATATAATTTTGATTTCAAAAATATTTCATTTCACTCAACTTTAAACACCCAATTTGAACAAAGTTTGAATGAGATGTGGCATTATAAAAAATTTATATAGCGAAGTTAAATATATTTGAGTCCAAAGCATATGTTTAGAAAAATTATTTTCCCATAGAGTTGTGATGTATATGAATGTGGTATTATAAACCAAAAATTTTAAATGTTTATTTTAACAAAGTAGTGGTTAAAATCTAAATATGCCATCTAAAGGTGTATGCAAGAGAAAATCATTTTAGTATCTTGTGTTATATAAAAATGCAAAAAATTTTAAGAAGAGGGTTTCAAGTGAATCAAATTACATTAGGTGTTGACAAGGAGGATTCCTCAGTGACGGTCCAATGACCTTCTTCTATGTTCTTTGCTGTCACCGATTACAAACAGATGTCACCGATCATCATTACCGACCAGCAATAGATATGGCGATCAGTGTTAGGTGATACCGACCAATGTTAGATGGTCAAGAACCTTCATTATGGTTCTATACTTGCACCGACCAAGATTAGGTGATGCCGTTGGTCTCCCGACCAAGAATGAGTGATTTCGAGAAGTAATAAGTGTTATGTTTGTGCAAAAATACTTTTGTATTATGATCGTGTTGGTCGGGGAGGAAATCAATGACCGCCGACCAGAGATTAATGTTGTCGACCTGTATTCGGGGAATCTCCCGACCTTTATAAACCTGTACCATTCTTGATTCTGGTACAGCCATGTCTCCGAGCAAGTAAAAACCTGTGCCGACCAGTAATATGTAATGTCGACTTATGATGGTAGATCAGGGGATGCCAATACATTGGTGTCGAACAAGAAATAGTGGTCTCCGACCAACGTAGATTGTCCAGTGATGTTGTCGATCAATAAAAAAGTGGTCCGGAGCTGACGCCGACCAATAATATATGGTCTGGAGCTATTACCGACCAACCGATCTGAAACTAAAATCCTCAAGAACTTTATTTGTTTGATGGTTCCGTCGACCAGAAATGAGAGGTCTGGAACATCTCAACCCGTTCAGTAAGTATCTTTGATCAACAAATAGGAGCTCCAAAACTCTTTAAACTGCATAATATCTTTCGTCGACCAGAGTGAAATGATGCCAGCTGTTACCGATCAAGAAATAGGAGTTTTCGACCAACAAAGTGTTCTGCCGATCAGATATTATGGTTCATCAATGAGCTGTGATGATGAGGTAACTTGGTAACAAAAAAAATATATGCCTTGGTAATAAAAAATAATTTGTTGATCTTAAATCCAAGTCATAGTGAAAAATCCGAAGCGAAAAATCTGGGGGCTCAGACTTTTTGTTGTTTCTAGTCCAAATAGTGATCATACAGAGTTCTGACTCCGCTGGATATGAAAGAATCTGGTAAGTACTTGTTGAAGCCTATAAGTGAGGCGGTTCCTTTTAATAATAAAGTTCATGTCTGTTCATCTCTTCCCCTTTTTCAGGAGGTAGGCAAATGAATTTTTAGGGACGATCATATCACTGTTGATAATTTTTCAATATAGAAGAATAGAAATGATGTAGATCAGATTTAACCTGTACTGGGTTTCAACTTCGACCTGTAATGGGTTTCAGAGTGAATCATTACCCCTGACCCTGTGATTTGTCATATAAACAAGGCTTCATATTGCGACAATAATATGATATAGTTTTGATCAGAGAGATAATTTTTTATCTTCACGTGATTGTGAAGAAATCAAACGGTTTCAACAGTTTTTAATAAAGAAAATTTGAAATAGACGGACCCCAATTTTGTTACTGTAGAGCATTGAAGCCAAAGGACTGATATCGAATTTATTGCTGATAAGAATTAATCAAATTCAAATAGAACAAATATTAAGGAGAGATCAAGATCTAAAAAAAACTAAAATTCCCATTTTCGGTTCCTTTCGATCGATGGAAAATCCTTTGATATATTGGTAGAATCATTTGAATATTTTTCTTGGTATCAGTATAATTGATACAAGGGATCATATGTGTTCACCCAGAATTTTTTTAAGAGACTACACAATTTATAAATCTCTAGTAAATGAAATATCTAAGAAGAGTGACAGATATGTTTGTATAAACTATGTCAATACCTTTAATGAGAGAATGTTTATCCATTCTCAAAATTCTAAGATACATGAATCAGATAATCCAGATTTGATGGCAGATATACATATGAATTAAACTTATGCAGGAAAGTTTATTATGAAAGAAACTTGTTGATGTTTGTTTCATGTCAATCAATATGAGAGATGACATTCAAAGTATCTTATATCTATATATCTCTATATAAGCATGTCGGTATAAAATATATCTGTATAGAATTTTCTTAACATTTGCGATTATGACTACGCATATTCATGAATATAAATTGATCCAACAATTTATGAATATAAAAGCCCGATTTGCTATATTTTGCAGATTTCGTAAATAATTATGAGACGACTAAATTATGTATACAAACATAAAAATCATGACTAAATCAAAAGATGTATGTATAGTTGATTATACGTAGAGAAAATAAAAACTTAGCTTTTGATGGAGAACAATGCTTGTAACACGTTCTCACATACGGCACCAATCTGTTGATGTAAAAAAACTAGATTCGATCTAATTATTTTAATCACAGATAAAAATGAATAAATAAATATAAGACAATGGATTTTTAAAGTGGTTCAGCCTTATGAGAATGGCCTACGTCCACTATTTTTGTATTGCTGACTGTTTGCCTAGAATTCTTGATAAGTGAGTTTACCAAGAAATCCAGAGTTCCCTTCTAATGAGAAGGTTACAATGTATTTATAGCCTTGAGGCTGTACATGTGAAAGGATAATGCGTTGTTATCTAGCAGACATATACATCTGTACGATAATAATGAGCATTTAATGCGCAGTCATCTTTTTGATTCTCCTGATTTGGATGCTCTGTAGTTGAGTTACTCGGACCACCTGAGTTGCTCGGTACGCTTAAGTTGCTCGGAGTCTTAAGCTCCTCGGGGTGCCAAAGCTGCTCAGTATGATTGAGTAGCTCGGGGTGCTTGAGTAGCTCGATGATAGTATGTTGTTCGTTGAAAGTGTTTGTAATTGCCACGTAGGTTGACACGTGTCTTCAAGCGAATGGTCCATGTCAGCAGACTAAATTTGGTATCAACACCTCTGCTATTTTAGTGGCGTCAACAACGGGGTATTACAATACCAAGGGTAAGTAGTGGTTTACCAAGAAATTCACCTAGAAATATGATTAAGCTTGAGGTTCCTCTCGTAAAATTTATGAAGAAGGGAAGTATTATTGTTCCTCCCATTGACCCGAGAGATAGAACACCCATCGCTATCTAAGTAGATAGTTTTCTAGAATGACCAGGTTCTTATATGTTTTCATTCCAAGTTTATTCTTGATTTGAAGGGAAACAAATCATTGTGGGTGTGATAATTTCAATGAAATTCAATTGGTATCTTTTTTCATGTATTGGTGAGGATTTCATGCATATGTGAATTTTTCATGCATTTGCTTTCTATGTTATGTTTTCTTATGAAACAAGATTTTGTAAATACATGCATCATTCATTTTTAAAAATCCAAATAGATTTTGCGTTTATTCTTTTTGTGAAAATGTGATTAATTCTTTGATTCATATTGATTTGATGATCGATTTAACTTAAATGATGACTAAAAGTTTATTTTAAATTATTTGAATAAAAATGTTTGATTGATTTAATTTTTTGGTTAAGATTCATTGGATAAATCATGATTTTTTAACTTGTTGAAATCTATGGCACCGATTTCACACTACTTGAGCACATGCATATCATTTTTTGCCTATGATGTTTATTATGTGGGTATTGCTTTTAGTTCTTAACTTGATCATGATAAAATCCATATATCTTATTGGTTTTCAAAAGTTTCGTTGGTCCATATATGAGAGTTTTTTTAGTATCTTAATATGAAGAAGTTGAAAAGGACCGTTTTCAAAAGCATTGATAAGGGTAGCCATAGGGTGATTACACCCATTTTGGAATTTTAAATATTTTTGGGTAGGTGTCATCAAGGTGTGTGAAAAAACAATTAATGGCAAAAGCCAAAATATGTTAAAAAGAGCCATAAACCAAGAGCTTAAACCGGCATGAAAAACAAGATAGGGCATAGTTTTCAAAATTTAAAATTGTTATTTAGTGGAATTCAAAATATTTTAGTCAACATACACTTGAGGGAGTTAATGGCTTGAAACTACCATTTTGATCAAAAGGATATTAATGGAATTCGTGTCTTTTAAGCATCATTTGTAATGTTTGCATGATTTGATTATGTGTATACATATTGATTTTGTATTTTTATTTATCACATGAATCATACATTGGTGTATCATATAAAGAAGCAAAATATTGATTTGATAAGAATTTTATGCCTTTGATGTTGAATTGATTGGAATTGTGTTAAATATGTTTTTAATTCATATTTTTAATTAAGATTTAAGTGAAATATTTATGCCGAATCAATTGATCATAAGTTACCTAATCATAATCACATTTTACACATTTAGTGTTTGCATTTTTATGCATGTGTGTGTGAGTTATTGGTTTTTGTTATTTTTTCATTTTAATCCCAAACTTGTGCTATTAAGTCTAATTGAATGATTTCTAATGCATTTTCATTCAATCGTGTTAGTGAGATTCAGATTTTTGGGATTCGGGAGGTTTCATTATGAAATTATGGAAGTTTTTTAGTTATTTTGGGAAATCCCCTGTTTTTGTTCGCATGGATTGAAAACAAAATTATTCGCATGTTTTGGCGTGTGCACGGAGGAAATGACTCATTCATATGGCGTTGAAAGTCTAAAAAGAGTAGGTATTTTCATTTGCTCATTCGTTCCAAATCATTCCACAGAGAATAAATCCTAGGAAAAATCACCCCTAGAGTTGTTTTTATCTATTGTATGTTAAATTAAGTGCTTCTTAAGAGATTTTTGGCGGTATTGTGGTATTCAATCCTAGTTTTTCAGATTTGTGTCTTATGCATCATTTCACTTGGGTAAACCTTTATATCTCTTTGATTCTTGTAGAATTAATTTGCTTTTAGTGATTTTGGGTTCGATACACTGTTTTAAGGGTTGACTTATTGATTTAGTGGGATTTTTGGACATTTGGGCTAATATATTTGGGTATGTTTTGTATTTTTTTCCTTTTCAACCCTAGGTTTTGTCATTTGATTGTGTTCTTGCCATATTTCTTCATTATAGGTATATCAAAAACACAGCCTAGGAAGAGGGTTCGTGTTCCTAGTGGTCTGGGTGAGATTATCTTTTACGACCTCATGACCTTCTCATCGTAGTCATCAGTCCCTGAGTGCCTCGATACTCATTCCAGCCACACATTTCGATGCCTCTAGTATTAGTTTCCCTAGATATGGTAAAACTCTTCCAGTGAGTTTTATGTCTCATCCGACAATCACTAAGAGAGACATTTTTCTTGAGAACTTAAAGACGAGTAAGGGAGGAAAGTATCTCTTGTCATTGATTGGTACTATTCAGGATTCTCCTTTGGTCTAATCCTATGGTTCGACCAATGTTACATTGGTTCATTAGTTCTATATGAACATGATTCTACCTCCCAATACCACATGTACTAGTACCGTCTGAATACTTAGCATACTTTGGTTTGTATTTGGATATTGGTACCTTTTGTTTTGGTAAATTAACTCATTTTGGTGTATGCTTTTGATATTTGGATGGTTGGTGTTGTTTTTATGGATTTTATCTTATTGCTTTATGAATTATCTTTGTTTTTATCCATATCTATTGTGGTTATATTGTCTTGTTCATGATATATCCATGATTTCTATCCATGATTAGTCATATGATCTCATTTATCTAGTTTGATGCTATGTATATCTCATATCCTTCTTTTGTGGTTATTTTATAGATATCATTCATCTTCTAGTATTTTTTAATGAGACTCATATTATGATACACATGTATATACTCATTAATTGTTTCACATATTAAAGTTATGGTAGTTCACGTGATTTGCTTGCTTTTTCTTTGCTGGTTTCTTTTGTTATTATGACTTTGCTTGTTTCCATGCTATACTCGTTGTCTATGATATGTCTTCTCTTTGACTCTTTTGTGTCAAAAGGGGAGAGAATGGTTTTCTTCTCTCACTTTGTCAAAAGGGGGGAGAAAACACTTTTATTCTCCTTAATATCAAGAGGTGTAGAAAATTTTATT
Organism: Sambucus nigra; assembly: GCA_949130495.1. Classification (NCBI taxonomy): domain Eukaryota; kingdom Viridiplantae; phylum Streptophyta; class Magnoliopsida; order Dipsacales; family Adoxaceae; genus Sambucus; species Sambucus nigra. The sequence continues at coordinate 325,917,726 of OX422218.1, forward strand.
TCCTTTATTTGTCCATTGTGTCAAAAAGAGGGAGTGCTAATGTTACTATATTTAACATGTTTACATTCTATTCACATGTTTTATATCATATATATCATTGATACTTTTCGGAGGATTCCCAAGAAGGGGAGTTTCTCTTTGTGTATGTTTTTACCTGCATGATGTATTTTATTATTTTTTATGATTTCCAGCATAATTTTAATGATTATACTCCATCCCTTGCTCTGACTCGAATTTTTACGTGTTGTTGGTCTATTGAATTGTTTTGTACATTGCCTTCCTACTACTCTCACTATGTGGCTAGTGAGGTGTGAGTTTGGTAGGGGTAATCTAGCTTATTGTGGGTTTTAGGGTTTTGCTACGGAATAGCCATAGGGAGAGATTCAAAATGTAATTTTGTAATTAATATTAGTTGGCTAGATTCATGTGACAAAACATTTTAGTCATTAAGTCATTAAAGTCACATATACTTTATTCGTATTAGTGATGCTCGGTCATTTGTCTTAGAATAAACCTTTGAAGATTTTGCAAGTCGCTTATTAAATACTTTTATCGCCATGCATTCACATTAGATTGAAGCCTATATCCTTTTAGTAGATGTTATGAATTGTCTATGGCTAAACACACACACACGTGTATGAACGTTTTTAAAATGTACGAGGATTTTAAAATTTAATGGATCAAATATTTTTAAACTGTCTCAGAAGACATTTGAAAAAGGTTTTGGGAGTTGGTCCTGGTTTGAGAACAAGTTGAAGATTTTTAGATGATGTGATGCCTTAAAATTTTGCATGGATTACTTTTAAGCTCATCCGCACAAAGGTTTTAGCACGGCACCAAATTACGCCCACGTGCACATCTTTTGGCACGATTCCATACTGACTAAAATCATACCCATGGAAAAAGTCCACCGTGCACACGGTGGGATTAAGTTTTAAAAAATCTCTATCAAAAGGCCATGTTCCCTCCCATTTGTTAAAATCTCGAGTTTAGACAATTAAAAAAACCCTCTAGGTGTATTTTCATATTTCAGAGATCTTTATTTCTCTTTAAATCAAATTTCACTTGTCCATCACAAAATTTTCAAAAAGTTTGATTTATGGCTTCATCCAACCTATTTGTGAGTGAATTTAGAGTGTTTTTTTATCAGATCTTCATTATTCGTCAATTCATCATTCTAAATCTGAATTGCTATGATCTATTGCTCCTTGACTAAAATTGGAGGCATTCCGATTCATTGGAGAAATTGGAGTGTGGCGTTGACTTTAAGGAAGTGAGTGAACTTCTTCATTCATGACGTGGAGCTCGTTGTGTATTTTCATCATTTATAGGGGAAGTTTCAAGGTTCATAGGTAACTATATCAAAGTGATTGAGTGAGAGGTATCTTCTTATCTTGTGTAAAATATATTTTCAAGTAGAAATGAAAATTGGAGTGTGTTGAGATTTTTTTAGCCATAAGTGGGGGTTCTTCCTCATAAACCTTATCATGTGTATGCTTGTGTATGATTTTTATTCATTTACACACAATTGATCACACACACCACTTAAATTAAACTTAAATCTAATGAAATTGCTTAAAATTTAATTAGGTGTATTAGATCTAGTTTTCATCTCTACATTCACTTAATTTCATTATTGTGTGAGTTAATCAATACAATTGGAAAGATATTTTTTAAATCATGTGTTAAGAGATTCAAAATTGTAAGAAAATTTGATGTGATCAAAAAATTGACAATAGGATGCTTTCAAAACCTATTCACACACCCCTCCCCCCCCCCCCCCCCCCCCCAGTATGGTGAAGGTGTTTTACTCACGTACATAGCACACACTTCCCACAAACACAATCACTCATAAGATATAGCATATGATGAATCATGTGAAAGCATGAGAGTATCAACAAGTCTAACATTAAGTGCCTTTAAATCGGATTTCTGCAACCAAACTAATGAATTAACGTCTAGGGTTTGGGGAACCATGGTGACATGGGACTTAGACTTCCTAGGACCTTTTATATGATCAAACCAAAATTTCCTAAGGTGAACTTTCCAAATACAGTGTGTGTATGTGTAAACTCTAGGAAAGCTACCCTTGGGTTGACCTTTGGGAATGTCCTTAGCAATGATTAACTCTCTCAAAATCTTGCTCTTGGCTTTAGGAGTTGAAGAATTTGAATCATTGTATCCTAGACCTATCTTGTCATTATTAATTTTTATGGCTCCTAACACTTTATCTAACTTTTCAGACCTAGATTCCGAATCAATCTTGACACGCCTTGAGTATTTTAATTCATCTTCTAACTCCAAAATTCTAGACTCAAGAAAAAGTTTAGACTCATAAAATTTTAGGAACTCTTTATTCATATGTTTTATCATTAATAAAAGGTTATCTCTCTCCCCCTCAACATATTCGAGCTTATCCTTAAAAGTCTTCTCATGTAACCTTAAATCCTCAATCAATTTATCATTATTTCCTAAGGCACTCTCTTTCAAGCTAGCCTTTAATTTTACGTTTGTCTTCTTTAACTTCAAAGACTTTGTACACAATTCACGAAAGGCAACTTGAAGGTCATTATCCTTATCATCACAACTCTCCTCTTCTTCCTCATCAACACAAACATAGGAATCTAAAGATCGGACCTCGTAACTGTTGTGCACATGATTATCTTCAACGTTAGAAGATTTTTCATTTAGCTGACATTAACCATGAAAGCAGTGTAGTTAGGCACCACGGGAGTATCATACTCCTTTTTATACTCACTATCATTAAGGGTTCCATTAAACTCTTTAGGCTTTTTACCTTTGTTCCTTACTTTATTGGGACACTTAAAAGAATAATTCCCAAATCCTTGATGTTCATAACACTTATCCTTGTCATCCACCTTCTTAGGGTTATACCTCTTCTTAATATCATAGTCATTGTTAAAGTTCTTAGATTTATTATTAAAACTCTTATCTTCTCTAAGCCTAAGAAATTTTTGCTCAAACCTTGCAATCTTTTTGGGTTTTAACCCAAAATCACTACCCGAATCCGACACATCCTCCTATAGTGTTTTTAAAGCTAAGATTTCTCCTTCTTTTCTTCCTTTTTCTTAGGAGGACACACGTTCATCTCATAGGTTTAGAGATCACCTAAAACTTCATATAATCTCATAGTATCAACACTACCAAGAGAATCTAGGATCATGACTTTGGCATTAAATCTTCCAGGATAACCACTTTTGTCTCCGGGATAGGTTCACTTAAGTTAATTAAATAAGGATTTAATAATATTTGACAGTTTAGCATAAAATGCATTGAACGACTCATTCTCTTCCATCCTAATCATTTCAAACTTAGTTGTCATATTTTGAAACTTATAAACCTTAACCGTATTAGTACCCTTGTGTGTGGATTTCAAATTTTCCCATGCGTTTTTCGCTCTCTCACAAGTCATAATTCTACTAAACTCTTTACCTGTGATAGTACAAAAAATTGCTTTCACACACTTGGAATTAAACATTGATGCATCTATTTTAGCCATTGTCCAAAAGGAGTACGCTTTCGGTAAACAACCTTTAGTGGGAGGAGACCACCCATGTTCCACCGAGTTCCAAATGTTCTCATCTATAGATTTTAATAAAAATATCATCCAAGCCTTCCAATGTGGATAGTTTGAACTGTCAAACATAGAAGGTCGGGTAATTTAATGTACCGTATCTAAAACCCTAAAACACACAAACCTATGGATCGACACAATAACTTAGTGCTACCCAATCTAATACTAATTTAAAACTGAAAATTTCTACAAGTTGTGCATCTAGGATTACCAAACTTCAAATTTTAATTTGATTAATTAAACAAGTGAGAAATTACACCCGTTTTAATTTCAGTCTGAATTAAATAATCGTTGTGTAAATGTTATTCCCAATTTTATCTTGCCTCAGCTACATCTAGTTGATCATGAAAGAATAAAATACTCAAACACACAACGCCATGGTGTATGATGAAACCCCACAATGAGAAAAACCTCAGACGACCTAGCCTACGTAAATCCACTATGTGTACAAGTATGAAAAATGACTTACTCAAATACTACAAGCCTTCAATCCTGATGAATTTTGAATCTCTCCTTGAACCTTCTTCACATCCACTTAAGGAATCTATACATGAGTACACAATGTAGTCCTCCCACGTCTCGGTATCCACCGATCTCTGACCAGATTATATCACCACAGCAATACAAAATCCATCATGCAAAATAATACTCGAACAATGTATAGTAAACTTATATTGGTGCTTGAAATATGAGATCTAAAACTAGCATATTATGTCAAAACTTGGATCTCATAAACTAGGGTGTAAATAGGGTTAAGGAGGCTTTTGTATTCTATAAAAAAAATCAAAAGCCTCTCCTCAAAATAAGTTGGTGTTCCCTTCTCACACAAAAAAATGTGAAAAGAAGGAAACATGAAAAATGAGGCAATTTATTCGATCAAAAATGGGATCTCGTTAGAGAGAGCTAGGCCATCTTGTTGGAATGAACCAAGTCATTTGAACAAGATACCCAAATTTATTATAACAAGGTTCGCTCAAGCTTATAATGAAAGTGTATTATCTTAGGCAGAATGGTCTCATTTAATTCCCATTCGAATGAAAACAAAAGACTTGTTTGAACCAGATGCAAAACTCATTTGAAAAAATATGCTAAACTCGTCAGCACGAAAACACAATTCGTTTGAACGAATTTAAAACTAAAAAAATATTTTTCAAAAAATTTTCTCAATAAACTTTAGCACCAAAAACTAAGAAACCCGGGGATACACATAATAAACGTTTATACCTTTATTGATATCCCAAGGTTGAAGACGAAACATGACACGAATTTGATGTCGCTTTACTTGAGTCACTTCGTGTATTTAGTGCATCGGCTCAAAGGTGCAAACTAAAACAACCAAACCTATGACTCAAACGGTTTATCCAAATGGAATAAATCTAATATTATAAATTTTCAATACACATATTGATACAATGATAAAATGTGTCCTTAAATTTTCTCTAAGATTATAACTAGCTCCCAAGATCAAAATTGGTTGCTTTAAAGTTTCTATAGTCCATCTTGTGAGGGGATGAGAGCTAAAAATATATAATTTATAGAGTTGAACATGGAACTTTTTTTCAAACAATGAAATAACTATCATTGGAGAAATAAAACCTAGTTTGAATTTAAGTACCATTATGAAAGTTGTCTTCAAAAGTTTGTGTAAAAGTACCCATTTGCAAAAGCAAATTTTATGATGCAAAAACATTACTAAGATCTTCAAAATCAAAAGAAAGAACAACAAGATAGATTCTTCTTTAATCCCTCTATACTAAATTCATGTTAGTAGTCTTTAGACATCAAAATATTTATATCATATTGAGGGTGGCTTGGTGGTTATAAACTAGATCTAGTGATCTTGTGGGAATTGGTTAATTGGTTAAGTCATAACTTGATTTTTAAATCACGTGGAATTCTCATATTTGTTTCACATGATCGTGCCCTGTTGATATCAAGTAACTTAACTATCATTTGATAAGAATTTCTAGGCTTATGTTGAAAAAAAGAATGTGTTTATGATTGCTTACTATTTAACTTGTAATCATAAACTAAAACTAGTCTATTTAATGAATTTTATATGTATTGGAGCTAATATATTCTTTAAATGATTTAATTTATACGTATATAGTGTTTTTGGATTCCTTGTGTGAGTTTTTATTAAAAAAATATGTTCAAATATATATATATATATATATATATATATATATATATATATATATGCATGTCATATCATTTTTAAGAGAGATTGGGATTTTAGATTTCACTTGTGCATTAAGTGTTTCTTGGAAGTCACTTTTCCCTCACTTGTGTATTTTGTTCTGTGAAAGAAAGTTTCTTCTAAAATCCTTTCGCACGAATGAAAAGGCCCCATTAGCATGGACATTGCCCCCTGAACTTTTGGTTTAAAATCATACGCACGATAATTTTATGGGTTCACATTACTCATGGCTTAAGTTTAAATTTGCATCCATTCACATGGTACGCAAGTGTTCTTATGGAGGTGTATGAACACCTTATGCGCATAGTGTTTTCGTCTTCATGGGCACGGCATTAAGTTGTCATTCCAATAACCTTATTTTGGACTAAATTACTTTTGAACCTCATTTGATTCATTTTAAACATCTTTTCTTTCTAAAGAACCCTAAGACTCTGAAATACCTTGCATATTCATATTCCATCATTAATTTGTGGTTTTAGCATCTTTAGAGCTTTGATTGACGTTTTTTTATCATTTATGATACCCTGGTTTCAAAATTGGGTATTTATCCTATTGACATTAATTTTGTGCTCATTTTGGTTCTTGTCACGAAACGTATATTCGTTTAGTGTTCCTATAGCCTTACATGGTATTTGGTCATGATCATTATTAGTGCTTTTTTCCATTCAATAAATTTTCACATACATAAGGTACATTTCACTATATTCTTGACTTGTTTGCATGTATCTCTATTGTGTGTGCGATATTTCTGCATTATTGTTCCACATTACACGTGTAAGGATGCATTTCCATCTGTTTGATAATTTGTTTTGATCGTTCCCTTTTGTAATTATTTTTGTTCTTATTTATATATTTAAGGGTAGATTGAAAGGCATATACTCCCGTTGGAAATGGACACAGTGGTCCAAGAAAGACATCTATTGTCGGCGCTTAATGTCCGACTCATCAGCATTCCTTCACTTATAGCTACACCCCTAAAAATCCAGTTGTGGAGTATCATATCATTTAATGTGACTCCATTTTCTTTACAAGTGATGGCACATACCTTCGTGACTCATTTTTTATAAGGATTGTACAGATCGAGAGGGCCATCGATTTGACTTACCTAAAGAATACTCTAGAATGTGTCTTTTGCATCGAGTACATCCAATATCTTTCAATATCTATTCTACTTACTACATTCTTTGTGGTGAATCAAAAACTTATTTGTTATTTCTAGGAAAAGATGGTTATTTAGAAAAAGGATCCACACAACTTGGCATCTTTTATTCGTGGATGAGAGATTGTCTTGTTCGAGAATATGATTTCTACATATCTTCGTTTATAGTGTTAAGCATATGGACTCCTATCTTCATTCCACACGCGATATCTCTCACAATCTCCTTACCATATTCCTTAATGGTATTTGGTCTGATGGTATCTTCCAGTAACACAATTTATTGTCGAACTACCTTATTGTATAGCTCATCGTCATCTATTGACTATATTCGCATCATATGAGTTAAGATAATGGATATTAGCCTAGTCGCTTCATACATGCCATTATGGAGAGTCACATCATGGATATCAAAATTATCATTTTTTCTTTTATTCATTCTGGTCTGGAAAATTTGTCCATTGAGTCTTTGCCCTTCGAGTGCATCATCGTAAGTTTTTTATATTCTTTAGGAATGCCTAGGATAGTTGATGATACTTATGGAAGTTTAGGAGGTCCAATCGCATACATTGGATCTACCATTTGTATTGCATCTTTTTATAAAGTGATTTGTGTGACAAGATTGTACCTTTAATCCCCATATTTTGGTGGGGGACCCGTGGAGAAGTATAAAATTAGCTAAAAGAAATGGAATCTTATTTTCACCCCAAAATCAAATGGGTGATCACATTTATGGGCGTAAGAATCTTTAATCGGTATTTGTTAGCCAAATAAGGGTGCATATTACTAAATAACTCCACTCTTGTTGTGATGACCGCAACAAGCCACTAAAAGTCCTCATGGATATCTTCTTCTAGCTAAGAAAGGGGATAGTCCCTTATGGGTCTGGCATAGTTTGATTAATAGTAGATTCTAAATTTCCAAGGGGATTAGATTGCATGTTGGAGATGGGAAGGAGATGAAGGTTTGAGAGGATAGTTAGATTAAAGGAATCAAATCCTTCACATATGAATTAACTAAACATATTGACTCCATTGAAACCCTTGAAACATGGGTGTTGGATTTAATTTTCCCCTTCTCTAAAAGCTGTAAAAAGGAAAGACTAAGGGATTTTTCAACATGCAAGATGTGGCATTATGTCAATATAATGGAATAAAGGAATATTCGGTTACATTGGGCTATATAGAGATGGACAAAATGAAAAAAATAATGTCTTCCTCCATTAGCCCAAACCCTAAGTTAGGGAAGGCAATATGGTCCATTAACACAACCCACCTACCCACCCCACTCACACATAGCAGGCACTTTATGTGGAAAGTGTGAAATAATGCATCGGTTACCAGGGCAAATTTGTATAAGAAAAATTATGGTGTTTATCCCATTTTCTCAGTTTGTTGTAAGGAACCCAGGGATATAGAACATAGTTGGTTAAGATGCAAAGGGGAAAAGTAAGTCTACACAAGATGAGTTGGAAAATATAATATCAAAAGTTAATGGTCGTCTAATTCTACAGTTGTTGAATGAGATATTACCGAATTTGTAGAGGTTTTGATGAACTTAACCTTTCGAGACTGGCTATTTAGGTTGCAAGGAATAAATTATTATTTTAGAACGAGAGAACAAACCATTATAGATTATCAAATCTAGATTCAAAATACAAGGTGGGGCATGAAGGCGTAAAATCTAAAATTCTATTTAATCCGAATTAAATGACTCAAAAGCGAGCTTGTGGACATATCTTCTCCCTTTCTCCCAATATTTTAGATGTTAACGTTAATGGGGCTTCACTCTGCAAAAAGAAATGATCCAATACTGGAGGCTCGATGTGCGATTTGTCTAAAAAAATTATCCAAATTTTCATACAAAGCATTTCATCGTCATCCTTAACTGTTGAAGCAGCAATGGGAGTCATGCATATTAGTCAAGGCTTTGGGAATCACTGGAGATCTAATTGAAACTTACAATTAGGATGTCATAGAACTTTTCTTTAATAATATTGTTATGACTAATCAAAAGGGGCGTGTTTGTCAAGGGAATACACAAGCTTTCAAATGAGGTTATAGCTTACGTCATTAATTTAGGTCTGGTTATGTGCAAAACTCAAACCAATTCGATGAAACCAATTGAAATAAATCAACTACTCATATAATAATTTTAAGAATGCCACATGTTAAGTTTCTATTTGTGAAGCATGTCATTACTCATAATTTAACACTAATGGCTTATGTTTTTACTTTGTACGCCATTACTATTTGTTACAACAACTCAACTTGTTAAAACATCAAAAAGAATATTTAAATTTGACTCCAAAAATGCTTATTGAATTGGGTGCCGCTAAGGGCACCCAAAGTATTACTCCACAATACCACAAGAAAAATTTTAATTTTTTTTACTGAGGCCCACCACTTCATATAAATATTTTATACATAATATTTTCCACACAATCTCCCTCACCTTTCTCTCTCTACCTGATAGATTTTGGTCCCCACTGCACCAATCAAAGTGCATTGATTGCATTTTGGTCTCCACTACACTAACAATCTTCACCAACAATAATAAATTTTGTCCCCACATAATAACTAGGGTTTGTCATCAAACTTTCAAATACCAATTCTTGGTGTAAACAATGGATTTGGTACCACTAAAGACAATGAAACAACCCCAAATAATTTATTTGAGGAGATTTTTGGGTCCCATTTATATTATTTTATGTTTGTTCTTAAGGATTTAAAAAATAAAGTATGGCAGAAAATTGAATAGTGGTTTAGGATTAGGGCTCCGAGTTTAAGGTCAAATCTCGGGATAACCCTTTTGAACCACTGTTATATTTTTTTAAAATTGGGTTCAATCGGTATCATCCTACCAAGGTAGGTAACTTGAATTCATCCATTTCCTATCGAGAGAGTGCCCTAGATTCGGCATCTATCTACCAAATGACTTCTAGAATCTAGCCAAGCTTTGCTTAATTATGTATGGTTCATTTGATAATAAAGTAGAATGCTTTGATTTAATGCAAACATGCGAAATCGTACTTATGCAAAGTAATTAAGACATAATTACGTTCTTACTTATGTTAAATGCTTTCATGCATTTCAACTCAATATTATTTAATAGGGCATTAATCAATAACGACTCTGAGAACAAAGGCATTGATGGTTCTTTAGGAGTCGATATTAGTGCCGAATAAGTCATCGTTTTGGGGCAATGGATACTTATTCCGTATCGTGACTTTATTCAATTCTCGGTAATCGATACACAACCTCAGAGATCCATCCCTTTTCTTAACAAACAGCACAGGAGCAACCCACGGTGAAGTACTCCTACGGATAAACCCCTTACCCAACAGCTTCTCTGTCTGATCCCGTAGCTCCCTTATCTCCATTGGAGCCATACGATAAGGTGCGCGGCCTATCAGCTGAATGCCCGGTGCTAAATCTATAACGAAGTCTATTTATCTACTAGGTGGAAATCCAGTAATATCCTGGAATGCATCAGTGAACTCCCTTACAACTGGAATCAAATCAAGTGGTATCACCACGTCCCTAGAGGTACCCTCCTCTATATAATACAAGTGTGTGGATGATCCTCCCTCAGGATGACGCATCGCCACTAGAAACATCTATTGCCCGGGTATGGAAAAAATAATACTCCTATTGTAATAATCAATCATGGCTCGATATACAATCAGCCAATCCATACTAACAATAGCACCATACTCAGTCATATTTAATACTAACATGTAGGCAGGCAAAGTGAGCCTCCTGATCTCCACACCAACACCTCTACACATAAGGGAAATCATAGAATCCCTACTCAACGGTGAATCTACACAAGTAACGGTGCTCCTCACGGTCTCTAATAACCCCATAGCGTATGCAAATCTCGTGGCAATAAAATAGTGTGTGGCCCCCATGTCAAAAAAATGTGCCCCATAATCCCTTGAATTGCAGGTGGATCCTATGGGACTGCGGCCTGCTAGAATTGGTAAACCCGACCATACTCAAGTTGTCCCTGCTGGACTGGGACGACTGGGATTGGTGGCAATGCCGGTATATATTGTGGCGCTGGGAGGGCGGAGGGAAAAATTGGTCTCTGGGGATTATCTCGAGCACCCTATTGTTGCTGTTGTTGTTGCTGTTCCGGCAGCGCTCTGCCCCTTTCAAGACAGTCCTGACGTTTGTGGATAATCTTTCCACATAGGAAACATCTCCCCAGGAAATTTCCCCCTCACTGACCTTGCTGCCCGCGGCCCTGATGGTCGTTACCACCCCTTCCCTGGCCATACTGGCCTTGCTAAAACTGTTGATGGCCCTAATGACCGTGTTGGCCCTGCTGGCCATGCCTAAATCCTCCTAGTCCATGCCAAATCCCCCTAATCAAAATCTCTTAAAATCCCTCTGTTGGGGACCCTGGTCACCCTGTTTATGCTGTCCTTGAGTTAACTGTGCCCCGTTGGCACCATTTCCCCCTATCCTGCCCTACTGGCTGGACCTTCCTGCTCGCTTATCCTCTGACAAGTGAAAGAGATGGTCCTGGCAGTGTAGTAATGCTACGTTAACCACATCTGAATAGGTGGCCAACGAGATATTTCCCAGCAAGTGCTGACGAATCCTCCATGTCAACCCATCCGTGAACCTCTGGATTTTCCTCTCTTTTGTGGGGATCTCATCAGGGACGATATTCAGGAGATTAGTGAATTCCGTCTCATATTCTGCCACTGTCCTTCCTTCCTGTTTAAGATTAATAAATTTAGCCTCATTTCTGTGTGAACCGCTGAGGGAAAATATTTGCGATCGAACCGCACCCAAAACTCTTGTATCGAAAGAGCGTCTCTCTCTTCTGTGGTGGTAATTGACTCCCACCATGGTAGTGCTGATCCTACTAGCTTAAAAGTATCCAGTAACTTCCTCTACACGTCCGTACGCTCGTACATCCTTAAGTACCTTTGGATGTCCTTTTTCCACTAGCTTGACATAACAACGTCAGAGCTCCCTGCGAACTCTGGAGGGTGCGCTTTCTGAAAAGCATCTCGGACGCGTTCCCAAGAAGATGGGAATGCTTAATCCTGGACTGGGGCTACCACCGATTCCTTAGGTTGTGCTTTATACACAACTGTTAATGCGGCATTTACCCCTAGGCTACGATGGTGATAACTTTAGTAGCGTTCATAGAACCCTGAACTGGCGCAGGATGAGGTTCGGGTTGGGCATCCTTGGGAACTCGGTTTGCACATCTAGGAGGCATCTGAAATGAGAGAGAAGTTTTATAAGTACACAGTTAACATCTCAAAATAGCTGGAGAACGTAAGATGCATAAAAGAGTACAACAATCCTAAAATATAGGGCTATATATCAAAGGAAGCTACGCAAAAACATAACAAGTCATACAGATCCTAAGGACACTAGAACCTAATGCTCTGATACCACCTGTAACACCCCTACTAATTAAATATCGGGTAGATACTCCTTTATTCAAATTAATACAAAATGTCAAGTTGGTTCAGTCCATAGCATCACTGTCGAAAAAACGTTTTTAAACAATTACTAGCCACCTAATATTTAAAAAGTGAGTTGCCAATTTAATTAAATTAAATTTACATGAAGTCATTTGAATTATAAGATAACTATACCACATCCACACCACAATAGAATAATAATGGAATGATAGCATGAGTCTGGAGTAACACTCCCCTGAATAATACAAATACTAAATAACTAAATAAATCCCAAAAACTGATATAAAACTGGTAGTCTGAGAATGCTATCTCTAAATGAAAAGGGGCGACATGCCCTAAATGATAATGACCCTGAATAGAATCAAATGCAGAATGTGGAGGCATATACTACCAAGATCATGTAACTTTCACTGCATCTACAGCACGTCAATGGAATGGAACTCCTATGCTTGGCGTCCTTGTGGCGGGGCACCTAAAAGGTTGTAAAAGAAAAATAGTTTTGAAAGCAAACGGGTCAGAGCCCGAGGTAAAAATAGTTTAAAATATAGCAAGTGTTTAATTACATTAAACAGTAAATATATTATACATGTTCTCACATGAGTCCTTCACCCCTCAACTAATGTGAACGCTTAACGTATCCCCTTAACCCATCCTGGTTATGCCACTAATTAACTAGTCTGTACCACTTCCTATCTTCATATTATAATATAGGGGTATGTTCGTATTATTCTAATAGATTCTGCATGTAACTCCCCTTTTCATTAATCAGAATTATTACATCAATTATGACATAAATTGTCACATTTTTAATCCCATTCAAGTATCTCAAATATTCGTAATCACAATTTAACAATGAGCCAATTATAAGTGCTAGTATATCATTCTCAGCATAAATATACAAATATGGCACCACCATGCTAAGGTGTGGTGCACGCATACTCTGCTATCGAATCCCGGTAGATCATGTACATAAGGACTACGCGTTCTGAACATCTCAGGAATCGTTTCAATAAGCCAAATGACACAAATGGGACGCGAACATAGTTCACATCTCCATGGGTCACGCACATACCTACGCTCCCACGGTCAGCTAACTTATTTACTACAAATAGGGCATTCATAACTATGCCCTTAAGGTAACAAATCTAAATCCCCCCGTAGGCACACAAGATCAGATGGCCCTTATCGATAGCCGACCTCCTGTGGTAGCAAGTATAGTAGATATGTCATACACATAATAATCCATATATTAAACATTCACACAACTTAAATAACTTGTTATATTATTAAAGGTATATTTTCATCCTTATACCATTAGTCAAAGTTCATACACTATGATTATTTCGGAAGATATATAATATATTTCGTCGATACGTCTCACGTCGTAAATTTCGAGTACTTAATCCTAACCGAAGAGGTTACTAAGTCTCCTAACTTTCCCAAATTTTAATTCAGTACCGTTGGCTCTTTATTTATGTCCTAAATCCTAACTTATCACTCATAATAGTTTAAATCATATTCTTGAATCATAAAATAGGAAATTACTCGTTGGACAATCGTAAATTCAATCACTATTTTCAAAATCAATTCTAATATGTTTCGGGCTTTAATTACGTCCCTACTAGTCTCCCTAATGTACTAACGTATTTACATAATACCCTCGTTCAACTTCCAATGGCCGGAATCGATTAAATCCAAAAAGGGGGAAAATTTCACTATTTCTGGGGAGGTCGATCGATCGACCTATGAATGTCGATCGATCGATCAAGCAGGTGCAGGCTACGGGTTTGCTTCATTTTTAGTCCCATTTTTGTCTCAAATATTCATTACAAGGTGTTAAATTCTAAACTAAACATATAGGATCATTATACAACCTAATTACATGATTCTAAAGGTTCCATAACTGTCAATTCATCATCAATTAGTCTTTTCTTGGATCAATCATCCTAATTTCATAAAAAGTCTTATTTTTTTCTATTTTCTTCAAGAATCATCATAATATCTTCATAAATCCAAAATTAATTACACATGGTTTATGATCTAATCAGTGAGGTTCTTCCAGAATCAAAATTACATAAACATCCTACCCATAATTAAGGTTTCATCTCCAAATTTCATGAGTTTTCAGATTTTCAAGGATAACATCAAATCCTACTCTAACATGGATAATTTATTTGCTGAATCTTAATGGATTAAATCACTAGCCTATGTTTAGAAGTTCTGAACCTTTGATGATGATCTAGGCTGGTTCTCCTTCTCTTTCTGGTCACAATTTCGGCGATCGTGGCGGCAGCTGGTGGTTGTGGCTTTGAAAACCCCTTAGAACTTCTCCTCTCTTCTCTCTTCTCTCTTTGATCAAGACTTGATGTGACAAGTAATGACCCCCAAAGGGCACTAATATAGGTTGATTACAAGACCCAAATTTCGTGGGTTACTATTCCCTAGAAATGGAAATTACCAAAATACCCTCCCACGTTGCCGGTGTGGCCTAAAAATGCCCCGAGACCCAAACTAAACCCCCGGTTAGTGTTTTCTGACTATCTTGATCTTTTTGGACACACTGGCGCATTCAAAATGACTATACGGATGATAAAATTATAATTTACTTTTAAGTCCAATTAAATTGATTCCTGACACGATACGCGCATTCCAACTAAATTTCCCGAATTGTCGTATTTATGACTTGCGATAATTTTAATCATTTCAATAATCATATATTACCATTCTTACCCAATAATATCCATCATCATCATCATAATTAAATACCAACTTACGTCTCTCTAGTATTTAAATCCGGATTAATTTCCAATTAATTTAATTAATCCCATTAAATAAAATCTATAAAATTACGGGGTATTACATTGACCTTCTTTGTAAGCCTCTTAGGCCAAATGTGTCCCATTCTAACATCCATTTCATAAATTCTTAATGAGTGCACCTTCTCACTGCTCAACCCTATCAGAGGGTGATGATAAAGGACGAGCCTACTCTTGCTGAGTCCCCAACCTTTGAAACAAAACCAAAACATAGCGTCGGCCGAACTTCCCCCATCAACTAAAATCCTAGGTAAATCATACCTATGCACTCTAATCGTGATTACCAAAGGGTCATCCTGAGGATCTAGGATTCCCTTGAGGCCGAGTCTTTAAAATCCCACAATTAAGGTTTCCATGTCTACCTTCTTTCTCTTATCTAACTTTGTGCTTACTTCTATCGAGTTAATAGCTTCAACTTTGGGAAGGGCCTTAGCCTCAGTGACGCGACTAAGAATTTGTCTCAAAAGTGCGTTTTACTCTAGGCTCAAGTGCAAGCCTGTCGCTCAAGTAGTAACCCGGTAAATCGGGATCGTATCCGCAGGGATCGAGATTGCCAAATAATACTAAGAAAAATTATTAAATCTTGAAATGATTTCTTAAAAGAAACGAAAAGATGATTAATGATTGGGAAAATTTCTTAAGAAAAACAAACTGAAATTTGTAAAAAAAATTTAGATCTGACAAATGGGAGAAAATAGGGTAGGGTACAATCCCTCAATCCTTGACAAATTACCGTATAGAATACTAGACTTGTAAATTAAAATTATTGACTAGATCCGGTCTTTATAAATTCTAAGCATTACATATATGAGGGATCTAGCCCGCATCATATGAAATCAAAGAATTTATAAAGCGATGAATGATAACTTATACTCGCAAAGTGGTCTTAAACATCCCAAGTACCTAGGGCAAGAGAGATTAAAAGATTGACAATGTTTGTATGAGTTTCATTCACGATTCAATCAATATTTTAATCTAACCTCTATTTTCTACATCAATAATTTGCCTTGGATTGAGTTCATGTACTCCAACCCTTGGGAATCTAGCTACTCATGATTTGGTTCAAGAATAAAAACAAATTCACACATAAAATTATGAAACTACAAGACATTGTAAAAGATTTGCAAATAATAAAGTAAAAGAGAATAGAATGATATTACTTGAATTCAGCAACAAAAACAGAATTGGGATTCAGAATTTCTTACAAACTAGGATTCATGCTACCTTTTGAGGAAATTGGAAACTTAACCCTAGAAATTTGACCTAAAATTAAACCTAGAACTCTCTCTCCACCTAACTGCACTCAACCCC
This sequence comes from Sambucus nigra, assembly GCA_949130495.1. Lineage (NCBI taxonomy): Eukaryota > Viridiplantae > Streptophyta > Magnoliopsida > Dipsacales > Adoxaceae > Sambucus > Sambucus nigra. The sequence continues at coordinate 325,934,259 of OX422218.1, forward strand.
ACTCAAATGAGGTAGGGCATGGCTTTTATAGCACATAGTATCGAAATTGACAGCCAATAATGCTTGTGGCACAAGTTTCATCAGTTGCACACGCCAAAAATCTGCATAATTAATGACAGCAATTCGCACAACCGGACCGGATCCATCTGGTCCCGGATCGGTCCGGTCCCCACCGGATCGGTTTGGTTCCATCCGGATCGGTCCTGTTCCATTTCTCTTCATTATCGCACAACTTCAAAACATCGTAACTTCTTCACCGTAGCTCGGATTGAGGTGCCATTTTTTCCAGTGTTCTTGTAATTTAGAGCTCTTCAACTTTCTAGTTGGACCCACCTCCGGACTAAGGCTGAAAATTTACGAAAATTCCTTTCAACTCTCCATTTCTTGGTTTCTTTCACTGTTTTGAGTTCTCTTTCGCACTAACTTGCGTGAAATACCTGTAAAACACATGAGAAAAACACAAAACACGAAATAATTTCCAAAAGGGGTTAGTAGCATAAATACGAGACAAATTCAAGCTATTTACACTGCACGGGATCATAAAAATACCGAAATTAAGGGGATAAATACGAAGAATATGTGCCTAATCACACCCCCTAACTTAGAACTTTGCGCGTCCCGAGCAATGTAAATGAATCTAACCAAAAATCCACTCTTGGAAATTCTTTTATTGGGATAGAATACCTTTTTCGCGGGCAAGCGATTGCATTTAGCATATGCAACAAGCCTTTAAACCCCTAGGTTACCCTAGTAGGACGAGTTTTGTCTCGTGAGGGTTTGCAGTGAATACACCCACAAAATTCTTTATTGACTCAAATAAATATCAAAATACTTAAAAATTGTACAATTTAAATTTTTCGAAAAATAATCACCATAAATTCATATTCAACTATCTCAAACCATAGTGTGTGTGTGTGCAAAGCCAAAAATTAAACCTCAAATTTCCACCGATTGAGCATTACGTTACTTTCCGAAAATTCGTTTTGATTCAAATTCTTACGGAATGCTCTCACAAACGAATCACTCAGATTGTGGCTATTTTCTCTCGGTATGCATGATATAAAGAGTAAATATAATGGACACAAATTCATGCATACAAAATTGAAAAGAAGGAAATATATGGTGAAACGATCTCATCATCGGAATACAGTTATTAGGAAATGGGAACATCACCTCTATTTCACACCATTTAATAATCTCTCCTATTATCTTTTTGTATCTTATCTCTCCACGCGGTAATCAATTTCGCCATTCGGACTCGGTTAGGACTTTTTGGGTTAAAAGGTGTAAAGGGTAAAAATGGGAATGGACGGAATGTTCGAAATTGGAAAATGTCCTTATGACGTCCATTAGTGCTTTTTCGGGCATTTGCTCAATTTTCTCTTTCTTTTTCAATTTTCATTTTTTTTTCTCACTATTTTTTTTTCTTGCTATTTTTGTTTTCTTGCTATTTTTGTTGAGCATATCTAAAAAAAAATTTCTTGCCCCTTTTTGTTGCACTTTTCGGACTTAATGAATATTCTATTTTCGTAATTCCGGGCTATTTGGTTTTTTCGGGTTATCAAACGAAAAGGAAATATTATATTAGGCTCAAATTGGGTTGCGAAGGAATAATTTAATTTTTCACAACTTTTTATGGCTAATATTTTTGGGGTAAACAAAAGAGGGCCTACTTCATTGTCCAAATTGCTAATCACATTACCATATGCATCTCGAGATTAATTAAGTTTAGAGATATATTTAGCACGAATTTCGAGATAACATTTCACACATTTCCCATAACCGATCAAAACAAAGGATTGAGATCATCGACGACTTATTAAAACGCTGAAAAGAACTTTGAGTTAATCATAAACTCGGATTTATTTAAAAACTCATAAAAAATTGAAAGGCTCGAAATCTCACCGGGTTTGATCAATCTCCACACTTATTCGTTAAGTCGTCAATTTTCTTTCAATTTCCATCTTCGGTCAATTTTGGCTTAGTGCATTATGATTGTTAACAATTTAAGACTTTAAATAGAATAAAGGTGATATTTTTGAAAAATTTAAATTCCAATTTTTATTTATTTTGAAGAAAAATATTTTTGACTTTTTCTAAATTTTTCATTTTTTTTCATTTTTTTTTTCAAAACACACTTGGAAAGAACATGTGATCGAATCAATGAATCGGGAAGAATATCCCACACCCCCTAACTTAATTGTCCTCAATGCAAATCAAGAACACAACATAAAGAGAGGAAAAGAAAGATATTACCCAAATGGAGCGATCCCTGATGAGTGCGAGTTCATTGAATCTACAAAACATGTTAGAACCAAGCATACAAAAAAATAACAATACTTGAACTAATTACTCTAAATGCAACAAGACACTATATAGCACTTATACATGACTCAAAAATACAACAAAAATCACCCCATACGCGTCGGGGGTGCGACGACCTCTTATCTCTCACCACAAATCACCCGATCCCTTTCACTGGGTACGATGCACGCCTCGTCTCTCCAGTCTTACCATCATAAGTGAATAGCCGGAACAAATTGGGCACGTGCCCAGATAAAGGAAAGACCGGGAGATGCATTATGATAAACCGGAAAAGGATCCGCTTGTTGCGTAGCACGTGAGTTGGTCGCTAAGTCGGACGAGATTTGAGTCGTATCTTCAAGTACCTCCGAAGACTCAAATGGTATGGGTGGAGGTTTAGGAAGGAGAAATTCATCAATTCTATTGTCCCACTCTCTTTCGTCTAAATGACGAAATGAGGCCCAGAAAGATTGGACTTCATCATTTAGGCTCGCATCCACCAGTCTGAACTCGCGCTCAAACTCTGGTAGGCTCAACTCTTGTAGCTCTCTCTCTTGCTTGGTGTCCTCAACCTGCCTTTCGTGCTCACTCGCCAAATGAGAGGGTGGTGTGGGTGGTTGGTAATCGAGGAGAAATGTATCGATAGTGTCCTACCATTCACTTTCCTCTAAGTATTTCGACGAGCCTCTCCCGACACACTCTAAATCTCCTCTTTCACTCTTGTTCGTGGGCTCACTCATGCTCTCAAATGCATTAACTAAACATACATCCCATACCTTGCTCTCGATGATACAACCTTCCCATAATGGTTCTTCCTTGTAAGTTCTTTCTTGCTCGTGTGCTTCCCCCAAAAGATCCAATCCTCGCGGTTCCCCTTCATCACCCTCTCTCTTGGAATTATTAAAGATATTTGTTTCGAGGGTCATGTTCCCGAAAGTTAATTGCATACGCCCACTGCGGGTATTGATAAGAGCATTAGCTGTAGCTAAAAATGGGCGGCCAAGAATAACGGGAACATGATTACTTGGGAGAACGGAAGGTTCTTCGTCCCAAATTACAAAATCCACCGGGAAGTAGAAAGTGTTTATTTGGACAATCACATCCTTAACAATTCCCCGAGGAAACTTCACAGAACGATCCGCGAGCTGGAGAGTCATATTGGTGGGCTTAAGGGCCCCCAGTTCTAGTTGCCTATAGATGGAATAGGGCATAATGTTAACACTAGCCCCTAGATCTATTAGAACTCTCTCGATTCGGTTCTTCCCCAAGATACACGAAATAGTGGGCGCACCCGGATCTTTATATTTTAATGGAAAGTCACTCGACAAGACTGCGCTGACATTTTGGGCCAAAGAGACGTTCTGGTTTACCTTTAGCTTGCGTTTCACCGTGAGTAAGTCCTTAATAAACTTGGCATACCCGGGAATTCTCTGTATAGTCTCGAGAAAAGGTAAATTAATTTTTAGTTGCTTAAGGACTTCCAGAACTTCATCACTGGAGGTCATTTTCGAGTGAGAGACCAACCGTTGAGGGTATGGGGCAGTGGTGGGAGTGATAGCCTTGGGTCCACTAGTATTTACCTCCTCCTCACTCTCAATTAAAGGGGCATCTTCGGCCTCTCTTGTGCCGGGCGAAACCTCTTTATCTTTAGATGCATTGCGTGGGTGAGGTGACAAATCAACTACTCTCCCACTACGTAGAGTGGTAATAGCGCTACATTGCTCTCGATGGTCGTGGGATGTAGTGCCAACACTGCTTTGTCCTAGGGGAGGTCGTTGGCTTTGAGCAGGAAATTTTCCCTTCTCTTGGACATTCGATGCAGTTTGCAACCTTGAGAAGCTAGTATATATGTCATTGAACATTCGATCATACTTAGCACTTGTCTCCTTTTGAGATTGGATGAGGTGATTTAAGTTATCCTCAAGAGATCGCCTCGGTGGAGCAACATACGGACCAGGAGGTGGTACCTGCATAGGATTTGGCATTGGAGGAGCCACTTGCTGAAATTGAGGAGGTGGTGGTATAATCATATGTGGGTTAGGAACCATCCCACCTTAGGGTTGTCCATAATTGAACCCAGGATTCCTCCACGATTGATTATATGCATTCCCTTGCTGTGCATTATAATTTCACCGAAACCCCCCTATTGCCTCAACCTGTTCAGTGTACATTGCCCTGTATGCAGGGATAGTAGGACATCCTTTGGCAGAATGACCCGCAGCACAAATGGCACACACTTTCTCCTTCCCGGCTTGTACGGGTCCAGCTACTTCTCTCAATCGCACTTCAAGCATATCTCTGAAATTCTTCTCCAATTGGTCAAATTTTCGATCTAACAAAGTGTCCTTGTCCAAGTGATAGATACCGGACGCAGCAGGCAAGTTGGACACTTGTCGATTTTGGTTTTGACTATTGGGGTCAGAAACATCCCATGATTGCGTAGTCTCTGCTACATATCTCAAATGAGCTTCAGCATCGCTCGAATTTAACTCCCAAAAAGGTCTTTCACACATGGTTTGAACAAGTTGTTTAGACGCTAAAGTAAGGCCTTGATGGAAAAATGAAATCAGATGATGCTTTTCAAAACCATGATGTGGGCATGCACTAACTAACTCTTGAAATCTCTCCCAAAATTTATCAAAAGCCTCATTCTCATTTTGACGAAAAGCTTGAATTTGGGCTTTAACAGAATTGGTTTTGTGTTGTGAAAAAAATTTTGATATAAACTTGGATTGCATATCTCTCCAGGATAACACAGAATTTGGGGGTAGGGACCATAACCAAGTTTTAGCTTTATCCTTTAAGGAAAAAGGGAAGAGCTTCAACCGGATTACATCTTGTGGACAAGCTTGGTCACCAAAGGTCTCACATGTATCTTTGAATTCTCGAATATGGAGATATGGTTTTTCTGAATCCATCCCATGAAATGTAGGAAGAATTTGGATCATACCATTCCGAAAGTGGAACTGACCGGTATTATACGGGAGTAAAATGCAACCAGGGGTAATTGTTCGCTCCGAAAATAACAAATCTTTCATGGGAAGATATGGTATCTCCTCCTCTCCAGCACCAACACCGACACTACCATGATCCGACATATCGCTACCGAAAGGTTCAGAATTCTCACTCCGGGTTTGACTCAATGAACGACTTGTGATGGAATTATTAGGCGAAGGAGGTGGAACCCAAAAAGGAATAGACTCAGAATTTTCAGAACTTGCTTCGGCAATAGGATTTTCATGAATTTGGGTGGGAGATGAATTCTGCATATAAGCACACAAAAGATGAGAATTTTTTTTTTTTTTTTTCGAAATCACTTGTAGATAAAAATAACTTTCTTGAAAATTTAACAATTTCGGATCCCCTGCAACGGCGCCAAATCACTCAGCCACATACACCTAACGGTCAGCCACTTCTGTACCACACCCCGCCAGGACTTCGCAGATCATCTTCACATCAAACGAGATTATGTGGAGTCGCCCCTTCGAATCGTTATCTTTTGACTACAGGTCTGGGTCGTCATCATCATCATCATCGTCATCTGTGCTGTCATCATTCTTCCCTGGGACATCTTCCCTAAACTTATCGTCCCTTCTCCTTTTGGGGTCGTCTCGTCCTCTCTTTGGTCCATCACTGCTCAAATACTTCCTTAGCTTTCCAGCCTTCAGCATCTTCTCAATCTCATATTTCAGGGCAAAATACTTGTCAATTAAGTTCTCATAATCTTGGTGAAATTCACACCATAAGCTTATATTCCTTTTGTAAGGGGGAGACTTTAGCTTCTCAGGCCATATTAGGGACCGATCATTCTTGATCTCATTCCGAATGTGCTCACAGCTGACCATGAGGGAGTATACCCGATAAACTCATCATCGGTCGATCTCTTCTTTCCATCTTTATTCTTCTTCTGAAACTTTCTCCCACTGTTAGTCCCCTTATCATCTGCATATTTCGTTTCCATATCTTCCTCGGCATTCATGACCTTTCCGGCTACTGCCAATAGCTCGGCCATGGACTTTGGCGGGTCTTCAGCACGCTTCCAAAGTAATTTCCCTTTCTACAAACCTCCTATTAATGTTGTCATCGCATAATCCTCCACTTCTAACTTATCCTTATTAAACCTCGCCATGTATTCCCCGAGACTATCATTATTCCCCTGTTTAATGTATACTAGGTGAGTAGTCTTCTTTTGAGGTCTTACCTCAAAGCATAAGTTGTGGATGAATCGTTCTGCGAGTTACTTGAAATTTTTAATGGAGTTCCTTGAAAGTGAGGTGAACCATATATGGGCATCTCCAGTTAAAGTTCTCAAGAATGCATGGCATTTCATCTCATCTGAGACGGAGTAGATATATGCAGCCGACTGGTACATCTCTACATAGTGCACAGGACTGGCACTCCCATCATACTTTAGGGTAACCACTGGCGGCTTGAATTTGGTAGGGGTTGGGAAGTTGACTATTTTTGCCACAAAAGGAGAACCTTCTGAGTATTCCCTCTGTAAGAGGTCACGGCTTTTAAGGATGTCCCCGTTCTTATTCTTTAGCCCTTGAATTGAATCATTCCAAGGCCTCTCGGCCACTTCAACAACGTCAGTCTGGCCAATGTTATCCCCTACTACCTCAATCGGTCGAATAGAGGGTTCCCCTACTGCTGACCTATGTCGGCTATTTACCTCTCGCTGGCCCTCATCTCAGCCATACGAGGGTCTGCCATTTGCCCCCACCCTCCTTGAGCCAGCATTGCTCCTTGACCTGGACAGTCGTTCTTTCAAATCACCAAATGGGCCTAGCCTTTTAAAAGACAACCCTCTACTTAATCGGTCAAAAGCTGAGCCCCTTGGTCGGGCATCTGGACTTGGCCTCCTATCATGCCCTCGGCTTCCTTAGATGGGGTGTACCGTATTCCCAAATACTTTGTATGGCTCCCAGCAATCAATCTGGGCATCTTCAGCCTCATAATCATCATAACGGTCCTCCGGGAAAGGTTGCCCTTACCTCCCCAGGCGTAAACGCCTAGGGTCAGCAACGTCCCTCCACCGATAAAGAGGAGGTATATCTTTTAGAGGTGCCTAGGGTAATCCCTTAGCCCCCTAGTGATGCTCCCCAGTCTCCGTAGTAATCATCTCTTGCAGGGCTCCCGACGACCTGATTATTACATTTTAACTGAAGGTAACCAGTTGCTCTTGTATTACCTGTTGGCTTGCTACCAAGAATTTCAATGTTGTCGCTACTTCATCCATTTCTAACTTAGGAGGTTCATTACTAGAGCTAGGACCACCAGTTGGTGGTGGTGGTGGTGGTGGCGTAAATTCTGATGCCATGTATTAAACCTTATAGATGAGATGCATTTGAACAGAAAATGCCTTGTATCTCAGCAGGAACTCTTTCAATGGTGAAACAACTTCACAGGAAGGGATGACTGGTTCACCACCAGAGACTTCGTTGAGGACAAGATAAAAAAGGGAAGAGATGATGCTACTCGTTCCCACAGACGGCGCCAGACTGATGATACCAGAAATTGTATCACCAGGCCACAAATGTATGAATCTCAAACAGGTATACAACAATGGCAATAATCACACAAAAAATCAATAAAGCATGAGATGAGGTGAAGGGGATGAACACCTGGATTTAAGTGGTTTGATCGGAGCCTACGTCCACTGTGTGTGAATGAAATCCACTAGTAAATATGGCTCTAATGGTCTGGTTACAACACAAGCTTTCTCTCTCTCTCTCTCTCTCTCTCTCTCTCTCTCTCTCTCTCTTCTGTATACAAATGAGCAGAGTTTTTGCTAGGGTTTTAATTCATTCATCCTTTACAATGAAGAAGATGAAAAATACATATAGTGCTTAGGGGGTATATTGTACCCCCCAAGCATGTTATAGGAATGAATACATTTCTCTTAGCCAGTCCGATGTAGACATCTGGCCCTGTCACATGTGGGCCATGATGACTAAATATTCCCTCACGTGTGGGGATGATCTGGTAGTAATGGTTTTGGCTATCACTTGTTGCACGTTCATGCGCACATCTCCACGTGTCCCCAAATGTACACGATCTATCAGTACGATGACTCCGGCCGATCCTTGTGGCCAAGGACGAACTTATAGAACTTTGACCCCTAGTGGAATGGCACATGCCTCGCCTATTAGTCTCGTCCTGGACTCATCGGTTTGGGGCAGGCCAAGGTCGAGGATACTAAATCTTTCAAGAATAATGTAGATACCTCATGCTAGGCGGTTGAGGAGGGTCGAGGCTGAGTCATTTGGCCAGGGCCGAGTCTTTAAAGTCCGAGTGGAAACTTCTCATTTATGTCCATCTGGTAAGTGTCGCCTGAGGCTGAGGCTTATGACCCTAGACCAGGTGATATTTGGCCTATCATTCATTATTTATTAAATATCATCCATACCCTTCACTATTAAGGAGAACACTCGGGATTCAGACCAAAACTTATCATCGTCTCAAAAAAAAGGAGCACGACGGTAAAGATCATACAACTCCTCTCACTCGGCTATTTCTTAATGCTTTAGACTTACTAGCATCCTTGTCGAAAACTTTATCACTCTTTCTAGATGAAGCCATTATAGTTGGGGATTTTTTATGATGAAAATGAGATGAGAATTGTATATAAATGATGATGATAGAAAATGATCGGTGAAAATGGCTTGAAATGGAGTTTTAGGGCAAGATTGAGGTGAGAACGATGACTTTCTCTCTAGAAAACAAGAGCTTTGAGCTCGTTAATGGTAGAAGTGTTAGAAAGTTTTAAAATAAATAGACGAATGGTATGTAAAGTGCTAGAAATAAAAAGTAGACGTTAGAAGCTTTTGACAGTTCTATTAACTCGAAAATAAACTTTTTAAAAATTGGGGGAAAATGATGGTTACATGAAATGAGACAATTCAGAGTTGACCCCAAGATGCCACGCATAAAAAATCAATAGAGATGGAAGGTTATTGGACTCCATTATTAAATTCTAGAGATACGTGAAGATTTAGCCAACACGCGTAGATATAAGTTGCATTATTTTGAGGTGTTTCGAATTGTGATTTGCCAGTCCAAAATAGTTATAGTTGAGATTTGTTGGTTTAAGATGTTTTGACATGTGGATTTTAATCGAAGATAGAGGAAGCCTTCTAAAAGAAGCTAATTACTATACCAGGTATTTTGTCAATCTATTTAATGTAACTTATGAGTTGTGTTTTAATATTGACTTAAGGTTACTCGTTACCAGTGATGGACCAGGTCTAGTAGGATCGAAGAGAGATTTCATGCCCTATCGAGAAACCTCACTAGGGAACCTCTAAGGAACTGGTTTGGAGGATAGAGAGTAACTCATCGTTAAAGCATGATTTAACCATTTTAGATACACCGAGTTAAACATCCAGGTTTTTTCTGATTGAGCATTACTCGAGCAACCACAAAAGAGCAACCTTGAGCTTACTCAATTATTTGTTATTGAGTTTTGGCGCCAAAAGAGAGTATATTTCCATATAAGATCTGAGTGATTTCACACTATACCTAACACATGTCAAATCAAACTTACCTCAAACAGTGATGGTTTTGGTGACCAATTGGTTGGTTCAGCACTGACACACTATGGCGCCACCTAACACGACCATTGGTCATTCGAAGATTTCACTTATCATTTAATACTAATGACATGTTAGGTATGGTAGTCTGACCCAACATTTAATGCACATGAGGTTCCACACGTATAAGCTGAGGTTATATATAGCGCCTCCCCCCCCCCCCCCCCCCCCCCAAATCCTTTAATAAACCACGTGATCTTTAGTCTTTAAGCCAAAATACCACTTTGCGATATTTATTGCAACCAGAGTTTTTACTCTCCACCATTAATGTTTTCTTAGTTCTTCTCAAGAACATAATTATTTATTGAGTTCCAAACACTATACTACCTATATTTGAGTGTTTAGCTTCCTACCTGAGGTGTATCCAAAGTGCTTGCTTCTCTCTCCCTCTAGCTAGTTGCTAATAGAGGTTCATTTATCGTCCAATATATTGTATTTATTACCTTGTCTTGAGATCTGCACTTGAGTTTATTCCTTGTCATTTAAGAGTGCATTTGTTGTTATATTATCACCATTAATATGGGTCATGTCTCAATTTATCCTTAAACAGCCTAGCTAATAGAACCACTCTCTTACATTATGTATGTATGTGTAATTGTGTGTATATGAAGAACAGAGTCAACATATCCTCATCATGGGAAATATGAGTACATAATCTCCTAAGGAGGCCAAATGTAAGAGATATCCCAAGATCATTACCTCGCTATTGAAAATTTATTACGCATTAATGGGACCTCTAAGAAGTAAAACAATGAGGATATCAACTTGAAATAGTCAGTAATGAATAAAACATGTAATAATGTGAGCAACGCTTTGAAATCGTAACCTCGCTACTGAAAAGTGAGTATGCATAAATCGAACCGTTAGAAGAAGAAAAAATAATAATATAACTAACTAAACATTTGGTAACATAATGATGGAAATGTGTAAAAATGCCTAGAAAACAGAGATATGCCTCGAAATTGCAACCTCACTATAATACCCCGTATTTTTATGTATTAAATAAATAAATATTTAATAATTACTTAATATTGAGTCGTTGATTTGACCAGAAATGTATTGAAATTATTTGGTCTGAATTAATCGGGACTTCAGGCAAGAATCTAAATAATATGTGAATGATTCATTAATTTAATATTATGGTTACAATATATTTTTATGTTACAGGATCGTATGGTTGGACCGGGCTCTGAGGAATACAAATGCCTAGAGCAGTGTTTTTAATGTGTCGAATTGGTACACAGGGGTAGGTACCCCTTTAGGCCAAGTTGTATGAACATCTGGTTAGTGTTTTGGGCTTATTTGGGGGTCTAAAAGTGGGCCCATATGGGACCCGTCGTATCAGAGTTATAAATAGGTTATTGAACCTCATTAATCATCATAATACGAAACCTAGAATAAATGCAAACTTTGGGAGTAGAGAGGGAGCACACAATAGGGCTTAATCAAGTGTAATCTTCATGAAGGAAAGAAATACTATCTTGCTAATCATACTAATGCTACTTGTTTATGATTTTCGTCGTATAATTGAATCCATTGATTAGAAACATGATATTAGTGTTAAAATGTGATTAATGACTTCTAAATCTGATTATTAATCATGCTTAATCATAAATTTGATTTGATTTAATTAATATAGACATGTTTATGTTAATTACCATATTTAACATATAATTGTATTACTAATCTTGTTGAAAACCTTTTTTATTTTATTCCAAATCATTTTAAATTGCAAATTTGATTATAATCGTTGTTGGAATTGTTGACTTATGTTAGATAACATGTTTAATGGAGGTTATGGTTGATTGAGTAGTCAAATCCATGTTAAAGATAAAACCAGTGCAAAATATGTTATATTAATATTTTTGTGATAAGATAATGGAATTAAACATATAAAATTATCATTATAATGTGAGGATTATAATTATGGTCATTTATGATTGGTTAAAAAGAGTTTTCGATTTGATTTAGAGGTTTTAAGAACATTAGTGGCGGCCTGGGTTTGATTAGAAAGAGATTTGGGGTTTAATGACATTTTTTAGAAAAAAAAAATTCGGAGTTATGGGAGAACCCCCACCATAGTGGGGTACTAACCCGCTATAGCCTCGAGGGCTGCTATAGTGGTTGTGCCTTTGCCACTATGGCAGTTGGAGGCTTGGTAGGAGGATCATTTGTCGTATTTTTTATTTATTTATTTCTTTTAAATTGGAATATTTTATGGGACCTTTGGTTATCTCTCTCTCTCTCTCTCTTTATATATATATATATATATATATATATATATATATATATATATATATATATATATATATATATTCGAGAACTGTTTTGGGGAATTTGGAGTGTGTTATTAAATATATATTATGTATTACATATTTAGGGTATGCTTAGTTGATCAAGCCACACGATTAAGATTATGTTGGTATGAGTACGATTAGTGGTGTACCGTTGGGGTGGAGTGCCATATGACTTTATGAATAATTGTATACAAGGTTTTTGGGTATACCTATTTTGATAAGGGAGTAGTCACGAGCATATATATTCGGTGGTGAGACTAATTTAATAATAATGTTAAACGTATACAAGTTGGGTTTTCGACTGTGATTTGTAATTCAAATATGTGTGCTTATGTGGGTATGGTTAGGTTGGTGCATTTTGATTGTATATGATTAAATGTATGCATGGGATTCAAAATTTGTTTATGAGAGTCCTTCCGAGAATTTCGGCCTTTCAGTAGAGAAGGTGGGTTCCTGTCAAGGAATGCGGCACAATTGGACTCGCATAGGTCGCACATGAGTCTACCAATGTCTTCCACTCACCCAGTTGATCCAAGAGGCAAAGGGAATCCATTGATTGAATCAATTCCTATTGATGTGTCCTAACAAGGCCTACATAGTCTCCCAATGCAAACTGATAGGGGTATAGCATTCAATCATATCTCAAAGTATGCTCCTCGAAGTCCTGAGGGTGGATTCCATCCAATCCGATCCTGGCAGATATCGAACTTCATCTCGAGTAGGTCTAGGAGCGGGAAAAGGAGATTCAAATGAACAAAAAGGAGGAATACACCCGTCAAAGGGCCGGCAGAAGTCAAGCACTATCCACACGCGCTAACCTTTGGTGGGAAATCGACCATTTCCCCGGTTGCCTTAGACCTTCATAAGTAAACTCCTCTTGCAAAGCAACGTATCGATGAAGGCTTTAGCTTTCACTCTCATTCCATGGGATCGCCTTCAACACATAAGCTGATCCCATAAATGTTTATATATATTCAACTTAACCATTGCGTAAATAAAAAATTTAAATGTTAAAATGCACAGTCGTGGAGGGTTAATCATAACGAATAAATATTGATTAACAATATGGTTATGATACGTTCCTTAACGATGGATTGTTATAGAGTAGGTATATCATTTGTAGAGTTTAAGAATGGGGCCTGAATTGGCTGATTACTCGACCATAGGACGGTTAAGGATTGGATTATCCGTGCAAACAATAGAACAATAAGGGTGGTTTGAGTACTCTGTTTTAGGCAGTTCAGGGTTGGTTTATGACCCTGAAACTATGTACGAATTTAGATTGATTTGTATACTGTATAGCATAGGATGGTTTTGGAGTGGGTTGATTGCTCGAAGAAGGATGGTTAGATTACTGGTTTGATACTTGTTTTGTATATGAGACGAGTTAGTCTTCATTGGTAATTGATATGTATATGGTAAGTTAGGGATTATCGTTATTTGTTTAGAGATTCTCGTACCATTCATTTTGACGAATGATCCGTCTAGACAGAAGTGTATCGAGAGGAGGGGGTTCCTTGCGTGAATTTGATTTATAAGAAATCCCACGTGCGGAGTTTAGTTCGATCAGGATTCAGGAGATATTGGTCATGAAACTCTTAGTAAGTATCTAGTGGTACATTTTGTGGAGATTAGTATTTATAAGTTACATATAGATATGATGTACCGGGTTATGGGATGGCAACCTTAGTATATTAAGGTTAGGATGGATGCGAATAGTTAAAACCATATTAGGTTAGAGGAGTGGTGAGGTATATTTGGTATAAGTGTCGATGGGGGACGGAAGAAGGTGTAAATGGGTCGCATTTAATACCTTTAATTAATATAGCTATTTCTTGGAACTTTCGAGCTGTGACACATATCTATTAAAAATATTTTCCAGGTATCCATAAGCAGGAGCAATAAGGCTGAGCAGTCAAACTTTCATCATTTGTTGGATATCCAATTCTTCATTCTTAAAGTAGGATTACTAGTTCATTTCACTCAACATACTAGTTATTTATTATTAAGATATTTTATTTATGGGTCGATGTGGTTTTATCTTGTTTATGTTTTAATTTAGGACAATTCGATATTATAGAGTTTTATTATAGTTGGCGGATAGTTTTAGTTTGGAGACTCTTTTATATTATGGTATCTATGTTATTTATATTATTTATTACCATTATGTTATGCATGGTTTTAATTTATTTTCCTTTTCATTTATCATTGATGCTCATAATGGTATAAATTGCATAACACGTCCTATCTTTGGCTTATCGGCCTGATCAATTGGGTATGTGGAAAATAGGGGGTGTTACACTCATTATGAAAAAGCGAGTAGGCATAAATGAGAATGCTAAAAGGATGATAGAAGTGAGGGAACTAACTCTATGAATAAAGTACACCAAATAAATGAATGGAGTGATAAGTGTGTGAAATAAGATAAATGAAATGAATAAAGATAGACTTGTACCACAAAAGTGATTTTGGGATGTCTACGTAGCCAGAAAAAGGCATCAAAGTCCACGCAGTTCACATAATGAGCAAGGGTGAGTCTAAATCATAATTCAAATTTGGATTGTCTCTTTTGATTTAGAAAAAGATAATGAAAGGTGGAAAATATGATGACACTCCAAATTGGGAATACACCTTAAACCCCTTTTCAGGTTGGTTGTTTATGAAAAATAAGTTTGAGAGTATATATGATTTAAAAAAAGTAAAATTAAGGAATTCTTAAATCCAATGATATAATATAATTAGTATAAGTTTTTTTACTTGGATCAATTACCAAAAAGTTGCTCAAATATTTTTTCATACATATTTAGTCCAAGCCTTTTTATTTTGTTCTAAAAAGTCTATCAAACACCGATTTAACCATTATTCTCTTATTTTTAAAGTTTCGTGTTAGCGGCATTCCACCCTCACCCCAAATCGCCAAAGCTACATCGACCCTTACCGGAGCTCCTTTTTTTTAGTGTTTTTATAGGGTGGGACTTTTTGGAACAAAATAAAAATGGTTGAACTAAGCGTGTATTAAAAAAATGTTCGAGAGCCTATTTGATATATCCTCATTTTTATTTTAATTACATTCATAATTAACCACTTTTGAATTTGGGGACATGTTTAAAAAAATAAGAGAAAACCAAAAAAAAATAGAAAAATAGAAAAATCGAAAAATAAAGAGCCACCTTCGATAGACCCCGACACCGCACCAACACCACACTGCCTACCCCAACTAAAACCGATTATCTTTTATATGTTTTACCATTTTCATCACCACCATCACTTTCACTGGCCCGCTAGGAATAACCGACTCAAAACCCATATCAACAAAATGATCCAAACAAAAACAAAATTTCGGCAACAGTTTAAGCAGAACACAAGCATGATTATAGGATTTAGATTTGTGAATTTATTTACGTACGGTCTGTGTTTGATCATATTGTGTTATAATTTGTCCCGATTTGATTGGATATGGTTTTTCACATAAATGCGGGTAGCTTCGGTAGAAGTTGTTTCTGCAAAATATCTTCACAATAGATAAAAGAGGGACATGGGGTTGTTCAGGGTGAGGGTGGGAGGAGATGGGGGTGACGGGGAATGAGGTGTTAGGGTAGGCGATGTGGTGTTGGGGGTGGTGGTAGGACAAACACAGTGGAATACCATAAACTTATGGTATCGTGGGACGATACGAGGGATAATGGTCGCCATGCAAATACCATAAACCCAGGCAGGCGGACAACAGTCCCACGTCCGGCCTATGTAGCACTATACCTTGCGCTAGTCGTTGGAAATGTAGCCGTTTGAAACATATTTTTTTTTCTTTTAGGCCATCTCCAATGGACAGTCTGCTCACAGTGGGTCGAAGATTGTGTACATTTGGGAAAGAGAAAGGGTAAAGCCAATGTATATCTGCATGGTCGGTAGACATTGTGCAAAGGGGGGGGCCCACATATGGGTGGGCAAGTTTTAGCGGCCCAGCATGTGGGCGGTAGACATTCATCCGCTCAGGTCTTCTAGAAAAAAATAAATAAATAAATAATTAGCCAAACGATTACATTATAACGGCTACAAAAATTACCAACGGTAACATTTATTTTTGTATATATACATTATGCTCCCCTAAAATCTTTAACACCAACAGTAAGTTATTTTCTTTTACTTATCATCAATTCAAAAAAAATCTATGGATACTTCTTCACAAAGTAATCCGTCAAGTTCTAGTCGGCTACCAAATTTCACTCCACACGACGAGGTGTTACTTTGTCTGGCATATGTTAAATATTCTATAGATAGTCGTATGGGGACTAACCAATCACGTACAACCTTGTGGGAAAAAATTACCAACGAATATAACTCAAGCGATGGTGTTATTTACAAACAAACTGAGAATGCGTTGCAGGGAAAATACCGAAAAATTAATGTCGAGTGTTTGTTCTATACGTCGAAGTTGTCCAAAGCTTACGGAAACGGGAAAGATAGCGGCACGACGGAGGTTACGTGGGTAATTACAATTAATTTCCATTTATTTTATTATTTATTAGTAAATTCTTAAATTTTCATCACTAATGCGGGAATATTTTTTCATATAAATCGAACGAGCTAGAGATAACTTTCTAAGCAAAGTGGGTCATAAATTCAATTACGACCACTGCTACGAGGTGCTCAAGGACTTGCCAAAGTATTCCATGTCAACCACCGGTTCACAATATACGGATGAAGAAAATAATGAGATCCCGCTTGATTCGAACGACAACGAATCAAGGGAATTCAATAATGCTCTTAGAAGACCGGAAGGACGTAAAATGGCAAAACAGAAAGGAAAGAAACGAGCGGCTGCCAACAGTGTGGCTACAAACACGTCCCTTTTAGAGAACTCCGAAGAATTCAACACACTTTATGACAAAAATTCTGCAGAATCCCAAACAATCAGGAGAACTCTAAATGAAAAGATTGATGGTTTAATTTCAATTCGCACCAAAGAGTTCGAAGCTCAACTTCGACGTGATGAAGCTCAACTCCAATGTGACGAAGATCAGATTATTTACATGGATACAACTAAATTCTCTCCCCAATAAAATGCCTTTCACGAGATGCAAATGAATCAGATAATGCAGCGTCGGTCTCAAGCATATCGTAACTTATTAGAATAGATAAATATATCTATATGGTTCTTTATGTAATCCAAATTTATTAGTTATTAACTTTTGTACCAATGTTTATGAATGACTATTTTTATCAAACCAAATTTTATTTAGCACGAAGATAATGGTGTACATAGTTAGAAATGGGTAAATGGATAAAAATGAAATTACAATCAAGTTGATGATTCTGCATGACGAATCCAAATGTGTTCCATAAGATCGTCACGTAACTGGTTATGAGCTTCCTTGTTCCACATCTTTGCCTCCCGCGCCTGGTACTGATAGTGGCCAGCGAGACTGTTCATGATTAAGCATGGGGGTGGGTCACATAAGGGCATGTCAGCTCGCCATGTCCCGTCATGCTACTCCTCCTCGACAATCATATTGTGTAATATGACACAAGCCTTCATAATTACACGTAAGTCTTTATATTCCCTGAAATCTATCGGGTTCTTGATAAAGTGGAACTGTTGTTGTAAGATCCCGAATGCCTTTTCCACATCCTTTCGGGCTCCTTCCTGAGCTCGTGTGAACACCTTCTATTTTTGAGTGACTGGTCTCTTAAAACTCTTGACGATAGTTGCGATGGGCGGATAGATACCATCTGCAAGGTTGTACCCTGTGTCGTATGTGTTTATGTTTACTTCGAAGTGCATAGGGGTGCGATTTCCTTCCAGAAGTTCTTCGAACACATGAGATTTGTCAAGAACATTCATATCATTACATGCACCAGGAATCCCAAAGAACGAATGACAAATCCAAGTATCATAAGATGCCATTGCCTCTAAAATTATAGTGGCAGCATGGCAATGTCCTTGATATTGTCTGTTCCATGCATGTGGATAGTTATTCCATTCCCAATGCGTGCAGTCAATAGTCCCAATCATCTTGGCGAAACCACGGCGTTCATTCTCGGGCTGCATGCGGGCTATATCTTCGACTGTAGGTGTGCGGCAATACTCCGGGATAAACACCTTAACTATATCCCTACATAACCGTTTTAAAGTCTCAATCGCCGTCATCTCGGCTATTTTTAAATATTCGTCCTGCAAATCCCCACATCCACCGTACGCCAACATACGAAGTGCACAAACAATCTTCTGGTGAGAGCTTAATCCCATTCGTCCAACACAATCGGCTCTCTGGATGAAATATGAATCTTTTTCACAGACTGCTTCTAGAACACGATTGAAGCTCGCCTTGCTCATCCTGAACCTAAGTCTGAACATTTATTCAGGATAAGTGGGGTTTTCTTGGAAATAATCTTTCCATAAATTACGATAACCCGTCTATCTATCCCTGTGCACAGTTCTTCTCTCATGTATTTCCCTACCACTGTGTAGTAAGGATAATTGATAGATTGCACTCTGCAATCTGTTGTGGATCGCGGCGGCTTCATCATCTGAGTCGAGATCATAAGATTGGGCGATCTGCGCTAATATCATCTCCTCCAGATCGTTGTTAGACATTTTTTTTATGGACTTGGGAAAAATTGTTATATTAGGAGGAAATATTGTTATGCTCAATATCTATCTAAATCGTTTATTTATAGTATTGGACGGTAAAGAAGGCTCATCTGGCTTGTTCATAGTCACTTTGAACTTAAATACGATGTGACCACTCGTACTTGGACGATAAAAAAAGAACCGCCAAATATTGAACGATAAAGAAGGCTCCTCTGGCTTGTTCATAGTCATTTTGAACTTAAATATGATGTGACCACTAGTACTTGGACGGTAAAAAAAGAACCGCCCAAAATTGAACGGTAAAGAAGGCTCCTCTGTCTTGTTCATAGTCACTTTGAACTTAAATATGATGTGACCACTCGTACTTGGACGGTAAAAAAAGAACCACCCAAAATTGAACGGTAAAGAAGGCTCCTCTGGCTTGTTCATAGTCACTTTGAACTTAAATATGATGTGACCACTCGTACTTGGACGGTAAAAAAAGAACCGCCCAAAATTGAACAGTAAAGAAGGCTCCTCTGGCTTGTTCTTAGTCACTTTGAACTTAAGTATGATGTGACCACTCATACTTGGACGGTAAAAAAAGAACCGCCCAAAATTGAACGGTAAGAAAGGCTCGTCTGGCTTGTTCATAGTCACTTTCAACTTAAATATGATGTGACCACTCGTACTTGGATGGTAAAAAAAGAACCGCCCAAAATTGAATGGTAAAGAAGGCTCGTCTGGCTTGTTCATAGTCACTTTCAACTTAAATATGATGTGACCACTCGTACTTGATGGTAAAAAAAAAGAACCGCCCAAAATTGAACGGTAAAGAAGGCTCGTCTGGCTTGTTCATAGTCACCTTCAACTTAAATATGATGTGACCACTCGTACTTGGACGGTAAAAAAAGAACCGCCCAAAATTGAACGGTAAAGAAGGCTCATCTGGCTTGTTCATAGTCACTTTCAACTTAAATATTTTTAAACATTTATTCATCCATTTTCTTCCCTTTAAGTATATCATCTCGTTATTAGTTAGAGCGTCAATAACTCATTAGTTCATTTTTTCAAACATATACACCACAACCTTAGCTATACTAACTTCAGATCATAAACTACAAAATGCATAACCATGTCTACATGCCTGATGAAGATTCACCCTTCTTAACCCATGTTCCCCTGAAAACTATGTCCGGGCAAAAACTTATGTATTATAACTGGTCACCGCCTAAAAAGGTTATGCGAAATAATTTCCTCTCAACTGGGGGGATAAGAGGATACAATAGGTCAAGAAGACAAAGTGTAAGTCTAAAGCATCAACATCATTTGGAGATGACCATGATGAGGCGATGCAACAATGTTGAACAAGTGTAACCCAGGGATCTACCAAGATCCCCATGGAGGTGGTTGGTTTGGCGAGAAAAGAGTTTTTGAAAACATCCATATATGTACACTCCATTCCTTAGGCGATGTTAATCATGTGATGAAATGGTTAACGCCGACAAAAGGAAATATTTCATGGGTTGATCATTTGAAATGGCCTAGGTTATTTGATAGACATTGTGATTTGGAGTGCTACTGTCAGTTGCATGGTTTACCCGTGCCACGGTCAAAATCGGCAACATATTCCAAAGATGTAAAGAAAGATAATGACAAATGCATTCGTTTATTGGAACACGAAATTGCACAGATGGAGAAAAGGCTAGAGCGGTGGCATTCTATACATTTGATAAATACTGAACTTGAATATCCAATCTATGAATCGGATTCGGAACTCCCGAATTACAAAGGTCTAAATTCGGACTTGGATTTCGTACATCATCTACCTAACATGTTGATGGGGGATGGGAATGCCTTGTGTTGTGTTCCGTGGTTGCTTAGGAAATATAAATGATAAAATTATATAACTTTTGTATGTTTTTATATATTAATATTAATAAAGTAAAGTTAGTATTAATGTCCATGATTGTAACATAAAATAGTTAATGGTATTACATTGGAAAATACACTAGAAAATGCACTTTACATTGGACCTCTACCCTCATATTGGTCATAAGGAAATGTGTTGAAATCCCAAAAACGTCATCAGTAAGAGATGGTTGAGAAGACGATCCTACAGGATCTTGGGAGGGTGGATGGGAAATTTTGGGAGAAGCACTACGATATTCATCTCCATATATATATGGCGGTGTATGTTGCGGAATGGGGTAGTGTTCCGGGGGCGAACTTGGTCCTGCCCCACGCAGATTTGCAATCTCTTGATCTTTCTCACGTAATAACCTCTGCAACATAAGCTATTCTTCTAACATTATGGATATTGATTTCCGGATGTAGTATATAAAAAAACATATCACACCATTGTTCGCATGAGTAAAATTCAGCCGGAGCTAAGTCATTCGGTGTACTTGGTGGATCTACCTGAATAAATGTTGTGCCATTTCCACTCATATGTGTCACCTTAAGTTCCCGTGATAACGGTATCAAACTCGAGGAAGAAGGTTGACCCTGTGTGTTGTATGAATTTGGAGCTTGCCATCTATCTGTCGGTGCGATGGGTACCCGTAAATCATGTGGTACAATCGAGGCAAACCCAACCTCATCATGGTTCTGCCACCGAATTAACGAAGGTAATATTGGACCCTTAGTTACAGCTCTCCAGTATGTAATCCATTCATCCTGCCCTGTGATTGTTACATTAGCAATTGCAGGTTGCCAATTGCCAATATGTTGCATATATATATTAAGAGGAATGAATGCCATTGGATATAGTGGGTTATTTGGGATAGCAATGTGGCTTGTTATTTGACGGTAACAACGGTCTCCGAGATACCAACTCCCACATAATTCCGGATCAAAAAGCATGTACCATCTCTGAGAAAAATCATGTGCAACTACAACAGCAGGAAACTGGTTTTGCGACAATTTCATAAACGGTTGCCATATAATTGACTCGGGTGATCGCATTTCGAGCTGCTCCTACATGACCGAACTTTTAAAACGCATTTGTCCCTAAAAATTATCACGATTATTGATACCCCATCGTAAAATACGCATCCATCTTTCCACTGCATCATTGTGCAAGAGGGGAGCCATGGTATGGAGGTACTCGTAGCCGTAATACTGCGATTTATAAGAAGAAGAAATTAATAAATTTGTATATTCATATAGTAACTATATTTATATTATTTTAAAAAAATTGAAACGTTCACTTCGTAAATACTTTACCTCTATTAATTGCCAAAAATAATTAACTATTTTCTGGACATTTGCAGCGCATGCGTCAAGTGCGTAGTAAACTCGGGCAAGAATGGCAGAACCTCAATCTTTCGCAGCCATGTCATTTAGGTCGTTTAAATAAGTTGTCCAATCCACAAACACTGAATTATGGCCCGTTGAAAAAAATATGGAGCTCATGACATAAACAATAAAAGCTCGAGCGATTTGTTCCGCGTTCGCTAATCTATGCACTGGAGCTTGTTGACGCCAATGCAACATGTATTGTTTAAGCATTGCACACGAAATATTTCGTCCTTTGTATTGTGGGTGGCCTATTCTAGGATAATATAATTCAAATATTTCCTCCACCATAAAAGGACTAGAATGAGAAAACGGTGGCAAAATGGGATTGGTACCAATTTGAAATCCTGATACGGGAAATTTTTACAATGATTAAAATTTGCAAATATGACATATAAATTGATAACATAAATAAAGTGCGTAGCAAGATATTGATAAATTACCGATTAAATGGAAAAAATCAAACGGGGTTATCCCCAATTCCACTGACGGTAGCTGAAATGTATTTGTTCTCTCTGACCACCTACTAATTAAGGCACCGGTCATTTGTGTAACAACCCGCGTAATTTTGGGGGTATTTTCAAAATAAAGAGGAAAAATAAATTTTGAGATAAAATTATTTTTATTGCTCAAACTTGTTAGTTATTATTTTTAAAGGCGGGAATTTTAAACGGTTTCGAAAACGGAGTTAAAACGGATTTTATATTGATTTTATAATTTGTCCCTTATAATTTTTTTTAGGCGAACTGTCAGTTTTCCCAGGCGATCGATCGATCGACGCATCGACCCCAGCAGAAAACGTGTGCAGCAAGCAGTTTTTGAGGAGTTTGATTTCTTTACAACTCTTTTGGTTTTGCTTTATAAAATAAGGTCGTGGGTGACCCTTTTTGGTACAACTTTTTGGCAGCAAACATATTATCTTTTCCTCTCTTTTATACACAAAAAGTACCCTTTGATTTATGCTTTCAACCTTAGATTTTTGTGGTGTTCTTGGGACTGTCTTGAGGATGATCTTGGAGGAGTTTCGATGATGTTTGAGGACTGATTTTGATGGTGTTATCTGCGTTTCTGGGCAGATTTATCGTTGGTATCTTTTGGTGGTTTGAGGTATGGGGTTTTACACAATATGCTCCTAAATCTCGCGAGTGTTTATTCCGTTGAATTCTTGTTAATTGAACTCGTATTTTGAATTATTAAATTCATTGAAATCTGGAAAAATAATTGTTGAAATTATTTTGATTCATGTGGTATTATTCATATTGTCGTTGAGCACGTTGTCATGAGATTTTAATATGGCACGGAAGGTGGGCAGTCGCCAAAATTCCTGCTTTCAAGGGCTATGACTTGATAAAGCATATGCGGATGGGGTGAGGCCTGTGACCCGATTAATGTGTTGTTGAGAAATTTATTGATAAAATGCTATTGAGATTTGCATTTGATTTGAATATACGTATCCATATTGTTGCGCTTTGTTCATCGCTAACATATTATTGTTGAGCATCTTTCCTGTCGTATTGTGTACTTCCCCATATTTTATTTTAGTGGCAGGTTAGCGCAGATTTTGGGGCGCTATGGAGATTGATTTTAGCGAGGATTATTTTGGGAAGATTTTTAATACAAGTTGAGAAGATTGTATTTATTTTGACGTATAGAGCATTGGAGATTTGTATTTATTTTTTGAGTTAGATGTTGTATTTTTAATTCGAGAGACTTGTTGTTTTAATTGAAGAGATTTGAGATTAGTGGTTTCTCTTTTGTAGTGGGATTTAGATGCTCTATACCTTGTTATTTATGGATTTGAATTAGTTTTATCGATGAGTAGCGCGTCGCTCGCTCTCCCCGGGCGGGCGGGGTGTTACAGAATGGTATCAGAGCTTAGGTATACGACCACCCTCGGGTCTTGGGTTTTGGGTCTGTTGCATTTTTATGGCGCGTATTTTTGGAGATAGAAATTTTTAGAGAATCGTTTCGTGTTAGGCATCTAGATTAGATGTGAGAAAATTATTTTGGAGACGGAATTATTTTTGAGATTGTTTGCCTGATTCGTTATAGTTAGGCATTCGGCGAATTTCGAGGGCAAAATTCTATTGTTAGTGGGGAAGTGTAACAACCCGCATAATTTTTGGGGTATTTTCAAAATAAAGAGGAAAAATAAATTTTGAGATAAAATTATTTTTATTGCTCAAACTTGTTGGTTATTATTTTTAAAGGCGAGAATTTTAAACGGTTTCGAAAACGGAGTTAAAACGGATTTTATATTGATTTTATAATTTGTCCCTTATAATTTTTTTTAGGCGAACTGTCAGTTTTCCCAGGCGATCGATCGATCGACACATCGACCCCAGCAGAAAACGTGCGCAGCAAGCAGTTTTTGAGGAGTTTGATTTCTTTACAACTTTTTTGGTTTTGCCTTATAAAATAAGGTCGTGGGTGACCCTTTTTGGTACAACTTTTTGGTAGCAGACATATTTTCTTTTCCTCTCTTTTATACACAAACAGTACCCTTTGATTTATGCTATCAACCTTAGATTTTTGTGGTGTTCTTGGGACTGTCTTGAGGATGATCTTGGAGGAGTTTTGATGATGTTTGAGGACTGATTTTGATGATGTTATCTGGGTTTCTGGGCAGATTTATCGTTGGTATCTTTTGGTAAATTGAGGTATGGGATTTTACACAATATGCTCCTAAATCTCGCGAGTGTTTATTCCGTTGAATTCTTGTTAATTGAACTCATGTTTTGAATTATTAAATTCATTGAAATCTGGAAAAATAATTGTTGGAATTATTTTGATTCATGTGGTATTATTCATGTTGTCGTGAGCACGTTGTCATGAGATTTTAATATGGCACGGACATTGGGCAGTCGCCAAAATTCCTGCTTCCAAGGGCTATGACTTGATAAAGCATATGCGGATGGGGTGAGGCCTGTGACCCGGTTAATGTGTTGTTGAGAAATTTATTGATAAAATGCTATTGAGATTTGCATTTGATTTGAATATTCGTATCTGTATTGTTGCACTTTGTTCATCGCTAACATATTATTGTTGAGCATATTTCCTGTCGTATTGTGTACTTCCCCATATTTTCTTTTAGTGGAAGGTTAGCGCAGATTTTGGGGCGCTATGGAGATTGATTTTAGCGAGGATTATTTTGGGAAGATTTTTAATACAAGTTGAGAAGATTGTATTTATTTTGATGTATAGAGCATTGGAGATTTGTATTTATTTTTCGAGTTAGATGTTGTATTTTTAATTAGAGAGACTTATTGTTTTAATTGAAGAGATTTGAGATTAGTGGTTTCTCTTTTTGTTGTGGAATTTAGATGCTCTATACCTTGTTATATGTGGATTTGAATTAGTTTTATCGATGAGTAGCGCGCCGCTCGCTCTCTCCGG
Source organism: Sambucus nigra (assembly GCA_949130495.1). Classification (NCBI taxonomy): domain Eukaryota; kingdom Viridiplantae; phylum Streptophyta; class Magnoliopsida; order Dipsacales; family Adoxaceae; genus Sambucus; species Sambucus nigra. The sequence goes on from OX422218.1 coordinate 325,959,722, forward strand.
GCGGGCGGGGTGTTACAATTTGGTTATCCGAGTTGGGATAACTTTCACTGAACAAATGACTGAACCCGAAATTTTTTATGGTGTCTCACACTGCAGGAACGTCGGATAAACTTGCATACACTTCAATCTGACCTTGTACACTACCACGCATGTGAAATTGATTATCATTTGCTTGTGCGTTAGGATCAATAATTGTGTCCGTCGCACGAGGTGTTTCGTCGGATAATCAAAATAAATTTTGATAAACGATTGGTAAATTGGATGATGGAGGTGGGTTTTCATTTGGTTTGGACTTTTTGCCACACCATTTTCTTTGAATATGAAACATTTTGACGACTAAATAAATTGCTTTACGGAAATTATAATGCTTGATATTTTGGATGAAAGATATGTAAAAATGGGTATGGAAAATAATGAAGGAAGATGTGAGATTTATATAGGGGTTATTTTTTAATTTGGTTATATGGCAACGGATAGATTATAATGGTAGGGTACGAGAAGAAAACGGTCGAAATTTTGGGCGTCTAAAAGTCCCCCGCCCAGGGTGGGCCCAGCCCCTGGGCGGCTAAAAGTCTCCCGCCCAGCTCCTTTTTACACAATACCCGCTGTGGGAACCCCACTCCACAATCTACCCAAAATATCTAAATACCCATTGTTTGTGCATCTCCCTTTGGAGATGGCCTTAGAATTTCAATCCCTTTCATTTATTATAAATACCCAATTTCTACTCATTTTTACTGACACCTTTTTTCAACTTTTCTCTATTCTACTCTCAATATTTTGTAATTTTTTCTTAATTCCTCTCTCATTTTCACCATGTCTAAAAATATAGAGGTGAATATTCGTTGGTCATGTTATTTTGCTCGTAAAAAAGCGAAACCAATTCACGACATTTTCTAACCTCAAACCTTCCATCGATATGGGTTTATCAAGACTGTCGTTGTTTATATGACGTCGGCGCGACCCAGATTAGCTCCTCTATTGTCCAAATGGTCGCTTATCCCGATGAAGAATTTATTATCATGTGGGGTAGCTTTCACTCAGCTTAGGAGATTTATGCCCAAATTTTGGGGGACGAGAACGTTAAGACATATATTGATATGTATGGGTTTGACAGGAAGAATCCATATGGAATTTGTTATAAATTTTTGGAGTAAACAAAAGTAAGAAATAAGTGAAATTTTAGAGTGAAATTCTATGGGGTGAAAAATGAAATATATATAGAAAAGGAGGGAAATATGTCTATTTATAGCGGTTATGCCAGGCGGGCAATAGTTTTGCACCTGACATGGGTTGGAAAACTGTTTTGCCCCTGGCATATGGCGCCCTTCTTTTCCCCTTCTTTGCCATACTAGCAGATCCCTTGTCCCTCCCCTCCGTCTATGGGAGTCTAAGCGGATTCGTTACAAATTATAAGGGATTTACACCCCATTGTGAGTCAAAAACAACAAAATAAAGGATCCACAATGGTATTAGAGTACCCATTGTGGATGGTAGTCGCTAAAGGTGTTTTTATTTTACTTTTTTTTCTATTTTAAGAATTGTTTCTTTATTTTTTATTTTTTTTGTTTTCTTAGTTACAGGCATGTGTCTTGTACATGACCATTACGTCAAAATGAGGTTTAATGAAAAAGGTACCAAATTTAAAACGGACAATTTACAATTAGGTCCCTTGGTAACAATTTTTAAACATTTAAGGACAATGTACTATTATGTCCACTAGTTATACCACTAGAGTGGACTTTTACAAAAAAAGAATTAGTGAACCTAAGTGTTTAAAATTTGTCAAAATTCCTGTTGTTTAAAATTTATTTGTGAGGGACCTAAGAGTACTTTTTCCATTTAAAAATGGATAATTATGAACGTATTAAAATAAAATAAAAAACATAAATATAATAAGAAAGAATGCACTAAAATATGCAAAAATTGATTTATGGAGAACGGTAAATATAAAAGGGTTTGTACCTTTAAGTTTCTTCAAATTCTACTTTAGATACTTGATTTGCTGATTTTTGGTGTATGGATGATGGTGTTGGAAAGATTGTTAATGATTGAATAGATGATGTAAGGGAATCTATAAGAGAATATTGAGAAATTGATGTGTGCTAAATTCGAAGTTGTTATCACATTCCAATCGAGGTCTTATACAAATGAGGTCATAGTTTCCTTAAATATAAAAACCCCAAAAGTGAAAAGAACAAGTATACACCTAAGGTCATGTCGATCGAAAGGTAACTTAGGTTGCTGACAAGTAGGTTGGGCAAATTATCTCACTAAGTAAGCTCCTCCTGCCTACAAGTTGGTGAGGTGTTCTGCTTATGGGAACTTATCGCAGGGTTGTATTTTTTACCATACATTCAATCCCGAGGTCCGTTTCTCTCACGATTAGGAACGTTGGAAAGAAGATTTGGAGCTTTATGATTTTATAAGGGAATGACTTTCGGGTTCGAGAGTTGACCAATGTAAAATAGGCCTAGGGAGAGCGTTATTGTTCTTCGATTAGGGTTTAAAGAAGGACCCGGGGTTTGGGACTAAAAGGACTTTATTTGGACCTTATAAAAGAGTGTAGGGGTGTCGGGATAGGGTGTCCAGAGAGACCCTCGACGGGAGAACTTAGGATAGGCGAAAGGCCATTGAAAAAATAGATAATCCGATAAAAGTTATGATTGTTATGATTATTGAGTCCACTTATTTTGGAAGTCTAATGGGGATTGGTCCAATGGGGGAGATAAAGATGTGATGTAGTCGTAAAGAGGATTAGGATTTTTTAAGAGCCTAAGGTGTGTCATGACCATACTTGAGGGCATGGCCTTATTTTGAGGGCTAAGGTCTGATCCTGGGACCTAAAAAAATGTACTTGAGGATTGTGGCTTATTTCTATGGGTCAAGGTATGATTTTAAGGACCTAAAAAATGTACTTGAGGATTGTGGCTTGATTATGAGGGTCAATGAATGAGTTTAAGTATCTAAATGGTATATGCGACCAATACGGGGATCGTGGCATAATTCTAAGGGCCGAAGTCTAATTCTGAGGACCTAAAGGGTGTATGTGACCAATACGGGGATTGCGACCTGATTTTGAGAACCAATGTTTGATTGTGAGGACTTAAAGACTGTGTGCGACCAATGTGGGGGATCACGCCTTGATTCTGAGGGCCAATGTCTAAATTTGAGGACCTTAAGAGTGTATGTAATCAATATGGAGATCGGACCTGATTTTGAGGGCCAGTGTCTGATTTTGAGGACCTAAAGAGTGTATGCGACCTATACGGGGATCGCAACTTGATTATGAGGGCTATGGTATGGTTTTGAAGACTTAAAGAGCATATGCAACCAATATAGAGATCGTGGCTGATACTGAGGGCCAATGTATGATTCTGAGGACTTAAAAGTATATACAACTAATATGGGGATCGCAACCTGGTTCTGAGGGCCAAACTGATTATGAGGACTAACAACAACCCTTGCCTCCAAACCAAAGAGTCACCGCCGCCATAAACCTCCACCACCACCAACAACAACAACAATAACAATACCAAATACTACACTAATACTCCATTACCATCAACACTCGCACCAAACCACTGAAACCACCACCCCAATCAATGAACACCCATCCTTCATTCAACTAATTAATGCTAGATTGAAGTAACCATTAAAAAATAGTTCAAGAGAGAATAATTGCACCACGAAGGGTATGATAATAGCGGTACAAAAATCACAATTGATTCATTTGTAGTGAGCTCCACCACATCTGAAATCATTCAATTGTTGTCTCATATAATATGAATCACTACTCTATTATCAATAGGCACTGACTTTTTCTAGCTTGATTTCCACTATGTAATAAGAAATTCCATGAAAATCTAATTACAGTTCAAAACCTTATAGAAGTTGGTCAGGTAAATTGGGAATTCTTATCTAGCAGATAAACTCAAAATAATTTTTTTTAGTATTTTAAAAAAATTGGTCTACACCAAGTCCACATGGACTGGTCTCCACCTGATCCTTTTTATATATATTTATATCAAAATGTTTTTTTTATTAGCTAAAAAAAATTAGTTTACACCAAGTCTGCATGGACTGGTCCGCGACTAATCCTCTCTCTCTCTCTCTCTCTGAGAGAGAGAGATTGATTCAAATTGATGGAGGCGGTAAGTTGTTTAGAGGTGGGAGTCTGGGCGGAAGTCGAAGGGAAATGGCTACCATATGGGGGGGGGGGGGGGGGGGGGGGGGGGGGGAAGAGTCAATGAGGTGGTATTTATTTCATTAATGGGGAAATAAAATATTGTTAATTAAAAACGTGTAGAGTCATTACTTTTCTCGAACTTTGAGTGAGAAAATGAAACAATGAGTTAACATTGCATAAATTGAAAGCTTCAAGGTTAACACTTCAATTTTTTTTTTAATGATTGACAATACAAAATCTTTCAAACATCATAATCACATTTGCATCTTACCCTTATTTGGTAGGAATGTGCCAGGCTTGATTGCTACAATTGGTAAACCATTGGGCCAACAATGCCATATTAACCAATGACCATTTACGAAGTCAGGACAACATGTGAGACAACCTCATTTTCAAACTGAGAAGCGTCGCATGTCCCATGCCATGCGTCTCAATCGTTTTTCTTAGGCCTTAACGGTCCATTAATGGCTCTGAAAATCAATCCAATAAATTAAGTCAACCAGCCAATAACTCTTCAATACGTTTGAAACCACCTAGCAAAATTAAGCTGCCCTGACCTCTTAAATCTTTATGGAATTTAACTAAAATCTCCAAAACACAACTACTGTGTTCAGGTTTGTTAACGCTACATTTTCACAGCCTCATCTCCCTTCTTCCATACTTTCTATATATAAAAACAAGAGTAAAGTACATTGTTGGCCTCTGAACTTTTCCCATTTTAACGTTTTGGACCTTAACTTTTTTTTGTTACAATTAAGCCCTTAAAACATGCTACATTTGCAACATTGGCCCACCCATCAACTTTTTCGTAATATTAAACGATATTTTGTGTGTAACTTGTAAATTAGGTATTTGCCTTGATTTACAAGTCACGTAAAATAATCCGTTATACTTTAAATATAGAAGTTGATGGAATGAACGACGGTGCAAACTTACGATAATTTAGAGACTTAAATGTTACAAAGCCAAAACGTTACAACAGGCAAAGTTTAGGGAACATTGGTGTAATTTACTCTAAATAAAAAAGATGAACAACATATTACTTGGTTTTTTCCATAAAAATCAAGTGAAGCTTAGTAACGCCCTCAACAATGTTGCAAGTGATCAAAGTTTAACGATCCCTCTAATTATGATGATGCGAAGTGATAGATTTGACAATGAAAATATTGTGACGGAAAAGGAGTAACATGAAACCATGTTGTAATTTATCTACCATCCACAAACTTAATAAAATGTTTGTGAAATTGATTCGACTAATGAAAACAAAATGATAAACAATTGATTCATTGGGTTCACTTCCCTCCCTTCCTTCACCTTATTTGTGTCCATTTAAACACCTGGTAACTAAATCTCGTGTCTCTTTCTTTTCTTTTACCATTTCTTTTCTTTTACCACCCATTTCTCAATCCAAAAAAGTCAGATATTGAACCTGTAACTGTGATCAAAGCTTTACCTCAAAGCAGCAGTTACTAGGACTAAAGGTTGGAAGTAGAACCTTGAGGAATCAAGTGACGAGCTCCTATAGGCATCTACTTCCTTTAGGCCCCAATTTGGTCTGAGTGGGAGAATTTATCTGGTGAGAGTAATATATTTCTCAAAGTTGTGCAAGTTGAAAACATTAAGTTTTTATTTCAAGTAATAAAATATTGAAACAGGTGAAATGCACAATTAGTATGTGTGCGCGCGCGTGCAGGGACATGGTGGTTTATCAGTACTCTTTAAAACATTTAAAATATGTGTTGGTTATAAACTAAAACAAGAAATGATATTCTCAAGTGCAACCTCTATTCAACGGTACTTGAATAATAGTAACTAAACACAATCAATTTTTGAAAGATAATATAAGAAAACCAACAATGAAATTGCTAAAACACCCAAGAAAATGTGACATTGCAAAGTAAAATGTAACATAACAACCCCATTTTCAAATGATGTTACAATCAATCCTCTGGAATAGCCCAAACTGGATAAAAAAATACAGATACAAGGAGAACTTTTCTTTTCTTTTTTCTAATGAAAAAATTCTGAAGGAAAAAGCTATGCATATTTCAGGTTCTTTTCCTTTTGGCATCTAAGGATAAGCCATCTTTGAGCGTCTCCTTTGCATCATTGTCCATTCCGAGACTAAACAAGGCAGCTACTTGGAGATAGAAGGCAGCAGGCCAATCAGGAGACACTACTTGGGCTTGCATAGCGTCTCCTAAGGCTTCCTGTGCCTTCTTGTTCATCAGGTAGCATAAGCACCGTCTTGCAAACACCGTTGGAGATACCATTGTTCCACCCTCAATGAACTAAGTGACAAAAAAAAAATAATCACAATTATAAAATAAAAAAATAAAGAAAGAAAAGCGTTTGAATAAAAGCAGCATGTTTTCTGTTACGACACATGACGGCTAAAGATATGAAAGAAAAGAAAATTAAGGAAAAATGACAAAGGAGGGAAACGAAAAAAAAGATCTCTCTTTGTTTGGTGGAAGAGCGAGAAAATAGGGGGCATGTAGTTTCCCATGTTTGGTATGCAACAAGAGAGAGAAAAAAGGAAGAGTATCTTTCCATTTTTCCTTCTTAAGAAAAAATCATCCCGAGTTCCTTTCACTTCGAGTCCGTTTGATAGGCATGGAATTATTTTCCATAGAAAATAATAATTTTAGTTCATTTTTTCTTTCGCAATGCTTGATTTCAAATACATTCTATAAAAACAATGATCATAAATACAAAAAGTGTTCCAATAGTTCTATCATTTTTCATGGAAAATATTTCTTATCCAAACCCCAAAGAATTCATTTCCATGAAAAACTCCAAAAGTAAGACCATACCATTCTTCTCTTTTTCCATCCATTTTTCAACTTTTCGTGAAAATGAACTAATTTTCAGTTATTTTCCAACTTCGTTATAAAACACACCCTTCATTCCTTCTACTTCCATCTCTCCACTTTTACATACTATTATGTGTCAAAAGGAAAATTATAATACTAGTAGATCTATATAGCTTATTCGATGGTTAAAAAAATAAATTTCTGGCCAAGAAAAGCAGAAACAAAGCGTTCAGGTGAGTTTTTTCTTCGCTTTATCTTATCAAACAGATGAAAGCTTTTACATCCAGCATTAGCAGGCAAGGTAAGGTGATCCTTTTTTGTAGGCTGAAAAAGGGCTGTGAACCCCGTGAGTCGCCAAAATGAGTAGAGAAGGCACACCTACATATTGGGTAAGAAGGGTTCATTAGAGAGGATGAAACAGATAACATCCATTGTCTCATTGTCAATGTCTGAAGTACAAGCCTCCATATGCAAACAGCAGATAGATGGCCTTCTACTTGTGTTTCACAGAGTTTGATCAACCTAAGGATTGGCGAGTTGGGCTTTTTTATTTTCTGATGTAAATGATACATCATATATCCTTGATATGGGAAGGTCCAAGTATATAATGGTGCAATGATTGGGATCAGAGCAATTGAGTTCGGTTATTGTTCACCCTCCAACCCACCCGCTCTCTCTCTCTCTCTCACACAGCATGACAAACTCCTTTGTATCTTTTTGGTTATGTAATTCTCAATTGTTGAAGGCAAGCCTTTTAGACGTATCTTCTGTGATTTCAAGTCAATTCATGAGAAGAGAGGGTTTTGTGAGGATTGAAGAGGATACATTTATTGCGATGTTGAAGTGCTGAAATTGTTGAAATAACATAATGGAACTATGACTCAATCAAGGAGGAACTGGTAGATTAAGCAATACTTTTGAAGAAGCGTTTAAGGTAGCAAGGTAGTGATCTGATAGATAATGCAGCAGAGTGCCATTTTGGAACATCATGAGAATTTTAGCTTATGTATGAAGAAGAATCTTAATAACGAGTACTTCTATAGTTCTATGTTTCTACAATGAAATGATATTTCCTTGTGTCAGAAATTTCACAGTTTTTACACATATCATCAACAAATTAATCTTCTGAAATTGGCATTTAACGCGTTCTATTCATGTCTGAAGGCAAAACTTCTGCAATAAACTAAAGTAGTTCCAAATGAATGCTTACTTGTGTATAATGATCAATGGCCGTAGTGAAGTTTTTAGCACGGAAAGCAGAATCCCCGCGCTTCTTACAGTTCAAGGTTTCTTGTATTTGGCCCGTCCACATTTGAAAAGAAAGCTGCATAGGCGAAAGAGACTTATCAGCATCAAATCAAGTACCCCAAAGATCAATCATGCTTGGAGAGAGAGAGAGAGGAAGAGAGAGAGAGATCAACCTCATTTGCAACTCCCTCATCATCCTTGTACCCAAGATTCTCTAAAATCTCATGTATGGCGGTTAAATCCATTCGCGAGCAAGCTTCGCCAAAGGGCTCCGGTTTTAATGTTTGTGTGGAGGATGCAGTTTCATTAATACCGAGCAAAACACGAGATGATACCTGCTAAATATGACTGAATCAAATGATCTTACAAATTTTAAAGTCAAATACTAAGCTGCAACTGACACAGATATGCTTAAGCAACAGAAGCCAGCTAACTAGATTTATTCTTAGCAATTTACAACAATTAAGATCGTCTAGTCTTAAATAAGCAGGAAGTTTACTTTATTTCCTCTCAAATGTTAACGCTTAGTATACACCCTTCTTCAGTCATGTCAGCTTTGCTTCTGGCTTAATGTAAACAACTACACCCTTATCGAGGGAAGAGAACTGGTGTTGCCAACAGGAAAAATGTGTTTCGATGAAGAGGTGTGTATCCATATATAGGTTCCTCAGACAAGGATAAAAGGGTAAATACTTCGACAAAAATTCTTACTTACTCCATAAGAAAAGTTTAATTATCATAGAAACATATTTATGACATAATCGTAGTTTCAACTTATTTACTTGCACTCAGGCATACCTCTGTCTCTCTCTGAAGGGAAGCCAGAGCAGTCACAAGAGACCTAGCATTTGGCCTTTCACGAGATTCATACTGTAAACAACGTGAAGCTAAGCCTACTAATTCAGTTCCATCATCATTTGAGAACTGGCCCTCTAAACCCGAGTCCATTAGCTTAAGAAAATTCTTCCCATGTATCAGGTCAAGTGCCTGCAAAAGAGTCGTACAAGTATACAGGCATTTAACTTCCAATTTTCCATTAAATTCTGTGAATTATTAGAAAAATATATAAAGTTGCAGAAGAAAGATGCAAATTAGATTGTTCAAATAAATTTTGTGTACATGTATCTCCTATAAGGCTATTGACTGCAAAAATGGTTATAAGAATTTTGGACACTTAATGTCTGAACAAAGTAGTTAAAATTGGGGAGCTTGACAAATAAGTCCTGTTTAAACAAGGCATTTCCTCATTGGTCCTATCAAAACAAATTTTCCTCAATAGGTCCTATTTATACATGATGTAAATATTCACCATCTATTCTCAAATAGGACCTAATGGAGCAAAATTATTTTTTCATGGGACCTGTTGGAGTAAAATAAGACTGTAGAACCTATTTGACAACATACTTCGTAAACGGAACTAATTGGTAAAAACACAGTATAGTACATAAGAAGCTTTAAAAAGATATCGTAATTGTTATAAGAAAAGGCGATAGATTTATATTTGTAAAACTTGTATTAGCTAAAAATATAATCAATATTGTTAGTGATTAATTCTTATGCACCTCAACTAGGATTTCATGAACAAACTAATATACAGTTTTGGGGACAAATAGATAAATTAATTCATAAAAAAACTGTAGGTAAGAAAAACTATATAAGAGTAGATTTTAATAGCCATGTAGCAATAGAAGATTATGTTGGATATGAGATGAAACATCTACATTTCGCAATGACTTGTGATCTTATACTAGTAAATACATGTTTTCAAAAGAGGCCAAGTGTAGAACATATCAAAGTAGACTTCTTCATTAATAGGAAAGGAGATCGATTAGCGTGTAAAGATTGTATCGTTATCCCTAAAGAGAGTCTAACCTCGAAACACAGGATAATGGTGTTGGATATAAACAGTAAAAAGCTATCACAAGCACGAAAAGAGAAGAATAACCCACGAACTAAGTGATGTAGACCAAAAGAAGAGAAATTAGAACTATATAAAGATAAAGTAATAAGATAAGTGACACAAAATGCTCAGTCTAACATAATGTCAAATAAGATGGCTACATGCATTAGGTAAATATAAAAAAAGATTATCAAATAATCAAAATATAGGGGGCCACAATCTATGGTGGATCAAATAAATACAAAATATTGTGTAAAACAAAAGGGAGCGCTTTAAAACGTGGCAAACAACTAGAAACAAAGAAAATTATGAGAAATACAAATGTGACATTAGGAAGTTACAAAGGAGGTAAGACATGCTAAGTTTAAGGCATATGATGATATATATATTAACTAGGAACAGGAAGTCAAGGAGAAAAGAATATAAAACAAAAGCTTTCAATAAAGTTATGACATAGGAGCGTGTCATTTTTATTTTATTTCATTTACTTTGTTCATTTACTTATTTAGGGTATTTTAGTCTTTTGGGTCCTTATGCTTATAAAAGGACTCCTAGTTGTTTAGCTTTCATTATTATCATTATGTTAGAGAGAGAATTAATGGAGATTTCTTGGTTCATTGCGTATTTTGTGTGTGTAATTCATGTGTATATTTTTTTGCTGCGTTCACAACAAAGTGGTATCAGAGCTAGGTTTGTTCTTAAATTAAGTATGTGTGACGATTTGGAACAAGGGTGGCTACATCCGTCGGAATTTCGGCGGTCCAAATCCTCACTTGCATCTAGGGTTGGAACCCTAAATCTAACCATCCGCCCCAACCCCAGGCAGCGATGCCCCCCATCCCAGCCCCTGTCAGCCGTCGAAAGGAAACAGTAACAGCGGCGCCTTGTTGCAGGGTCACCAACCCCAAGCTAGCTGGCCAGCGTCCGCCCACCATCAAAAAACCCACCTAACCCTCGACCCTACCCCAAGTCTGCAAACCCGGTTGTCCCAGCCCCACGAATAAAAAAAAATCAATCCAACCCCGACTAAATCCTAGAACCCCACACTAACCCGCCTGAACAACATCTCACCGAGATGACCACCAAGGGGTTGTTTCCGATCACCGACCACTCGTTGGGTCTTGAACACATTGACCCAATTGTCCCCACTAACCTTCGCGCCTCTATTTCTCGTAGACGTGTCACCCACAGTCAAACCCAACTTCATTTGTTAAACAAGCAGTCATATACCCTATCCCCACACCCACCACGACCCCAATGGCCAGCCACACCACAGTTTCCCCAATCTACGTCCCCACCGCCGAGTACCCATCACCGCGCCCTCATCCTTCCATTTGCCCTCGTATCAGGTTCAGCCATAACGCCAACAAATCAGTTGCAACGACATAGCTTATTCTACACGAAGTGTGTTGAAAAGGGGCGGTTGTGTAAAATCATTATTAATGGGGGCTCTAGCGTCAATTTGATCTCTCGAGAGATGGTGGAGTGTTTGGGTCTTCGTGTCGAGTCCAACTAGAATCCGTGTAACATTGGGTGGTTGGGATCCAAGGACGAAGTGTGCCCTACGGGACAATGTCGAGTACCATTTACTATTGGTCCATATTCAAATGAGGTTGTGTGTACGGTTGTTGCTATGGATGTGTGAAACCTCCTGTTGGGATGACGCTGGCAGTTTGATCATACTAGCATACACGAAGGTCGTGCTAATACTTACTCATTTATGCACCAGGGCCATGAGGTAGTCCTTGACCCCATGCCATAGTGCCGACTCCCCGGCCCACTTATGTCCCTGACCTCGAAGCATGTACTCCTTGCTGATGCCCTCGAGTAGGAGTTGTGTTATGCCCTTATTAGCCCCTTGAGCGTCGCACCGACCAGTGTATCAGAGGCCCTTGGCGTCGTTTCAAGATATATATACACCACCCGATTCTCTTCCACCATTGAGGGACATAAAACATGCGATTGATTTTATTCTAGGCTCCTAGTTACCCAACCTCCCCCACTACAGGATGTCGCCTGCCGAGCACACTGAGCTACAAGGACAGGTGTCAGACTTATGCGATCGTGGCCTCGTACAGGAGAGTATATCCCCTTGTGCTTTGTTGACACCGAAGGATGGTAATTGGCGGATGTGTAGACAGTCGGGCTGTGAATAAAATCACAATCAAATACCGTTTCCCCATTCCGAGGTTGTAGGATATGATTGATCATGGAGCCACAGTGTTTTCAAAGATTGATTTGATAGTGGGTACCATCAAATTCGCATGAGGCTCGGTGATAAGTGGAAGGTCCAGTGATAAGTGGAAGGCCGCCTTCAAGACGAAGGACTATTTGTATGAGTGGACTGGCATGCCCTTTGGATTATCCAATGCCACGTCCATATTCATACGTGTTATGACATAAATCCTCCATCCCTTCTTGGGCAAGTTCGTCGTGGTGTATTCTGATATACAGCCGATCCACAGAGGAGCACATAGACCATGTCAAACAGGTATTGGAGGTTCTTCGACGTGAGAGTTTTTATCTCCAGCTGAAGAAGTGTTCTTTTATGGTGCCAGAGGTTTCCTTTTGGGGAAATATAGTCTCGAGGGAAGAAGTACGTGCTGACAGTGAGAAGGTTCAGGCTATTCGGGAGTGGCCTAGGTCGACCACCGCCTCCCAGGTCCACAGCTTCCACGAATTGGCTAGTTTTTTATCGACACTTCATTGACGGGTTCAATTCTGTGATGGCTCCTATTACTGCGTTGATGCGCGCGTCCGTGACTGAGTTTGCATGGATTGATGACGTTGAGGCAGCATTCCAACTCATCAAGTCCAGGATGATGTCAACTCCCATTCTAGCTCTGCCAGATTTTACCCAGCTGTTTGAGTTGACTTGCGATTCCAACAAGTCCGAGATTGGTGTAGTCCTCAGTCAGAATGGTCGCCTCATTGCTTACTTTAGTCATAAAGTTATCGGTTATGTTAGAAACTATTTTTCCTATGATTTGGAATCTATGCAGTGGTACAGGCTGTCAAGCATTAGCAGTCCTATTTGATCCATCAGAAGTTTGTCATTAAATCGGATCATGAGGCCCTCCGTTTTATGAACTCCCAGATGAAGGTCTGCGATCGACACACCAAGTGGACTAGTTACTTCCAGCACTTTACCTTCCACTTACAGTACAAGCTTCGTATATAGACAACCTAGTTGCAGATACCCTGAGTCGAAGGTCTCATGCCCTAGACACCATTTAGGGGTCAGTATTCGATATTTCTGAGATTCGTGATTTGTATGCTACAGACACCTTTTGTGGGCCTATTATGGAGGCAAGTGCACGTCAGCATGGCATTGAGGGTGATTACTTGCTGCAAGATGGGTATTTGCATCGTGGCCCTGTATTGTGCATTCCTGCTTCTTTCCTACGAGAGAAGATTATCACAGAGCTCTATAGTGGAGGCCTAACTGGCCAATAAGGTATTGCTCGTACCTTAGCTACACTGCATGAACGTTTCTATTAGCCTACCATGAGGAGGGAGGTTAACAATCATGTTCAACGTTGCTATACTTGTCAGACAGCAAAAGTTCAGAATACTAATGTCAGTTTGTATACACCCCTCCCCATCTCTGATCGGTCATGGCTTGATATTTTTATGGACTTTGATATTGAGTTACCCAAGACAGCCAAGCGGAATGATTATGTGTTTGTCGTAGTTGACAGATTTTCTAAGATAACCCATTTTATTCTATGCTCGTGGACTTCGGGTGCTTCACATGTTGTCACACTCTACTTCCGCGAGATTGTCCGTTTACATGAAGTACTAAGGAGTATTATGTCTAACATGGATGTTCGTTTTACAGGACACTTTTGGCGGACTCTTTGAAAATTATTGCAATGCACGCTTCAATTTTCCACATCTTTCCACACACAAACTAATGGTCAAACCGAGGTGGCCAATCGGAGTTTGGGAGATCTTTTACGATGCTTAGCTAGTGAGTCACCTAAGACTTGGGAGGTGATTCTTGCTCAAACGGAATTTGTTTTCAACAATTCCATCAATCGTTATACTGGTCTTTCCCCTTTCTAGATTGTCCCGCAGTCTTTTCCTTTATTGCCCCTTAACCTTGTCGAGATCCCCCCTACTATGATAGTGAATCCGACAGCTGTTGATTTTATTACCAAAATGCTCTCCATTCATGACGACATGCAGACGCGTTACAGCGTATGTATGCTTCCAACAAGGAGCAGGTGGATTCTCATTGTCGGACCCTTGTTTTTTAGCTTGGGATCTTATTATGGTTTATCTTCGGCGATAGCGTCTGGTGGACAAGGCCACCAAGTTACAAATGCATAGATTTAGCCATTTCCCTATTCTTCGTCGTTGTGGCATTAATGCGCAAGATCTCACCTTGCCCGAGGGTTTCAGGACACATCCCACATTTAATGTGTCCGATTTGACTCCGTCTCGAGGTTCACACGTTCCCCCCATACCCCTACCCGTGGATCCGACGTAACCGGCGCTCGCATGTTGGCCGTGTTGAGGGTACCGTTATCTGATCCATTGATTGGAACGCCTTAAGAGTGATGACTCATGGATTACTAAGGTCACATTGCAGCATATTGACTGCGGCTTTTATAACCATCTCCAAGAGGATATGGCAATGCTTCGCGGGGGGGGGGAGGAAGTAACACAGGAGCGTGTCATTTTTATTATATTTCATTTATTTTGTTCATTTGCTTATTCAGGGTATATTAGTCTTTTGGGTCCTTGTGCTTATAAAAGTACCCCTAGTTGTTTAGCTTTCACTATTATCATTATGTTAGAGAGAATTAATGGAGATTTCTCAGTTCATGGCTTTGCTTATTTCGTGTGTAATTCACGTGTATATTTTTCCATTGTGTTCACATCAAATTAAGTGTAGTAAAAGTGACAGTTTGAGAGCCTTAGTCAATGATGAAGAGATTAAGGGAATATGGTACTCTCAAAAAGATGGAAAAACAATGAGGGCTTTAGGATTAGGTGGTATTCCAATTAATAGCATATAATAGCATATGTTAGGCGTATGTTAGGCGTGCACACTAGTTGAGAGGCGAGACTTCTCAAGTGAGAGAAGTATTCATATATCCTCTTTAAATGACCCCATTAATTTCCCCGAGTGCCCTAACAACACTCACTCTCCTTGCGGGTCCTCTTTGGCCACCTTAATTATCCATAGGCACGCCCCGATGTCTGGTTCGTACTTTACACTTTCTTTTCTTCCTTTGCCATCGTTGACTCCTCAACGGTCTCGACTTGAATCGAACTTAGCATTGCACCGAGGTTGCCCGCTAAGATTGTCGTCGACAACCCAGCTAATGGGAGCCCATATCTTGGCTTCTGAGGTGACCTCGTTCTTCCCCTCGCCTTCTCCTCTTTTTCACCCTTGTGGATAAAGGAGTGCCTTGGCTAAAAAAATTGTTCAATAAAATTATAATGACTAAAAGATGCCCGATGAATGGACAAGTATTTCATTACCTATTTATAAGAATAAAGGGGATATATAAAATTGTTCAAATTATTGTGGTATTAACTATTAAGTTGATGACACATATAATGAAACTTCAGCCAAGAGAGATAAAAATATATTGAGATTGGAAACACAGTTTTTCACAATCAACTTGTGTTATGCCTTGGAGATCAATAATGGACGTTGTTTATTTAATGATGAAATTAATGGAAAGGTATAAAGATAAGAGGAAAAAAGATATTCATATGGTTTTTATAGGATTTGGAGAATGTGAATTATGGAGTACCTAGAGATATAATATGGTGGATTTTAAATAAAAAAGGAATTACAAGTAGATAAATTAATATGATTAAGGATATGTATGATGGGACCATAACTATAATAAGAACAATTAAGAGTGAATTATCTATTACAAGTTTGCACCAAATTTTATCTTCAAGTCCTTATCTTTTTGCTCGTAACCAATAAATGAATTGACTAGACAAATTATAAGATGAGGTGTTGTGGTATATGTTATTTGCAAATGATATTATTTTAATGGATGAAACTAAGACGGGAATTAATTCCAGGTCGAAAGTGTGGAGAGAAGCGCTAGAAACAAGAGTTTTTAAAATACGTATGACTAAAACAGACCATATAAAATGCAATTTTTGTAATCGAACGAGAACAAATGGGTACCTAAAGTGATTATTTTTGTTGTTTAGGGTTGATCATAAAAAGAGAGAGATATTAGTGATGATGACATAACACAACAAATGGCACACAAGATCAAGTAATAATTAAGAAACTCTTTCTTTTACTAATATGTAATTTGAATACAAAGGTTGGTTAAATAACCTAAGGTTATCTTACTAGCCTAGATAACCTAATAGGTAAAAAGACGAATGAGGGCACACCATGAATATCCCAAGGAATATTATCCCATAAACAATAGAAATATAATTAGAATAAGGAAATATAATAATAAAAGGAAACAACATACAAACACTACAATTTAACATACAACAATTAAAGCCCATGTACTCCTCTATTCTCATCACTCCCCCTTCTCGCCATAATTGGAGTCGAGTGGAAAAAAAATTAAAAATTATACGGCCATAGAAAATTGAAACTTGTATAACCCTAAATAATTGTGAAAAATTAAGGAGGGCCACAAAAATTTCTTTAAAAATTAGGCCATATTGAAATTATTTTTTCCCCCAAAAGAAATATGTCGAGTTAAGTTGGGTTGACTTACAATTTAGGTCTTTAAACAAGTGGGTTGCACAACAAAAAGACACTCATTTTAACAGCATGGGCCAAGCCCCGCCTATACTGAAATAGAACCCCAATTTACTAACCACCAAAAAGAGATCCAAACATATTCTAGTAGCCCACAAAAAGGAAAGCCCCCAAATTCGTTCAGCATCAACATTAGGGTTAAAATAACCTTAGTTGTCCTAACTTCTTGGCCACAGTTTTGGACCATCACGCCGACAACGAAGCAGATAGTGACCTCTTTCCAATCTCACGACTCCCATAGTGTTTCCTTATCTCTCTTCTTCTTTGATTTCTCTCTCCTTGACATCGAACCCACAAAACTCGCCACCCAGGGTCGTATCTTAGTCTAGGCCACACCTTCCATGGCCGTCTTTTCTTATGTAGACTTCCTTAAAGGTTGCCGAGGCCAAGCTAGAATGGAATCGACAGTAGATTGGGTACATCGAACTCGTCCTTGGTTCGATTTCTTATCATGTCCATTCTCTCTTCTCGGCACAGCCCTAAGGTGCCCCTACGTCGAAACCTTGAGTGTTTCATCCCCTAAGACTTATTCTTCTTTTGTTTTCCCTTTGCCGGAGTGGATGGGGTAGAGATGGGTGTAGATATTGCAACATTTATGGCGACTTGAACGAGGCAGTGGATGAAGGAGGCCAAGGATGCCACGGCTTCCCCAAAGATAATCATGTCTGAGCCTAACTTAGCTTTACCACTCACACAAAATTGAAGTATCACTATTTACAACAGCATCAACTTGGAAGAGTTTTGGCTCTAATACCAATTTGACATAACAAGATAAATGGCACACGAGCCAACGCAAATTAAGAAACTCTTTCTCTCAATAAAATATAATCTAATTACAATGGTTGGTCAAATTATCTTTTAAGCCAAGATAACCAAAGAGGTCAACAAACTAAAGGGGGCATATAAAGAATATGCCTTGGAATATAATCTCTTTGCATAAAAACACTAATTAAAATAAGGATATACAATAAAAGGGGGCGAAATAAAAAGAGTACAATATGACATATTACAATTAATTACCAAGTACTCCTCTATTCTCATTTGATGATGTTACCTATAAAATTAAAACAGACATCCATTAAACCTATTTTATATGGAACAGAGTGTATTGTGTAATAAATATACAACATGTGTTGACTATAAGCATGGGATGTGATGATGGGTATGCAGTAAAACTCAAAATGATAAAGTTATAAATGAACATATTCATAAAAGAAGTAGTTCCTACAAAAGATAAACTGAGAGGAAATCACTTTGGATGGGTCTTAGATGATTTAGACACGTCAGACGTAAACCAATAAGTGACCCCGTAAGTAAGAATGGTTTAGTTGATATTTATAACAATGCTAAAGGGCATAGGTAGAGCTAAATTGACTTGATGGAAGATTATCAAAAAATGACACGATATCATATGGTTTAACCGAAGACATCGTGTTAATCAGATCATAATGGAAAAATAATATTCATATAGTCAACCTTATGTAATTAGGATAAGGCATTATTTAGCTGGAAACAACAAGCGAATGGATCTCAATAGACTTGCACCAAATACTTTCCTATGTTTTTTCAAAAGGCATGGACACTTCCCTGAAGGTAACATATCCATATTGAACATGATAGATACTGTCAAACACGTGTCTTACACGTCTTTCATGTGTCCATAATTCATATATAATATAAATTAAATATTTCAAACATGCTCCACCATTTCATTCAGATGCTGAAATATAACATTAGTTTGTATGAAAAAAATCATATAAGAATTATAACTAAAGTTTATCAAAATGAAAGTCGCAGAAGGAAAGATTATAATTGAGGAACATGTGTGCCAAACACAGTGTCATCTGATGAATTAATTTCTATTTTGTGAAAACTATCACACAAACAGAAACATTCATATTGAATTATCAAGAAATATAAATATTGATCTTGCGGAAGCGTACCTGAATTCATGACAGAAAGTTAAAATATCTGAGTCTGAGGTCTTATGCTCTTCCAGTCAACACTTTTATTTCCTCTCTAAATTTCTCTCTAACAATGGGAATCAGAAGATTGGTGTTGTGTGATCTGGGGACCATGACCCTTATTTATAACACAATCGTGTCTTTTCATATTTCGTATATTTCCATTTTAACCCATCATAAAAATAGAATATTTCCATTTTAACCCATCATAAAAATAGAAATTACGTTTGTCTCTACACAATAAAACCCACACTTTAATAATACATTAGTAAGGCCCCAAAACTTAAATTAATCACTTTAATTGGCCTACTTTTATTTGAAAGCCTATAATTCATATTTATTTTATATATAAGCCCATATATTAAATTTTACTCTAACAATCTCCTACTTGGGCTATATATATATATATATATATATATATATATATATATGTAACTTTATAAATTTGAATTATACTTTATGAGCTCATGAGTTTTAGCTATCAAAACTTTATATATCTTAACAATCTTGTCCATTAATTGCACCAATATAGAATCAAGGTGATCGCCATTACACATTTCGTAAGTAGACCTATCAATGATCACATATATCAATGCAACTAATGACAAAGATCAAGTGTGGATGTGTAGTATGGAAATCTCATGCAATGTGATCTTAACATGCCTATTTCCAACTGGTCCTCCTTAAACCTTAGTGAGATCAAACCATATAAAGTCAGAGTGAATATAAACTTAATACTTTATTGCAGTAAATAACCATACAATATCCATTAAATCAAATATGTCTATGAAAGCATATAAAATACAAACTCCCACTAAACTGACATCCTGAAAAGAAATTACACCCATATGAGCAGTGTGCTCATGAAAGACCTTGGGTGGTAATCCCTTAGTCAGCGGAGCCCCAATCATGGAGTTTGTTCCAATGTGCTCTATAGATATAAGTCCACTCTGAACTCTTTCTTTTACAACTAGGAACTTAATGTGAATAAACTTTGACTTCGTAGAACTCCTGTTGTTGTTGGAATACAGTACTGCTGATTTATTGTCACGGAATAACTTAAGTGGTCTTTCAATGCCATCCACAATACGCAGCCCCGTGACAAAATTTCGCAACCATATTCCTTGATTGGACGCCCCATAACAAGCTACAAACTCAGTTGCCATGGTGGAAGAAGCTATAATAGACTGCTTAACACTCTTCCACGATACAGCACCTCCAACAAGTAAGTAGATATAACCTGAAGTAGATTTCATGCTATCTTGGCATCCAGCAAAATCGGAGTCAGAATATCCGATGATCTCTAATTGTTCTAACTTCCGATAGGTGAGCATGTAGTCTTTTGTTCTCTGTAAGTACCTCATGACTCGCTTGGCTGCTATCCAATGATCATTTCCAGGATTACTTAAGTATCTTCCCAACATGCCAACAATGTACGCAATATCCGGACGCGTACATACTTGAGCATACATAAGACTTCCTACTGCTGACGCATAAGGAATCTTTTGCATCTCCCGAATCTCAAAATCATTCTTAGGACATTGACTGAGACTAAATTTATCTCCTTTAGCTACAGGGGTGTCACCTGGTTTATAATCATGCATGCTAAATCTTTTAAGAACTTTCTCGATATAGCTCTTTTGTGATAAACTAAGTGTACTCCGAGAGCGATCTCGGTGTATTTGTATACCCAACACAAAAGAAGAGTTACTAAGATCTTTCATCTCAAATTTCTTTGAAAGAAATCTCTTGGTTTCGTGCAACATACCTATATCGTTGGTGGCAAGCAAAATGTCATCAACATATAAAACCAAGTAAGTATGCTTACTCCCACTGAACTTGTGATATATACAATCATCAACCAGATTCATCTCAAAACCAAACGAGATGATAACTTGATGAAACTTGTAATACCATTGACGAGAAGCTTGCTTAAGCCCATAAATTGATTTCTTTAATTTGCAAACTGTTTTCTTTGCATCTCCCGACACAAAGTTTTCTGGTTGCACCATATATATTGTTTCATCAATGTCACCATTGAGAAATGCAATCTTAACATCCATCTGATGAAGCTCAAGGTCAAAGTGCGCCACAAGTGCCATTATTATCCTAAAAGAGTCTTTCGATGAAACCGGAGAGAAAGTCTCTTTATAATTGATGCCTTTTTTCTATGTAAAGCCTTTAGCGACAAGACGGGCTTTGTATCTCTCCACATCACCTTTCGAATCCCTCTTGGTTTTAAATACCCATTTGCAACCAATGGGTTTTTTATTTTACCTTCAGGT
This sequence comes from Sambucus nigra, assembly GCA_949130495.1. Classification (NCBI taxonomy): domain Eukaryota; kingdom Viridiplantae; phylum Streptophyta; class Magnoliopsida; order Dipsacales; family Adoxaceae; genus Sambucus; species Sambucus nigra. The sequence goes on from OX422218.1 coordinate 325,980,893, forward strand.
AATGGGACAAGATCCCAAACGTTATTGTCCTTCATGGACTTTATCTCCTCATTCATGGCATCAATCCACTCTTGAGATTTAGAACTTTCCATGGCTTGACAGAAGGTGATCGGATCATCTTCCACCGCACCAATGTCAAACTCATGTTCTTGGAGAAATACAATGTAATCATCTGGCACAGCACTTCTTCTTTCTCTAGTGGATCTCCTTAATGGCATAGGTTCTGGAGGCGGTAGAGTTTGTTCTTCTAGAATGGGAGATTCTTGGATATTGTTTTGATTAGGATTTGCTTCTTGAACAATGTCAGGAATTGGATCCTGATCAATGTTAATAACAGTTGTGGGAATATCAACATATTCCTCTTCAAAACTAAAATCCTTAACCTTATCCCCCTCGGCAAACTCAACATCCTCAAAGAACCGGGCATTTTCAGTCTCAAAAATTATTTTGGTAGTAGGATCATAAAATTTGTAACCCCTAGATCTTTCAGAGTAATCAACAAAATAGCAACTAACTGTTCTAGAATCCAGTTTCTTTAGTTGGTACTCTGTTAAGGATATACACTGCAGTCTTTAATGCTTCACTCCAGAGTAAATCTGGTAAGTTAGAGTAACTGATCATACTCCTTACCATGTCTTTAAGGGTTCTGTTTCGCCTTTCAGCAACACCATTCATGCTTGGAGAAGCTGGCATGGTGTACTGCGGGACGATACCGGACTCCTCTAGGAATTTAGCAAATGGTCCTGGGAGTTGTTCACCTGAACCGTCATACTTACCGTAGTATTCACCACCACGATCAGATCTGACGCTTTTAATCCTTTTGATGAGTTGATTTTCAACTTCAGCCTTGAATGACTTGAACACGTCCAGAGATTGGGACTTTTCATGGATGAGATAAAGGTAGCTATAACGTGAAAAATCGTCTATGAATGTGATAAAATATTGTTGGCCGTTCCATGAAACCGTAGGGAATGGCCCACAAATATCTGTATATATCAGTTCTAAGACGTTTGTAGCCCTATTAGCACCAGATCTCCTTATGTTTGTCTGTTTTCCCTTTATGAAATTTTTGCAAATTTTAAAATCTGAAAAAATCAAGGGAATCTAGAATTCCATCTGACATAAGTCTTTCAATTCTCCTTTGGGAGATGTGACCTAATCTCTTATGCCATAATGATGCAGAATTCTCATTGGTTAATTTTCTTTTAATACCTCGAGTACTTAATTGCAAGGTTTCATGATATGAACCAATAGTATCAAACATATAAAGGTTATCTACATAAGATAAAGAACCATTACCAACCAAATTTGAATTATGAAGAAGACTAAATTTATTATTTTCAAAGGAATAAGTATAACCAAATTTGTCCAATACAGAAATAGAAACCAAATTCCATCTAAATGACAGTACGATAAATGTCTCATTCAAATCCAAATAAGTACTAGACTTCAATAATAACCTAAATATCCCAATTGCTTCAACTTCAACCTTCTTGCCATCGCCCACAAAAATGTATCTTTCACCATCATTTGGCTTTCGGCAACTCAGGCAACCCTGCCTAGACACACTGATGTGAGTGGTTGCACCAGAATCTATCCACCAAGTGTGTTTAGGTACCGAAGTCAAATTAACCTCAGAACAAACTAGGTTAAGAAGTGTACCTTTCTTGACACGCCAAGCATGATAGTTGGTACATTGCTTCTTCCTATGTCCCGCAGCTCCACAGAAGAAACAACCACCAACAGTTTTCTCTTTATGTTGTTTCTTTGGATATGGAACCACTGCAGCTTCTTTATCCTTCTTTCTTTTCTTCCCCTTGTCCTTGGAAGTACTTGCCAAATGAACACTTTCTGTCTTATCTTGCTTCAGTCTTTCCTCTTCTTGCACACAATGTGAGATGAGCTCATTAAGAGACCAAGTCTCCTTTTGGCAGTTGTAGCTCACCTTAAATTGACTGAATTGTGTGGGAAGAGATATAAGAACCAGATGCACAAGCAAATCCTCAGAGAGATCAAGCTTAAGTGCTCTTAACTTTGAAGCGAGATGAGACATTTCCATAATGTACTCCCTGATGTTCCCATTACCTTTATATTTCGTTGAGACGAGACTTACCAAAAGTGTACTTGTTTCAGTCTTTTCATTTTTGGCAAATCTATTCTTAATTTCTTCTAGGAACTCTTTGGTTGTCTTTATCGTTTTCGATATTGTGCCCCTGAATGCTTCTGGAATGGCCTTCTTTATGATCATCAAACATATGCGATTTGACTTCTCCCACCTTTCAAAGTCCTTTAACTTGTAAGTGATATCTTGCCGTAATAATCAAACACTGATAATAAGAACATATTGAATAATAATTCTTCCTTTGGGCCGATTTATTATTCATATGTAAAACTAAATAATTATCACGTGCTTATTATTAAAGTGGCACATGTAATTTTGTTAAAAAATAATCTTCCTTTGGGCCGATTAATATTCACATAAATTACATGCACGTAATTCTTTTTATATTTCGAAATAAAATTAATTTTTTGAATAAAAGAGGTCACTTTGGTGACATATTGTTTAAATTAATTTATCTCGAAATATATATATATATATATATACACAAAAATTTGAATTTAAATTTGAAAGGTCATGGATTCAAAACCCCTTTGGCTCCAGACTTGAAAGGTCATGGGTTCAAAACCTCTTGAGATCCTTCATAATTTTCATCATTTAAGAGGCTTAAATATGAAACACCAAGAGTCGAACCTTTAACATTCCACTACCATCAAACCGCTAGTCCAAATTTTATGAATTTTATATCATTGGAATCGTAATGAAACGAGAATATTTCTGAATCCAAATTTTTTTCTGAAATATTAAACCTTTTTGAAAAAATATTTGCAGCCGAAAATTAATATCAATACCTTCCTAATTTATTCTCAACAATTCAACATGAAATAGCTATGATACCACATGATGGATTAATTTCTATTTTGTGAAAACTATCACACAAACAGGAACATTCATATTGAATTATCAAGAAATATAAATATTGATCTTGCGGAAGCGTACCTGAATCCATGACAGAAAGTTAAAATATCTGAGTCTGAGGTCTTATGCTCTTCCAGATCAACACTTTTATTTCCTCTCTAAATTTCTCTCTAACAATGGGAATCAGAAAATTGGTGTTGTGTGATCTGGGGACCATGACCCCTATTTATAACACAATCGTGTCTTTTCATATTTCGTATATTTCTATTTTAACTCATCATAAAAATAGAAATTACGCTTGTCTCTACACAATAAAACACACTTTAATAATACATTAGTAAGGCCCCAAAACTTAAATTAATCACTTTAATTGACCTACTTTTATTTGAAAGCCTATAATTCATATTTATTTTATATATAAGCCCATATATTAAATTTTACTCTAACATAATCATCTTAGTTAAATATACGTATGAATTGTTGAGAACTTTATATGTCTAAACCGATGTTGCCTATAACATGGATCACTTCAACGTGTGATAAGGCCTAAAGGGTACGGATACGTGGTATAATATTTTGTGCTATACGAGGAACCTTGGGGAAGGTTAGTTGGACAATGTTTCCGATCGCAGTCCGGTTTGAACTAATATTTGAATTGTTTTGGGATCATGACGTAAACTACACGTCAAAAGGCTTCTAAAAATAAACAAAACACGCTTTTAGACAGAGAAATATTATTTTCTATTCAAAATTCAAGTCCCTTACAAATGATGACATACATGGGTATTTATAATTGTGTAGGGAAGGTTTTAAAGTCATTCTACAAATATCTACAAGTGGGTGTAACTAACTAACCAATTAGATGTGCTCCTTCTAGAATATTCTAGAACTAACAAGTACCATTACATCACTAAAGTACAAAATATCTAATAAGTACAAAGTAAAAAGAACTAAAATACAATTGACTAATTTGCCCCTTCTCATTTTCATCATTCTCCCTTACTTGAGAGAGCTCATTCCGAACGAAGAAAGTGTGTGTTAGGCCATCATCTGCGGGCTCCTCTAATTGAAAAGAAGTCGTCTTTTAAAACGTCCCGCATATCAACTGATAGAAAAACTTTGAAGAGAAATTACAAATTCAAGCCATGGCCAATAAGTAGGAATTCAGCCTTTAAACCACCCAATAATAAGCTAAGAGAATATTGATGCGGAGATGACCATCGATGCCAAATGTCATCCAAATTCCCCATGATGAGCTTCTGTAGCATCAAAACATGGAAATGAGTCGTGGCACGTTCCTCAAAAGTAACCCAAAAAGAGTCCATAAATCCCACATCAATTGTGGTTACCCCAAGCAATATATACTCAACCACCGAATTATCATCACAAATCTCGTTATCATCTCCAAAAAGTGGAAAGAAATCCGTTAAATCAAATACCTCCACCTTGCGGTAGTGAGTGCGAGTCTCCCACCCTTCTTCAACAAATAAGTCGAAAAAATTTCATAGAAAGTACCCCTCATCTTCTACCCCAAAGATGGGAAAGAAGTCTTCAATCTCAAATGTCTCCAAAACTCTATAACGGGTGCAAGTGATCCACACATCCTCCTCAAATAAGGGAATAAAGTCACAAGGAAGGAACCCATAGTCAATATCAAACATCATCCTGGGCTCAACAACCTCGGAGACATCCTCGTAAAGCATGATAGAAAAGATAGTATAATCAGTGTGCGCGGGAATGACATCGGATGTAGTAAGAGGTACATCGGTGGACAAGTACTCAAAATATTGGACCAAATGTCTCGCTTGTGCACGTACCCATTGTTCACGTGTCGTCTCCATCTCAAAATACTCGACTCGACACCTATTTAGGTGTTGATGATACATTTCATACTCCCCGATGAAGTAAGCACTATATTCGAATGTTTGAAGCTTTTGAGATAGATATGACTTCGTCGTGGCCCAAGAATCTAAAAGACTTTGGAGTTTCTTGATGACGGCACAACTATCTTGTCAAAATCAACACATGCATTCATATCGAGACCGTATTCGATACCATCCCACAATAATTTAGAAGAAAGGTATTCTTCAGGTGAGGGAGGGATTAAATCATAGGGTTTTGATAGATTTGGGACAGATTTGTAAATTTCAAAAAATTAAGGGACTGAATTGTAATTTTCAGAAATTGGTGGGGGATTAGTGTGTTGAAAAGGTCCGGGTGGTGAAAAAATTTGATTAAGGTATGTGATGTGGTAGGAGGTTGTTGGGGTTGGCCATGGATATCTACTAGGGTTAGGGTTTCAGAAATTATGGGCGATTAGGTATCTTGGGTTTGGATTGATTTGTGGACGAAAATTTTGTTGTTGAATAGATGGGTATGTGTTGGGATTAATCTCATCTTGGCGGTTCGTCTTCTTGGGAGCCATTTGACACATTGGATGTGATTTGAGTATCTGCACAACACTACACACCAAAGTTTGGAGCGACACCCGTTATGATACCGATTAGACGTAAACTACACGTCAAAACGCTCCTAAAAATATCAAACACACTTTTAGAGAGAGAAATACTTTTCTATTCAAAATTTAAGTCCCTTGCAAATGATGACATACATGGGCATTTATAGTTTGTGGTTCTAGAGCCATTCTACAAATATCTATAAGTGGGCCCCCTTGCACAAGTGGGCGTAACTAACTAACGAATTAGTTGTGCTCTCACTTGTTAGATGCTTCTTGAATGTTCTAGAACTAATAAGTACCTATACATCACTAAAGTACAAAAAATCTAACAAGTACAAAGTAAAGTGTACAAAAATATAATTGACTAATTTGCCCCTTCTCATTTCCATCAGATCATATGAAGTTTGTATATATATAATGTACACATGTACTAAAATATATTTACTTATATTAGATTTTTGTAGTAGGTGCTCATAGGAGTAACAAAAGAAGACCCAACCCAACCTTGGCGTATTTGGTAACGTTGGACTAAACAACGATTATTTTTTTGTGACAAGTAAATATCGTCATCCATGGCAACTCATACAACAGTTACTTTAACAAAAGTACCGAATGGAGTAGCTTAACTAAGCACTATAATAATAAAGGTGTGAAATCAAAAGTAGATATCACGGTTAAGAATGCCACCAAAATCATGTAATTTTTAAATTACATGCGCAACATGCAGACAATTAGACCAATGGTGCAGATTTTTGGCTTTCCATTAGAAATCACCAAACAAGCATAAGTGTCAATTTACTAGCCTTGAGGCTTGAGAACAATCAGTATTTCTTTCACCAGAGAAAAATTGTAATTACAGAGAAAAAATCAATGGGCATCATGCAAGTTACAAGCATGTGATGACCTTATTGCTTGTAACTCTTAGTAGAAAAATATTCCTAGTCTAAGTTACACTCACAGACCAGTTATTTTCATGTAGACATGTAGTATAAAAAAACGAAGAATATAAAAATCTAACAAACATCAAGTGGAGCTTAATATAAGCAAGGAGACTATTAGACTTAAGGAATGATATTTACATGGCTTGGAGGAATGTGTTTGCCACTAAGAAGATCGAGCAATAGGGTGCCAAAACTGTAAACTACACTTTCTGACGTCACTCTACCTGCCACATGGAAACAAAAAACTTGAGCTCAATTGTAACATGTATACAAGATAAATGTGTTTCATAAATCTATCATATCATGTAACATGCTTGTTATCATTTATAGACGAATTTCATGTAATACGTAGTTTCTTCCATGTTGCAATTTTGGAGAACACAGAGTCCAAAACATCCTGGCATATATGTAATGCAAGAAGCAGGTAGTATTAGGCTATTTACGCATACACCTATATAATCCATAACTTGACATTGTAGCCAAATCAATTGGATAGAAAAATGAATGCTACAAATAAAGTGGGGCTAAGAACATAAACATATAAAAAATCATCATCTTTTTCCAACTGAGGCAGTACAGCATGATCACTGCTTTCCATCATATTAATTGTAACATTAAAATTTCACAAATTCAACACTTATGGTCACAATTGTCCAGTCTACCTCTTTTGATGGCTCAGAAACAAAATAGCAGTCCATTCACTTTCCTTGTCACTAAAATATTGTAGTCCGATATACATTCACTGAGCATCTGCTATACCTGTCCTCATATATTCTGGCGGGGTGAAAGCCAAATTTGTACTATAGCTCTTTCCATCCCTGCTATTCTTCATTAGGCCAAAGCATGAAAGCCTGGGATTACCATCCTGTCAAATGCAGACTCACAATAAGGTGTAATCTACAAAACATAGTTGACCATCTGGACAGGACAATACTATTGATATTAAAAAGGAAAAAGAAAAGTAGAATTTACCTGGTCGAACAAAACTCTATAAGCATTGAGGTCGTGATATATTCCTCGCCCTTTACTGCTGCAATAGTCCAATGCTTGTGCCAAATACCAAGCCACTCTTAACCTCATTGCCCATTTTAATGGCTGGCTCTCCCCTAAATCAATTCAAAAAGTACAAACAATATGCAACATAAACTGATTAATTAAAAGGTTCACGTTAAAGTTAAATCAGTTTTGGAATCAAGAAGATAAAGTAATCAAATATAAATTCCAGATTCATAGTCAATGTATTTGTAGAATAAGCTGAGTACAGGAATTATTTCCTTGCTGGCAAGTCCCTCTGACTCAAGACTCGCGTTTCGATTCTTACTACATTTATCTAACAACCAAACAGAGCATTGAGAATTTTCCAACTCGGGTATAGAGCCCTAAACGAAATGCAATTAAATCATGTATTTTAGTAACGAAGCCCATTTGCGTGGCCTAAGTTGTGCAATAAAATCCTTTATATGAATATCATTTGTAGAGAATTTGTCGGGGGGGGGGGGGATGGTTAGTGTGCGGTCTTAAGGTGTTACATCACATTGCAATATAACTCTATTACATTGTTATTTTTAACAAATTGTGTGCCAACACTGGTAGGACTAGAATCTTTAAGACCCAATCTTTTATAGAAAAACTTACAATGAAATAGATGTTTTGAGAGAGTTTCATGAGGCATAAACTCTGCAATAAGCAATCTCTCGTCTCCTTCACAACAACACCCAATCAAATTGGCCAATCTCTCACTTCTAAGCTGCCCCACTGATCTTGCTTCATCCTAAAACCCAAAATAATTACCCACATACTAATAAACTATATATCTGTATATACATATAGAATCAAAATAATTTTCATAAAATGAGGGCACGAACAAGGAATTGGCTAGCGTCGGGCCAAGCAGACTTCGTAAAGCGCTTAACGGCGATCCAACGATCATCTTCTAGTTTTCCTTTGTACACAACATTGGGGGATTTTTCACCATGTTCAGATACAATGTTGTTCACTGAAAACCCTGAGGTGGCAGCCTTAAGTTCATCCAAACTGTATTCTTTAAAACATGCCAATAATAACACCTCCCCACATTTGTCTGAAAAATATATTACACAAACAAACATTTCATCATTTGTCATTTTAATTGAAATGAAGATTAAATTTTAAAAAAAAAAATGTTACCGGGATTAGAGGGGTGTGGGATTTTGGATTTGACATATGAGGGGCACCAACAAAGATTGAATTTGGAGCAACGAGCTCCCATTGCCAAAGATCAAATTTTGGGGGTGGAAATCAGGTTTTGGTGTAAAACTAATGAAGCGTTTCATTCGAGGAAACAAAAGGAAACCAGAGGAATAAAAAGAATTGTTTATTTAGATTTTGGAGAGAGGGAGGAAAAAAAAGGAGAGGGGCTTTTTGATGAATCCAAGGTTTCTCTCTCCTCTGTCTCTCTCTCCGACTCTCAAATTAACGTTTGGATATACATATATGCACTTTTTTTGTGTGTCTCTCTTCCAACTCATCATTCCCTACTATTTGCTTTCCTGTTATGGTATTTTTGGGCATAAAATCTTGGGCCGGATATTGGCTCCCTTCATTTTTGTTATCAAATATCAATTATGCCCTTGTATTTATAAAATCTAAATTTTTATTTTTTTACTTTCAATTAAAATAAATTTATATATAAAATAATTAAAAATATATATATTTTTAATAAAACAAATATTTTTTTTATAAAAATCTGTTTTTAATAAAAAATCTGTTTTTAAAAAATAATTTTTTAACTTTTCATAACTGTTTTAAAAAAACATTTCATATAAAATAAAAACTGTTTTTTACAAAATAAATCATTTTTTATGAATCTTTTATTTTTTAAATAACATGATCACGACCCACATAAAACACGACATGTCATTGAGTCGTATTTTTTTTCATAGTGCTGGCACGCGCCATTTTTTTATTATTTTAAAAATAATCATATTACTATTTAGGAAAAATGGTTCATGCCAGCAATATGTATAAAATATATTTTTTACTTTTAATACGCTAGCGGTATGAAAAAATTGTCATTTTGTATTTTAATAAAAAAAACTTATTTTTTTATAAAAAATTGGTGTTAATAAGAATCTGTTTAAACTTTTTTTTTTTTTACTAGTCATAACTGTTATAAAAAAACATTTCATGAGTGTATAAAATATATTTTGTATTTTTTCAAATGCAAGCGGTATGAAAAAATGGTCCTTTTGTATTTTTAATAAAAAGTATATTTTTTTATAAATTATTATTCAAATAGTAAAAAAATAGTCCGCGACTGCAGTATGAAAAAAAATACTACTACATGCCACGTTGCGTTTTATTTGGGTGGTGATCGTGTTACTTAGAAGATAAAAGATTCATAAAAAACGGTTTATTTTGTAAAAACAATTTTTATTTTATTTAAAATAATTTTCTAAGTTTTATAAATAGTTTTCAATAAAAAAACATATAACAATTTTTTTTAAACAATTGAAATGTTTTTTTAAAACAATTATGAAAAGTAAAAAAAAACAGATTCTTATTTAAACCATTTGTCCTAAATAGTAATAAGATTATTTTCAAAATAATAAAAAATGGCGCGTGCCAGCGGTATGAAAAAAAATACGACTCCATGCCACATCGCATTTTATTTAAGTCGTGATCATGTTACTTAAAAAATAAAAGATTCATAAAAAATATTTATTTTGTAAAAAACGGTTTTTATTTTATATAAAATATTTTCTTATGTTATATAAACAGTTTTCAATGAAAAAATAGATAAAAATTTATTTAAACAATTGGAATGTTTTTTTAAAACATTTATGAAAAGTAAAAAAAATATTTTTATTAAAAAAAGTTTTTTATAAAAAAATATATTTTTTATTAATAATATAATTATTTTAATTATTTTTCATATATATTTTTTTTAATTGAAAGCAAAAAAGTGAAAATTTAAATTTTATAAATGCAAGGGCATGATTGACATTTGATAAAAAATTGGAGTGTTGGAAGAATTTTAGAAGTGTGTAATACCCCGTAATTTTATGGCTTTTAATTATGAGATTAATTAAATGAAATTGCTTTTAATTGTGGGATTAATTAATTAAATTAAATTGGGATGGAAAAATTAATTCGAATTTAAATATCTAGCGAGACGAAAGTTAGTATTTAAATATGATGATAATGTTGAATATTGCTGAGTGATTATGGTAATATGTGATTATTGAATTTATTAAAATTGTCGTGAGTTGAAAATACGGCAGTTTTGATAATTTAGTTGGGACACGCGTGTCAGTCGTGTCATGACCCAATTTAATGAATTTAAAAATATTTTATTTTTATGTCATCCGTATGAGCATTTTGAGTGCACCAACGTGTCCGGAAGGGTCGAGATAGTCAGAAAACACTAGCCGGGAGTTTAGTTTGTGTCCCGGAACATTTTTAGGCCTAACTAGCAACCCGATGGGGTATATTAGTCATTTCTAATTTTGGTGAATAGTGACCCACAAAATTTAGAAAGCTTTATCAGCCAATAGGTTAGTGCCTTACGGTTCCCATCACCAAGATTCACAAACGGCCGTTAGAGATGAAGTGAAGGAAGTTACCAAAGGAAAACCACATTCTTTGGACTTTTTGCACCACCGTCACCACCACAGGATAGATCGGAAAGAGAGGAGCATTTCTATACCATCTACTTCAAAGGATCAGAATCTTCATTACCAGGCAAGTGATTTAACTTGCAATAAATTAGTGCATATATCATCCATGTTAGGTTAGAATTGAAGAATAACCTTGAATAATGATAATTGAATGGATTTGAAGAATTGAAATCGTAATCTGGGTAGATTTTGCATGTAGATTGTCTGATTTTAGCAGCCACGAAATCATGATCCATGTGTAGAGAATTATGAGTTTATAAGGAATTATATAGTGTTCTTGAAGAAATAGGAGAACTAGGGTTTTATATGATAATTATGACTTTTGATCTAAGAGATTGTTGATTGATGATGATTTAATGACTCTAATAATGTTAGAAATTATGTAAAGATGTTGGTATGATGATTAGTATATTTGGTTGAGAGTTTTGGACGTTGAAATGAAGAATTAGAGGTGTAAAATGAGGAAACCTGTAACTGTTAAAGAAAATTCTGGGCAAATACATGTTTGATCGATCGATCGACTCAAGAATATCGATCGATCGACCCCTTTTCTCCGATCGATCGACCTCTATTGATTTTTGGCAATTGTTTCCCTTTAAGGTTTAAGGAAAATTCCAAAGTCGATAATGATTCTTAGGGTGATTAATATGATATTGGGGGACTTAGTTAAGGTCAGTAGGGTCTTAGATGAAGCCCTAGAAAATGGATTACCTTAGGGATTTGAATACTATTGCTTATGAGGGACTACCGAGTGAGGTGCGGTTAGAAATCGTTCGAATTGAAACTATAATGGGAATAAATGTTGAGGTAAGGATAAGAACATTAATGGAGGGGCTTTAAGTTACTGAGATCACATTGGAAACTAATATGAGGCCTAGTAACCTTTTGGGGTAGGTTTAGGTACTCAAATTGATACGACGAGAGGAAGTTATCATGTTAAATATATAATTACATATGATGTTCAGGATAATCTTACTACGTACGAGACTTACTAGATAGAATGTGAATATCTATATTGAAATATGATTACTAAGGTTGTGTGAATGCCTTGTGAATGGATTTATTATGTGTATGACATACCTACCATAAATGCTATCACGGGAGGTTAGTTTTTGAAAAAGGACCCTCTTATCCTTGTGTGCCTTCGGGGGGATTTAGACTGGTACCTTAAGGACATAGGACTGTGAATGACTTATTTGTGAGTTGATAAGTCAGCTGACCATGGGAGCGTAGGTATGTGCGTGACCCATGGGTATGTGAACTATGTTCACCTCCAATATGTATGATTTGTATTCTGACGGTTCCTAAGTGATTCCTAAGTGATTCGAAACATGTGATCCTTACGTACATGATGTACATGAATTTGATAGCAGAGTATGCGTGCACCGCAGCTTAACCTAGTGGTGCCATATATGTATATATATATATACTGTGAGTGATTTATATATATTTGTGACTGGTTCACTGTTGCTTAGTAGATGTGAATAACTAAGATATTTGAATGGGCTAATAACGTGAGAATTTAATTAACACTTGGGACAAGTAATAGAATGAATGTGAATATGGGTTACGAATATAACTTGTCTGGGTATTACAAGTTGTAAGGACATAAATTTTCAATTGAGTCCATGTAGTGTTTTGACTTAATTTCGTTGACAAAACTGTGTTTGTAATATGTCATAGGGAGAATTTTATTTTGTCACAACCCCACTTGATGTATGACGTATTGAAAAAATTGAAGACGTAGCGGCAAAGCTTCAAAGAAATAATCATGCCGATGTTTATTTGGTGCAAGTTTACTCGTCTTCAAATTTAATTTCATTCCGAGATCACTCAGGTATGAATGCGTATAATTTATGGTGCTCAGAATTATTTTATAAAAAATAAGGATGTAATTTTTATAAAGAAAAATGATTTTAAATGTTTTAAAAGTGTTTTAATGGTTTAAACTTCGTTTTATGATGATAAGCTCGAAATAGAGTTTGACTAATTTGAATCTCTTTGTTAAGAGACGTTTTTATCAGAAAGTAAAAAAAAAGTCAAACCTCGCGTGGTCGCTCGAACGACATGCTTAAGTCGTTTGAACGACACATTTTTCGAGGCGGTGTTTAAATCCTATTTAAACAGTGTTTGCATCATAATTTTGTAAGTGTGCTTTCTGCAAAAAAGTTTTACGAACCATAACCTTGTTTGCATATGTTTTCTAAGGTTTAAAAGTCTTAAACACATCCTTAGAGTTTGCAAAGATCCGAGTTATCATTCTTATATGTTTACGTGATCTTGCTGCACCAAAGTTGTTTGTTCTACACATTGAACATAAAGGGTTTTGCGGTGAAGAAGCGACGGACATCGTGTTCGACATCGTAGACTTATCAAAGCCATATCAGTGGACACCGAGACATACGTGGACGCGTGTGTTGTGGACAGAGATCGTAGAAGACGAAATTTCTGCGTGGGCACTATTGAAGAACGGTTGAAGATCAGAAGGAGCGTCAAGACCCGTGGGGATCAAGTCTTAGTGTAAGGCTAATCTGTCTTTGTAAAACCATTGTTCATAGTGATTGTCTGGCTTGGGCCGTCCGAGGTTGTTTTCCCATTTTGGGTTTTTTCCTCGTACATCCGGCGTTGTGAGTATTCTTTACTTTACTTTACTTGCTTTAATCACTAGATGCATGTTTAGGATTAATCAAGATAAAATTAGTTTAAAGTAAGAATTTGGATTTCACAACTTGGTTTGGTGCATAATTAAAAGTTGGATCTTTTTCGAAGAAAAATTGGTTTTGTTTGAAAACACATATCGGGCCACACGTTTCACAAATTGGTATCAGAGCGAGAAAACATTTTTACTTGTTTTGTGATCCCGTGTGTTTTCAAAGATGAATTCTGGATATAATGAATTTTCTCGAACTCCTATTTTTTATGGCACTAATTACACTTATTGAAAGATGAGAATGACATGTGCATTAAAATCTATTGATGAGCGAGTTTGGCTTGCTGTTGAAAAAGGTTGGACACCCCCTGTCACTATTGTAGATGAGGTCACTAGTTTAAATCCTGTTGAGTCTTGGACCGAAACTGAACAAAGACTTGCACAATATAATTCTAAGGGTCTGCACGTTATTGCTTCACATGTCACACACGAAGAATATAACATAATTATGACTTGTGAAACATCAAAAGAGGCTTGGGATATTTTGGCACTCACTCACGAGGGCACTAGCACGGTTAGGGCGTCAAAACTTCAAAATCTCACTACACAGTTTGAGACCATTAGGATGTTAGAGAGTGAGACCTTTGATGAGTTTTATGCTAGGTTGTCCAATATTGTCAACTCGTCGTTTAACCTAGGTGAGAAAATTCCCGACAACCGTGTCATAAAGAAAATCCTTAGGTCATTGCCTAGTAGATTTGATGCGAAAGTGACCATTTTAAACTCCTTGGGTAGGTTAGAATCAACGAAACTAGAAGAGATTGTAGGTGACTTACAAACCTATGAAATCGACATGATTACCTCCAAGCAAGTGCCTAAGAAAGAAAAGGGTATTGCTTTCAAAACCCGGAAGGAGGAAATTAAAGTTTCGGATTCCGATTCCGATTTTGAGGATTTTTCTTTGTTGGCAAAGAAATTTAAAAAATTTATTAAGTTTCAAAAGCAATCAAAAGATGCCAAGGAATTTGAAAAATTCAAGAACAACAAAGTAGATCCCACCTCTAAGGATAAGTTTGAAAAACCTAAGAGAGATGAGTCGAAAAAGTGTTTCGGGTGTGAGGGGTACGGTCACAAGGTTAAGGAGTGTCCCACTAGACTTAAGAAAGAGGGCAAGCAACCCATTGTCTATAGTGCCACCTTAAGTGATAGTGAACTGAAAGAGGGAGAGAGTTCCCCCATTGAACATAACTTTACTGCATTTATGGCATGTCATGTGAGCGACGACGATAATACTCATGTGAATGACACTTTCGAGGAGGTTTTGAGTGTATCCCATGTTAGTGAGGGTGAAGAGAGTGACGAGGAGGTTGATGTGAAAGAGTTGCAAAATGCGTTTAATGAGTTGTATGTCGAAACAGTAAAGGTGAAAATGGCTAACTCAAAATTGCAATCTAAGTTGAATGAGCGTGCCATAGAAAATAATGATAGTTTGATTGAGGATCTTAGGGCACGAGAGAAGAAGTTTAGGGAGAAATTAGAGTTTGTGGAGAAAGAGAGAGACAATCTCCGTGGTTTGATGGAGTCCTTGAAAAAGGAGATTTTAGAGTTTTAGGAGACTAGGGGTTTACTCGAGTCTAGGATTATTGAGTTGGAGGAAAGGTTGAAAGACTCATCTAGAGTCAAGTTTGATTTGGAGGCTAGGTCAGAGAAGTTAGATAAGATCTTAGGCACCGTCCAAATTAAGGGAGATAGGGGAGGCATAGTTTTTAGTGAGAGAGTTGTTCCCATTCCCCCCGAACGTGTGAGAAACACTAGGATGGTTAGAAAAGGTCCCCATAAAGGTAATCATTCCCACCACCGCTACACTTGCACATTTTGTGGTAGGAAAGGTCACCTTAGGCGTTATTGTTACGACCTTAGACAAGCTCCTAGGTTGTTTAGGAATAAAGTTTCCCCGGTTCCCCACACCCCCATGCGTCGTTTTACACCTACTTGGGTTAGAAAATCGAATTTAGTGGCTTTAAGAATTAAACTTCATAATCCTCGTTTGGGTGCACTTGATTCTTCCCATGCTAAATCTAAAGGATGATAGTGTTTCCATGTTTGTCATATGCTAGTTTGTTTCATGATATATTCATTGATAGTATTATGACATGTGTATCATTTTGTATTATAGTTTTCATTTGTTTAAGTCCTATTTGAAAAATACAAAAAGATTTTGTTTTGAGAAAACTTTTAAAAATCCAAAAAGATTTTGCTTTTCTTTGATTCAAAATATGTTTGAAAAGCCAAAAAGATTTTCGATTTTTGTTTTTGAGTTTACATATTTGATGTGGCATATTGGTGTGCTTGGACCCCTCCCATCGTTTCATTATCCACGTGGCTATGACATTTGATCATTATTATCGATGCTTAGAATGATCTTAACCATTGTTTATATGGAGTAGTTTCAAAGTTGATATGCATCTTGATTCGACTTTGTATATATGCCAACATCGCACACATGCACGAGTTTATATGGATGTTTGACTTCTCTTGCATATTAGAATTTGGTGAGGCGTTCTTATCTCAATCTTGTCATCTATGCGTAAGTAAACTTAAGGAGAAGTGTGCATGTAATAACCGTTTACCGTGAGGATTTAAAATTGGTAAAAATGATGAGTGATTCACGGAAAAGGGCTGCGAGAGTTCAATTTAACTCGTCGTGAAAGCCACCATTTAAAAAGAGCCCAAAAAGAAAAAGCAAGATGCTAAGAAAAGAGCCAATAAGATTTTCTCTAAGTTGAGAATGCTAGAAACCTCAAAAGAACTTGAAAAAGTATGTTTATATGAGGGTGTTTGGTTGGAGAAAATTGTAATACCCCGTATTTTCTGTGATATTTATTTTGGGGGATTAATTGAATTAAATGTTTATTAATTGGAAATTAATCCGGATTAAAATATTAACGAGATGTGAGTTAGTATTTTATTATAATGTGCATACTTGGCATTATATGAATATTGGTATTATTGAAATTGTCGTGAGATTTAAATACGGCAATTTGGGAATTTTGTTTGACGCGTGTGACCGCCACGTTATGGTATTTTATTTTAAATTAAAAAGTGAATTTTAGTTCCATTAATCGTATGGTCGTTTTGAGTGCGCCAACGCGTCCGGAAGGGTCGAGATAGTCAGAAAACACTAGCCGGAAGTTTAGTTTGGGTCCCGGGGTATTTTTAGGCCATACCGGCATCATAAAGGGTATTTTGGTAATTTGTATTTTGGGGAATCAAAAAGTGACGAAAATTGTAATTACAATCTGACTATTTCTTTAACCCACTTAACCCACTAACTACACTAAGAGACAATATGGGCTACGGGAGAAGTTGATATACAATCCCAACTTACCAAAAACCAAACACACCTCCACAACTCCATTGTCTTCAACCTTGGGAAGAGCTTGAGAGAGAGAGAGAAGGAAAGAATTCTGCAGAAAGAAAGAGAGAGGACAGACTTAACTTCAAGATCCAACACCAAATTCAGAGATAGATTAAGGCAAGTGGTTTAAACTCATTTGATTCAAGCTATGTTTTCCATGTTTAGGAATTTTCGAAATTGATATTTGAAGATAATTTAAACCCATTAATTGGAAGTTAAAAGCCATGATTTATGTAGGAATTGCATGTAGTGATATTCTGGACGAATTATATGTTCTAAACAGAACCTTTGATGATTTAAAAATGGAGTTAGAAGAAGTTTAATGATGTTCTTGAATGGAAGAATTCTGGAAATTATTTTGATGTAGTTTTGATCTAAACAAAGCCTTTAAAGGATGAATTATGGGACTTAGAATGTTAATACTGTTGTAGGATGATAGTATAATGTTATAGTAACCTTGTCTTGGAGTTTCATGCTTAAAAATGGAGTTTTGGGACGAAATTTTAACTGCAAAACGAAGCAGTCCGTAACAGACCTGGTGCGTTCGATCGATCAATGTTCTTCAGTCGATCGATCGACCACCATCGATCGATCGAAGGTAAAGGTCGATCGATCGATCGACCTTCCCAGAACGAGTAAAGATTTTCCTTAATTGAATTTTAATGGTGTTACCCTTGAATAATATTATTGGAGACATTGTGAATACCCTTAACCTTAAGGAAGACCAGTAGACATGATTATGAGATTGGACTTTAATTGGAATTTAATTTGAGGAATTATTCTAAATTGATGAAATTCGTTATGTGAGATAATATTTGGGTTAATAGTGCAAATTTGAATAATTTGATGGAATAAGGTTTGGGGCAGAAGTAAAGACCTTAGGTATAAAGATGTTATATGTGTGAATAATTGGAACGTAATAGTCTATTTGAGATAGGTTTTAAGTTTAAGAAACTACGACGTGAGACGTGTCGGTAATTTAATTTATATATTATCGGGATACTTGAAATATATGAAATTGGAATAATGGTATAATGATGTAGAGTATACCTTTATTAATATCGAGATATCTAGGATGCGTGAATGCTTAGTATATAACTTTATGTGTATGACATACCTACCATACTTGTTATCACGGGAGGTTTACGTTCGCTTAGGGCCTTCTTATCCTTGTGTTGCCCGGATTTAGATTGGTTACCTCGATGAACATAGGTCATATAAGGACTTATTGTGATATTAATAAGTCTGCTGATCGTGGGAGCGTAGGTATGTGCATGACCCATGTGATGGTGACTATGTTCGCCTCCACTATTTGTGATGTTGTTATCTGAACGATTCCTGAGAGATTCGGAATGCGTGACCCTTATGTACGTGATGTACCGGGATGGATAGCAGAGTATGTGTGCACCGCAGCTTAGCCTTTGGGTGCTTGTATTGTATATTTATGATGTGAAAATATACGGTTATATGAGAAGGAATTTACTATGTTAAATTATGAGTATAATTATGGTAATGTTATGAAAAGATAAAAAGGGAAACTTTTATCAATTAATGGTTTTGTTAATAATTGGGAATCCGGGAATTAAAGTAGAAATCTCTATTTAATTATTAAGGTTGGAAATTAAACGTGAACCGAGTAGTAGTGTTAGAAACTCTTTGGATAGTTATGAGATAACACATGAATGGGTACAGGAACGTTAGGATTGCACAGTTAGACGAGAGGTGAGTATCTCATGTGAGAGCACGTCCTAACATGTATTTTTGCATATACTGTTTTAAATGTTTTTAAAGCACTTGCAGGTTTTTAAAATATCTCCACATTCGGGCTCGGACCCGTTTGCTTTCAAATCTACTTTTTGTAAAACCATTTTAGGTGCCCAACCACAAGGACACCATGCATAGGATTCTTACTCAGATGACGAGCTGTAGCTGTTTGTGGGAGCTACAGGGATTTGCTTTTAGACGCTTATATCATTTGGATTCCTTACTCAGTATTCCTCAGTTGTAGGGCATGTTGCCCAAATTCTATTAGATACATTTCCATTTCAGTTTTTCAGACTTTGGCATGTATTCATTCAGTATTCAGTATTTCATTATTTACTTCAGATGTGGGATTATGTTGTGAGGAGTTTTCCTCCAGATTTACTTATATCATGTGACGGTTATTCTATTTACTTCATTATGGTGAATGGTGTTATTATTCTTCATTACACTTGTTGCATGTTAATCAGACTTTAATTAAAATTTGGCAACTTACTTTTTAAATACTAGGTGGTTAGTAATTATAAAAATGTTTTCGACAGTGATGCTATTAACTGAGCCAACTTGGCGTTTTGATTTAATTTAATAAAGGAGTAGCTACCCGGTATTTAATTAGTCGGGGTGTCACAGGTGGTATCAGAGCATCAGGTTCTAGTGTCCTTTAGGATCTGAACGGCTTATTATGTTTCCGCTGAGCTTTCTTTGATATAGAGCCCTATATTACTGTTGTATTCTTTTGTTTATGCTACGTTCTTCAGCTATTTTAAGTTTATAACTGCGGACTTATAGACTTTATTCTTATTTCAGAATGCCTCCACGACGTGCACGACAAGTTCCCAGGAATGCGACGCCAGAACCACAGCCCGCACCGGTTCAGGGCATGATGAACGCCGCTGAGGTTGCAGCTATTGTAGCCCAAGCGGTAAATGCCGCCATTGCCGTAGTTCAGCAGGCACCGCCTCAGGCGCCGGTTGCCGCTCCAGTACAGACAAATGCATTCCCGTCTGCTTGGGAACGTGTACGTGACGCTTTTCAAAAAGCGCATTCGCCAGAGTTTGCAGGTAGCTCAGACGTGGTAGTCTCGAGCCAGTGGAGGAAGGATATACAGCGGCACTTGAGGATGTATGAGTGCACGGATGTTCAGAGGCAGGTGCTAGCTACTTTCAAGCTAGTTGGATCTGCATTGCAGTGGTGGGAGTCTATTACCACCGTAGAGGAGAGGGATACTCTCACGATTCTGGAGTTCTGGGTGCGGTTCGACCGCAAGTACTTTTCGTCAGCTGTTCATACGTAAATGAGGAGGAGATTGATGAGTCTGAGGCAGGAGGGCAAGACCGTGGCCGAGTATGAGGCCGAGTTCACTATTCTGTTGAATATCATTCCTGATGAGATACCGACAGAAAAGAAGAAGATTGAGAAATTCACCGACGGGTTGACATGGAGGGTCCGTCAGCATCTGTTAGGGAACCTTTCGTTGGCCACTTATTCTAATGTGGTTAACGCTGCTTTATTACACTGCCAGGATCACCGCTTTCATATGGCTGAGGGCAAGAGATCGGGAGAGTCTAGCCATCAGGGCAGGACTGGAGGACATGGTGCCGGTGGGGCACAATCTGTTCAGGGGCAGAGGCAGATTGATCAGGGTTTCCAGCAGGGGGATCATAAGAGGTTCCATTCAGGAGGTTTCAGGAACGGTCAGGGAGGATTCCGGAATGGCCAGCAGGGTCATAACGGCCATCAGGTCCAGCAGGGTCAAAATGGTCAACATCAGCAGTTTCAACAGGGCCAGCAGGGCCAAGGGAGGAACGGTAACGGCCACCAGGGCCGGGGACAGCAGGGGCAGAGAGGAGGGAACTTCCCAGGGAAGTGTTTTGTTTGTGGCAAGACTGGCCATAAACGCCAGGACTGTCCTGATAGGGGCAGGGCCCCACAGCAGCAGCAGCAGGGAGCTCGCCAGGAGCCGCAGAGGCCTATGTTTCCCGCCGCTCTCCCCGCACCGCCACAGATGGCAGCATTGCCACCCATTCCAGCAGTCCCGGTTCAGCAGGGGCAGCTACAGTATGGACGTGTCTACAACGTCCACCAGGCAGCAGTCCCACAGGCACCGCCCGCGATTGAGGGTACGTTTTCTATCCATGGCACTATGGGTCGGGTACTGTTTGATACGGGGGCTACACATTATTTTATAGCTACACATTTCGCGAAGGCTTTAGGGTTATTAGCCACAGCGGAGAGCACAGTGACGTGTGTCGACTCACCATTGGGGAGTGGGTCACTTTTATTCTTTATATGTCGGGGAGTGGGGGTAGAGATTTGTGGTTTGGTATTACCTGCGGACATGTTGGTATTAGATATGCATGTTCACGATGTGATTATCGGTATGGATTGGCTCGCTGATTATAGAGCCATGATTGATTGCTTCGGTGGGAGCATTGTTTTTGCCATTCCGGGGCAAGAGATGTTTGTAGTGGCGATGCCTCGCCCAGAGGGAGGCTCGACCGCTCATTTATATTACATTGAGGAGGATACCTCTAAGGAGGTTGTGATTCCTTTAGATTCGATCCCAGTCGTCAGGGAGTATTCGGATGTGTTTCAGGAGATACCAGGCCTACCCCCCAGTCGAGAGATAGACTTCGTTATAGACTTGTTACCAGATACGAGACCTATAGCACGAGCACCGTACCGTATGGCTCCAGCTGAGATGAGGGAGTTACGGGATCAGATTGAGCAGTTGTTGGGTCAGGGGTTTATTCGGAGGAGTACTTCACCGTGGGGTGCCCCTGTGTTGTTCGTGAAGAAGAGAGATGGTTCACTGAGATTGTGTGTGGACTACCGGGAGTTAAACAAGGTCACGATACGAAATAAGTATCCATTGCCTCGAATCGATGACCTATTCGACCAGTTGAGAGGAGATTCTTGCTTCTCAAAGATTGATTTGCGATCTGGTTACCATCAGTTGCGTATCAGGGAAGAGGACGTCTCGAAGACTGCGTTCTTATCGAGATATGGTTCCTACGAGTTTCGGGTTATGCCTTTTGGTTTGACCAATGCTCCAGCAGCATTTATGGACTTGATGAATAGGGTGTTCAGGGATTTCCTAGACCAGTTTGTCATTGTCTTCATCGATGATATTTTGGTTTACTCCCAGATAGAGGAGGAGCATGCCGAGCACTTGAGGCTAGTTTTGCAGACACTGCGCCAAAATGAGTTGTATGCAAAATATGAGAAGTGCGAGTTTTGGCTGAAGGAAGTTCAATTTTTGGGGCATATTATTTCCGACCGGGGAATATCGGTTGATCCGGGGAAGGTATCCGTGGTGAGGGAGTGGGGACAGCCCACGACACCGACGGAGATCCGTAGTTTCTTGGGACTAACAGGATACTACAGGAGGTTTATTCGGGGTTTCTCCACGATAGCGGGTTCCATGACACACCTAACCCGTAAAGGTGTGCCGTTCATTTGTAGTGATGCCTGTCAGTTGGCATTTAATGAGTTGAAGGACAAGTTAACCTCAGCACCTGTGCTAGCATTGCCGAGGCCGGGAGTTGAGTATCTTGTTTACACCGATGCGTCCTTACAAGGACTTGGAGGTGTACTGCAGCAGGAGAGTCAGGCCATAGCTTATGCTTCCCGTAAGCTTAAGCCTCACGAGAAGAATTACCCTACCCATGACTTGGAGTTAGCGGCAGTAGTATTTGCCCTTCGTATTTGGAGACATTACCTTTTGGGGGAGAAGTTTCGATTGTTCACTGATCACAAGTCCCTACAGTACCTATTCACGCAGAAGGAGTTGAATATGCGGCAACGGAGGTGGCTTGAATTCGTGAAAGATTATCAGTTCGATATCCAGTATCACCCGGGGAAGGCTAACGTGGTGGCAGACGCGTTGAGCCGTAGACCGATAGAGGAGGTGGCAGATGTGTGGAAGGCCAAGTGGAAGGAATTGGGACACCAGGATGCAGTGGCCCGATCATTCATGTCTGTGATGACTGTTACACCACAGATTGTCAAAAAGGTGGTAAAGGCCCAGGAAGCTGACTCGTTCTGTCAGGAGCAGATAGTTCGATTATTGGCAGAGGGAGCTGAATCCTATACCGTTAGCTCAGACGGGGGATTACGCTTCAATGGGAGATTGGTGGTTCCAGAAGAGGAGGAATTGCGGCATGAGGTGATGGAAGAGTCGCATGGCTCACGGTTCGTGGTACATCCCGAAGGGGACAAAATGTACCAAGACATGAGACGTCAGTATTGGTGGAGCGGGATGAAGAGAGATATTATCGAGTTTGTTTCAAAATGCGCCACTTGCCAGCTTGTAAAAGTGGATCATCAGAGACCGACAGGACTACTACAGCCGTTAGAGGTCCCGATGTGGATGTGGGAGAGCATCTCTATGGACTTTATCACGGGGTTGCCTACGTCGCAGAGGGGTCACGACTCCATTTGGGTAATTGTGGACAGGTTGACAAAAGTCGCTCATTTTCTACCCGTAAGGACAGACTACACTGCGGGACAGTATGCCCACCTCTTTATTGCAGAGATAGTGAGACTTCACGGGGTGCCCTTAAATATCGTGTCTGACCGAGACAAGATATTTGTTTCACTATTTTGGGAGAGTTTTCAGCAGGCCATGGGCACGGAGTTGCGGCTGAGTACGGCGTACCACCCGCAGACCGATGGGCAGACCGAGCGCACAAATCAGATGTTGGAGGACATGCTACGTATGTGCACCATTGACTTTGAGGGTGGATGGGAACAGTATCTTCCACTGGTGGAGTTTGCTTACAACAACTCCTACCAGTTCACCATTGGCATGGCTCCATTTGAGGCGTTGTATGGTAGACCTTGTCGTTCCCCAGCATGTTGGTTGGAGGTGGGGGACAACAAACTACTTGGGCCGGAAGTGATTCAGGATACTTCGGCAAGGATAGAATTGATTCGGAGTCGAGTATCTCCTATGAAGGGGATTATGCATTTCGGGAAGAGAGGGAAGTTGGCACCGAGATATGTGGGACCGTTTCCTATTATTGAGCGGATCGGACAGGTTGCGTATAGACTTGGGTTACCGGAGCATTTGCATCGGATTCACGATGTGTTTCATATTTCCTCGCTTAGGAAATACCTTAGAGATAATTTGGCTCATTCTCTCATTGCTGTGGAGGACATTGATCTCCAGCCAGATAGCTCCTACGAGGAGGGACCGATTGCTATTCTGGACCGAAGTGAGCGGAAACTGAGGTCAAAGATAGTTCCATTAGTGCGTGTTCAGTGGCGACATAATAATGTCGAGGAGTCCACATGGGAGCGCGAGGATGAGATGCGCGAACGTTATCCAGAGTTATTCTTACCAGGTACTTTCTAGTTCCGAATTTCGGGACGAAATTCAGTTATTAGGGGGGAAGTATGTAATACCCCGTATTTTCTGTGATATTTATTTTTGGGGATTAATTGAATTAAATGTTTATTCATTGGAAATTAATCCGGATTAAAATATTAACGAGATGTGAGTTAGTATTTTATTATAATGTGCATACTTGGCATTATATGAATATTGGTATTATTAAAATTGTCGTGAGATTTAAATACGGCAATTTGGGAATTTTGTTTGACGCGTGTGACCGCCACGTTATGGGATTTTATTTTAAATTAAAAAGTGAATTTTAGTTCCATTAACTGTATGGTCGTTTTGAGTGCGCCAACGCGTCCAGAAGGGTCGAGATAGTCAGAAAACACTAGCCGAAAGTTTAGTTTGGGTCCCGGGGTATTTTTAGGCCATACCGGCATCATAAAGGGTATTTTGGTAATTTGTATTTTTGGGAATTAAAAAGTGACGAAAATTGTAATTACAATCTGACTATTTCTTTAACCCACTTAACCCACTAACTACACTAAGAGACAATATGGGCTACGGGAGAAGTTGATATACAATCCCAACTTACCAAAAACCAAACACACCTCCACAACTCCATTGTCTTCAACCTTGGGAAGAGCTTGAGAGAGAGAGAGAAGGAAAGAATTCTGCAGAAAGAAAGAGAGAGGACAGACTTAACTTCAAGATCCAACACCAAATTCAGAGATAGATTAAGGCAAGTGGTTTAAACTCATTTGATTCAAGCTATGTTTTCCATGTTTAGGAATTTTCGAAATTGATATTTGAAGATAATTTAGACCCATTAATTGGAAGTTAAAAGCCATGATTTATGTAGGAATTGCATGTAGTGATATTCTGGACGAATTATATGTTCTAAACAGAACCTTTGATGATTTAAAAATGGAGTTAGAAGAAGTTTAATGATGTTCTTGAATGGAAGAATTCTGGAAATTATTTTGATGTAGTTTTGATCTAAACTAAGCCTTTAAAGGATGAATTATGGGACTTAGAATGTTAATACTGTTGTAGGATGATAGTATAATGTTATAGTAACCTTGTCTTGGAGTTTCATGCTTAAAAATGGAGTTTTGGGATGAAATTTTAACTGCAAAACGAAGCAGTCCGTAACAGACCTGGTGCGTTCGATCGATCAATGTTCTTCAGTCGATCGATCGACCACCATCGATCGATTGAAGGTAAAGGTCGATCGATCGATCGACCTTCCCAGAATGAGTAAAGATTTTCCTTAATTGAATTTTAATGGTGTTAACCCTTGAATAATATTATTGGAGACATTGTGAATACCCTTAACCTTAAGGAAGACCAGTAGACATGATTATGAGATTAGACTTTAATTGGAATTTAATTTGAGGAATTATTTTAAATTGATGAAATTCGTTATGTGAGATAATATTTGGGTTAATAGTGCAAATTTGAATAATTTGATGGAATAAGGTTTGGGGCAGAAGTAAAGACCTTAGGTATAAAGATGTTATATGTGTGAATAATGGGAACGTAATAGTCTATTTGAGATAGGTTTTAAGTTTAAGAAACTACGACGTGAGACGTGTCGGTAATTTAATTTATATATTATCGGGATACTTGAAATATATGAAATTGGAATAATGGTATAATGATGTAGAGTATACCTTTATTAATATCGAGATATCTAAGATGCGTGAATGCTTAGTATATAACTTTATGTGTATGACATACCTACCATACTTGCTATCACGGGAGGTTTACGTTCGCTTAGGGCCTTCTTATCCTTGTGTTTCCCGGATTTAGATTGGTTACCTCGATGAACATAGGTCATAGAAGGACTTATTGTGATATTAATAAGTCTGCTGATCGTGGGAGCGTAGGTATGTGCGTGACCCATGTGATGGTGACTGTGTTCGCCTCCACTATTTGTGATGTTGTTATCTGAACGATTCCTGAGAGATTCGGAATGCGTGACCCTTATGTACGTGATGTACCGGGATGGATAGCAGAGTATGTGTGCACCGCAGCTTAGCCTTTGGGTGCTTGTATTGTATATTTATGATGTGAAAATATACGGTTATATGAGAAGGAAGTTACTATGTTAAATTATGAGTATAATTATGGTAATGTTATGAAAAGATAAAAAGGGAAACTTTTATCAATTAATGGTTTTGTTAATAATTGGGAATCCGGGAATTAAAGTAGAAATCTCTATTTAATTATTAAGGTTGGAAATTAAACGTGAACCGAGGAGTAGTGTTAGAAACTCTTTGGATAGTTATGAGATAACACATGAATGGGTACAGGAACGTTAGGAGTGCACAGTTAGACGAGAGGTGAGTATCTCATGTGAGAGCACGTCCTAACATGTATTTTTGCATATACTGTTTTAAATGTTTTTAAAGCACTTGCAGGTTTTTAAAATATCTCCACATTCGGGCTCTGACCCGTTTGCTTTCAAATCTACTTTTTGTAAAACCATTTTAGGTGCCCAGCCACAAGGACACCATGCATAGGATTCTTACTCAGATGACGAGCTGTAGCTGTTTGTGGGAGCTACAGGGATTTGCTTTTAGACGCTTATATCATTTGTATTCCTTACTCAGTATTCCTCAGTTGTAGGGCATGTTGCCCAAATTCTATTAGATACATTTCCATTTCAGTTTTTCAGACTTTGGCATGTATTCATTCAGTATTCAGTATTTCATTATTTACTTCAGTTGTGGGATTATGTTGTGAGGAGTTTTCCTCCAGATTTACTTATATCATGTGACGGTTATTCTATTTACTTCATTATGGTGAATGGTGTTATTATTCTTCATTACACTTGTTGCATGTTAATCAGACTTTAATTAAAATTTGGCAACTTACTTTTTAAATACTAGGTGGTTAGTAATTATAAAAATGTTTTCGACAGTGATGCTATTAACTGAGCCAACTTGGCATTTTGATTTAATTTAATAAAGGAGTAGCTACCCGGTATTTAATTAGTCGGGGTGTCACAAAAATTTAAACGGGTTTGCACATCTAATCCTAATGTTGAAACATTGCAATTTGACGCTATTGTTTGTAGAATCGTCAAAATTCTGGATTTGTGTGCATGTAGTATGTTTAGTTCATTAAGCTCACCCTTTAATTGTCATTTGGCTATGATAAAGTTTGATGATTTATCGCTATCAATTAGAGCTTCTTGATCATTTCGATGTGTTGGAATTATGACTCATTTGTTGTAGTTTCACGCCCGTTCATTCCATGTCCATGTTTGAGCACATCGGTACTATGTTTGCATGTAACTCATTTTTTTTTTAGTTGTAATGAGTTTTTGCATTTTGTGTTAAAATCTTACTGTTTTAGCACTGTTTTGCTTCTATCAGTCCCTTCCTGGAATTTTTTTGTAGAAATTTTTTCACTGGGCAATACTTTATAATATTTCTGGGAAACTGGGAAATTTTGGCAGGTCGCACGAAGTCGTTCAAACGACATCTCATCTCGCGTCAACGACTTTGTACTTAGTTCGAGCGTCTTCCTCATCTCGTTTGAGCGAAGTCCCTGGCTCGTTCGAACGACAGGGTGAAAAATATCTTCTGATTGGTTTACAGTCCTCTGGCTTAATTTGATATTTTTTTGGTACTGCAGGAAGCATTTTTTTTATAAATTGGTTTATATGCAAGTTCTTTTATGTTCCCAATTAGTTTTTGCATATGAGTCAGTTTATCACACTTGATTTGATTGGTATACTCTTTGTGTGATTCCTTGGTTTACTAGCTACTGACTTATCATTGTTTGATCATATTTAGATGGTGGTTTCATGATTATCTAGCGGTTTTCATTTTTTTTAATTGGTATCAACTTGATTCTATTTGGTATCATATTCCCATGCTAGATATTGGTTTATCTTTTCACCGGTTTGTCTATTCGAGACAAAAAGGGGGAGAGATTTGGTATGTGATGTAGGGGGAGATTTGTTGAGCGCTTATATTTGTTTCAAATTGGTATCAAATAATTGCTCACATGTTTCAAATGATTTGTTCTTATTAGAAATATAAATTGGTATCATTTGTTCCTCCATACTTCATTGGGTATCTGTTTGTCTGTTTCATGTGTGTAGGTATGCTTCAGCGATTTGAGATTTCAAGTCTACATCACATTCAGACAGTTCATGCTTACCGGTGCTACATATACTAGTCCGTGTCCGGTATTTTTGATTTTGGGTTTACGGGATGGGATTTAGGCGTCATACGGCTTGACGACCCGGTTAGGCATTTCACTGGTTTAGTTTTGTCCCGGAATAGTCAAAGGGGGATATTTGTAAGGACATAAATTTCCAATTGAGTCCCTGTAGTGTTTTGACTTAATTTCGTTGATAAAACTGTGTTTGTAATATGTCATAGGGAGAATTTTATTTTGTCACGATCCCACTTGGTCTATGACGTATTGAAGAAATTGAAGACGTAGCGGCAAAGCTTCAAAGAAATAATCATGCCGATGTTTATTTGGTGCAAGTTTACTCGTCTTCAAAGTTAATTTCATTCCGAGATCACTCAGTTATGAATGCGTATAATTTATGGTGCTCGGAATTATTTTATAAAAAATAAGGATGTAATTTTTATAAAGAAAAATGATTTTAAATGTTTTAAAAGTGTTTTAATGGTTTAAACTTCGTTTTATGATGATAAGCTCGAAATAGAGTTTGACTAATTTGAATCTCTTTGTTAAGAGACGTTTTTATCAGAAAGTCAAAAAAGTCAAACCTCGCGAGGTCGCTCGAAAGACATTGGATCTCGTTCGAACGAGATACAATGTCGCTCGAACGACATGCTTAAATCATTCGAACGACACATTTTTCGAGGCGGTGTTTAAATCCTATTTAAACAGTGTTTGCATCATAATTTTGTAAGTGTGCTTTCTGAAAAAAAGTTTTACGAACCAGAACCTTGTTTGCACATGTTTTCTAAGGTTTAAAAGTCTTAAACACATCCTTAGAGTTTGCAAAGATCTGAGTTATCATTCTTATATGTTTACATGATCTTGCTGCACCAAAGTTGTTTGTTCTACACATTGAACACAAAGGGTTTTGCGGTGAAGAAGCGACGGACATCGTGTTAGACATCGTAGACGTATCAAAGCCATATCAGTGGACACCGAGACATACGTGGACGCGTGTGTTGTGGACAGAGATCGTGGAAGATGAAATTTCTGCGTGGGCACTATTGAAGAACGGTTGAAGATCAGAAGGAGCATCAAGACCCGTGGGGATCGAGTCTTAGTGTAAGGCTAATTTGTCTTTGTAAAACCATTGTTCATAGTGATTGTCTGGCTTGGGCCGTCCGAGGTTATTTTCCCGTTTTGGGTTTTTTCCTCGTGCATCCGGCGTTGTGAGTATTCTTTACTTTACTCTACTTGCTTTAATCACTAGATGAATGTTTAGGATTAATCAAGATAAAATTGGTTTAAAGTAAGAATTGGGATTTCACAACTTGGTTTGGTGCATAGTTAAAAGTTGGATATTTTTCGAAGAAAAATTGGTTTTGTTTGAAAACACATATCGGGCCACACGTTTCACACAAGTAGATACCCTATGATAGAGTGCGAAAGCATAAATGGTACAGACTAGTTAGTTAGCGGCATAACTAGGATGAGTTAAGGGAATACATTAGGCGTGCACATTAGTTGAGAGGTGAGAAACTCATGTGAGAGTACGCAACTAACATGTTTATAATATGTGTTGTTTAATTATAATTTAAACACTTTTAAACTGTTTTCACCTCGGACTCTGACCCGTCTTCTTCCAAATCTACTTTGTTTTGTAAATAACATTTATAGGTGCCTATCCACAGGGACGCCAAGCATAGGAGTTCCATTACATTGATGTGTTGTAGCTGCCATGGAAGTTACAGGATCTCGGTATTAGACGCCTTCATATTTAGTACTTGATTCTACTCAGGGTTACTCATTTGTTAGGGCATGTCGCCCATTTCCATTTAGAGATAGCATTCTCAGACTTTTAGTTTTATTTCAGATATTGGTCTATTTATTCAGACTCTTGTATCGGGACTTTATTTTACTCTGGTATTATTATTGGAGTGTTTACTTCGGACTGAGTTTATTTATTTTCGTTGATTATTCATTTGAAATTGTTTATGTGATTATGGTTGTTGACTTAATTACTTGGATTATGTTGACTTAATTAATAAAATTTGGCATCTCTCTTTTAAATATTAGGTGGCTAGTAATTAACTAATTGTTTTCGACAATGATGCTAAGACTGAACCAACTTGATATTCTGATTAATTTTATAAAGGAGTAGCTACCCGGTATATAATTAGACGGGGTGTTACAGGTGGTATCAAAGCATCAGGTTCTAGTGTCCTTTAGGACCTGTGCGGCTTATTATGCTTCCAGCGTAGCTTTCTTTTATATAGAGCCCTATGTTTAGGATTGTTGATTTTTTGGTGAGATTTCGTTCTCCTGTTATAATGTATAAGATAGTAAATCTTATCTATATTTGGGAGTGTTCGTGTGCCGAAGATTGTAGTATGTTGTACGAGTTGGGCGGACAGCAGGGGGCAAAACTCAGTTGAGGTTATAAAGTATATTCAAGAATGATGACCGTAGCTGAGGTCACCCCTATTATGGTACGAAAAGACAAGACGGTAAGGACGATTAAGGCACAACATATGACTTTCAAGAACCACTATAGTAAAAAGTGGGTTCAATTTTGACTCACCTAGCAAGGTTGGAATGGGAGAGAGTCAGACGAAACATTGAAGAGAACCAGCAATGGAAATTCTTAAAATGCGAAAATGGCATGTGTTAGCCAAGGAAAGTAAAATATCCAAAGGCTTGGGCATATGTTGGAGTATGGATAATAGGGAATGAAAATTTAGGGTAAAATTTTTCTTGGCTAGAGCGGAGTTACAAAGGTGAGAGGCAATCACCACACTTAGAAGTGGAATGTTTTGTCAAGAGAAGGCGCATACGTATGGTTTGACCATAAGTTCCTTCATCATATTTTCAGGATAAGATGTTAACGTTGTTCTGAACTCACACAAGAGGGTCGGACAGAGGTCACTTTGTGAAGAGAAATTTAATTAATTAGCGCACCTTACACCGGATGAAGTAGGTGCAATGGAGAAGAGGACATTAATGGAGAAAATTAACTTACAAGAAGAATTGTTAGCACTTCTGGGGAATTCTGCTTGGACGGTCAATGGAGATGGTAACAAAGTCGCATTGTGTTGATATGGAGGTAAACGCTTACTTATGAAGGGAGCTACAAGAATCGAAGAATTTAGATAGAGTAAGACAGGGGGGAAACGGTGTTGGTGAAGCACCACAAGGGGAGACCCATTAGGAGACCCATTTAAATGATTTGGATAGCTGAATTATTACCGAGCGATGGTGATTTTAGTAAGAGTGGCTGAAGCCAATAGCATGTTCCTTAGGGCTGTCAAAGCTAAGGAAACAAATGAGGTAGTCATCAGAGTCGAGACAATAAACATTCGAGAAAAGAACAACCTTAACATGGTCAGTGACCGGAGATAAGTGGAGTATGTGTAGAGGTATTTTGTGGGGAGTAAAACCCGTGCGTTAAAATGTTCCCCGAAGCAAGTAGAGGGATAAGGGTAAGGTGCCTATCAAGGGCAATAGTTATTGAAATTTTTTGTTTGGTACGGACAGGTGTGTAAAGTCCAGAAACCATTTGAGCAGGGCGATTGGCAAGGTAAAAGTATGAGTTATCTCCTCAGATGATGATGCGTGTTGTATGTGTCAGGAACGAGTTACTGCATATTATTTTTATTATTGCTATATTTTCACGAGAGACGACTTTAGTGAGTATCTCGATAATGTTATTATTTATGTGAATATTTTCCCTAGTATAGTAGGGTTACCTTTAGTGTGATCCACGGAGGATGAATGGGTGCATCGATAGTGGTATATACTTTATTGAAATTTCTCGTTTTAATGTTGTGTTATACGAGTATGATATTATCCTAACTATGGTTTTATGATAATGATTAAACCGACTGCGTGCGGTTATTGCTAGTCCATCGGGGCTACTACCTTAGTGTAGAATATTTTTATTATGGCGAGGCCCCATCTGCGAGAGGGCCGAACTCGCATTTATATATTTGTATATAGGTATATATTGTAAGGACATTTTTCTCATGTCCAACATGTTACATTTGTGTATGTCGTACGCCGCTACATTTGGCACGTCACCTCACGATCTCACATGACGGCCTCTATCCGAATTCCGGGAATCAAGCATTCAACATCTCCATCAATGTGTCCCATATCTGCCTCAACGACTTCACGTTCCACAATTTTAGGGACTTAATGCAAGTGGTACGCAAGAGAAGTCAAAATAGTGAAAAAAGGCACGATAGGAGAGTTCAAGGGCATTTTCGTAATTTTACAGTCATAGTTCGGAGGTCTGGTCAATTGGAAAGTTGAATAGCTCACTGCAACGAAGATACTGGAAGAAACGGTACCTCAATCCGAGCTATGATGAAGGAGTTATGACCTTTTGAAGTTGGAGAAAATTCCTTGAAGAATGCTGTTTTTTTTACCCCAAACCGCATAAGGTACACCAAACCGGTTCGGGGTACTTGTACGCTGGATAAAATTTTAGAGTTTTAAGAACGTGGATCTCTTCATCTGTTTTCCTATAAATACCAACTTCGGGGGAGTTGTTTTGCAAGACTTTGATAGACGAATTTGAGAGTCCTAATACCTCAAGTCTTCATATTTTTTGAGTCCCAAGACTCATGTTTTGATTCACACAATTCTTCCAATCCTTTGTGAATCTTTTTGGTAACCCAAGAACACAACTTTGAGTTTTTTCAACCCTTATGGAGAAGCCGTTCTCTTCTTCATTGCTTCCCTCCTGGAAAGGGAAACTTCCAGCCGCCGACATTGGAACCGACACCTGCGGGTATTTCTGTGTCACACTGTTTATAGTCGTTGCTTTGAAGGTTTACCGAAGACACCGTGCGTTACACTTGTGGGCGATTATCAGGTTTTATGTAAGTCAATGGTCTTGTAAATTCTTTAAAGTTCTAGAAATAAAAGGTTTTGCCCTTAGGGGATTTTTTCCTTAACTTTGTGTCGCATGCTTTATATTTGATGGGTTGATTTAGATGCATGTTTAAGGGTTGATTTTATTTGGTTTAAAAGTAGACGCTAATTAAATAAGGGTTCTTGAAAACTTGCGAATTTAATTTAAATTGATATTACACGCGTTCTCAAATTGGTATCAGAGCAGGTTACGCTAATTTATCGCGTATTCCTTTTTCCGCAAAATTGTGTGATATTGATTTTTTTTAAATCTGTTTTGTGAAAAATTCGCATTTTTTCTTATGGAGCACTTATATAATCAGATGCCTATTTTTGATGGGTCTAATTATTCCTACTGGAAAGCTCGTATGAAATCGATTTTAAAATCTATTGACGAGCGTGTTTGGTTGCTTTGCGAAAATGGTTGGACTCCTCCCACGGTCACTGTTAATAACATCACCACTTTAAAACCCGTGTCAGCCTGGACTGAAGATGATTATAAATTGTCCAATTTTAATTCCCGTGGTCTGAGTGCTATTTCTGGAGCTGTCTCTCCTGATGAGTTTCGCCGAATTATGACGTGCACCACGTCTAAAGAGGCTTGGGATGTTTTGAAATTGACACATGAGGGTACGAACGCGGTTAAAGAATCAAAATTACAAAATTTAGCCACCCAATTTGAAACTATCACCATGTCTGAGTCTGAATGCTTTGATGATTTTTATGCTCGTTTGTCAGACATTGTTAACACATGTTTTAATTTGGGTGAGGTGATTGATAACACGCGTGTCGTTAAAAAGATTTTAAGATCTCTCTCAAAACGCTTTATTCCTAAAGTCACTGTTTTGAACTCTTTGGGAAATTTGAAATCACTTAAGTTGGAAGAACTTATAGGAGATCTTCAAACCTATGAGATTGATATGTTTCCCAAAACCATTAAGGCTAAGGATAATGACATTTCTTTAAAGACTCATTTTAAGAAAAAGAAAGAAAAAGTTTGTGAGTCCGATTCTGAGGGAGATTTTGATTTTAAGGATATGGCCTTGTTTGCGAAAAATTTCTCAACATGAACAAAAATAATTCTTCCAATAAAAAGAATTTTTTTGAGAAAAATAAAAAGAAAGAGGAGGCCAAAGAGAGTGACAAGGAGGATGATATCAGGTGCTTTGAGTGTGAAGGGAAAGGGCACATTGCTAGAGAGTGTCCTACTAGGATAAGGAGAAAGGGGAAAGAGACTGCTATGCCCACCACACTTAGTGATAGTAGTGAAGGTGAGGGTGATGAGACTAGTGGTGAGAAGTTTGTAGCTTTTTCTAGTCGTGTGAGCACTCCCACGTTGTCCCACAATAGTGCACACGAATGTGATAGTGATGGTTTGAGCGCTTCAAGTGAGGGAGAAAGTGAGAGTGAAAGTGGAGATGAAAGTGAGCTCCAAAAATCTTTTAGAGATTTGTACACCGAGACCTTGAAAACAAAGAAGTATAATAGGGATTTAGGTCGTCGGGTTTTAGATTTGGAGAAAGAGAAGGAGGTTTTGAGAAAGGAGAAGTGTGATTTGGCCGAGACGTTGTCTAGTCTGACGACACTTGTATCCCAACTCGAGAGTAATCTCGAACGTGCCCGGGAGGTCAAAGTCAAGTTTGAGAACGCACCTAAGAAGGTTGAAAAGGTGGTTCTTAAGGGTAAAGGTGAGAAGTTTGGAATAAGTCATGACGGTGCCTCTTCTTCCCAATTAGCACCCGAGCCGATTCCCACTTTAGTGACAGTTTCACATATGTCTCACCCTAACCCACCTAGGCGTCCCATTCCTATTAGGAAAGTGCGTCCTAGTTTTTCTGAGAGAGGTGTTCCTATGCCTATTTATGTTTGCTCACATTGCAAGAGGAGAAGACACCTTAGGGAATTTTGCTTTAAGTTGGGGTATGTGTCACGTTTTACTTCTACACGTGTTTCTGGCACACATGCACCCACACATGATACTTTACATGCTCCCGGAGACTACATGAGAGAGTTTGCACATTTAGGTGAGCAAGTTAAGTTTTTAGTCAAAACTTCACAAGAATTGATGGAGGTTTTTCATAAGCTGTCACCACCTTTGGAAAACCCCTCCGCACCTAATGATTGAGGTTTGACTTGTTTACTAGCATAGGGTGATTTTCATGATGACATTGTTTGCCTATTGCTAGTATGTATCATTTTTGTATATTTTGTTTGAAAAATTCTGAAAAATACAAAAAGATTTTTTTTGAAAAATCCAAAAAGATTTTTGTATTTTGTTTGCACCGTTTATGGATGAACACTTTGGATGACCAAGTCACAACATTATTCCATTATTTTCATGTGACTATTTGATAGTGTTTTAAGACAATAGGTCAATTCATCCATGTGCTTTATAATGTTTGGAGTCATTAAGATGTGATTAAGTGTTTCTTCCTACATGTTTGACTCATGTTTCCTTTATTGCACACATGCACGGATTTGTTTGATTATTGTGCTTGTCTTATCACATGTTGGTTGGGTGTTTTCACTTCAATCCTGTCCTTAAAACGAACCAAGCGCGATAAATTTTGATAAGGAAATTGTGCATATAAAAACCGTTTTGTGAGTTTGTGTGATTTGTTTGATAACGGGGAGGGGCTGCGAAAGGTAATTATCTATCCTTTGCGCAAAAGCCACCGTTAAAAAGGACCTAAAAGATTGAGGAATTTTATTATCCGAGGTCCAAAGAGCCCGAAAAAATTTAAAGGCAATAAAAAGATATTCATGCCAAAAAGGGGCCATTTAGGTTTTTGCACCAATTCTCCAAAGTTTGAGAATTTAGATTACCTCTAAAAGAAAATATCTATGAGGGAGTTTGGTTGGAGAATTTAAAACGGGTTTGCACATCCTTGAAATGCTTGAAAAAATGCGCTACATAGTTTTGGACTTTATTGGGGTGGAAATCATTTTGACTTTGATTTGTTGATTTGCATAAGACGATGTCATCTAAATTCAACAAATTTTTACACCTAAGGATACCTTTGATGTTCATTCGTTAGGAGTACACGTATGCATCGTGCACATATGATTGATTGAGTTGATTTACCTATCGAATGTGTTCACACCCATTCATTCCGTTTCCATGACTTGGTTGTTTGAGTCTAAATCCATGGTATGATTTTTGTATCATATTTGTTCAAATTGGTATCCTATCTTTGTATGAAAAATTTGAAAAATTCAAAAATAGTTTTTGAAGTTTTGTTTGAGCATCTCCTTGCAAGAGCACGTTTACCATATTGTTTGATGCCCTGTTTTGTATACCGTGACACCCCGACTTTGCTTATTTGATTCATTCTTCTCATTTGTCTATTTGGGGACATCATAAAAAGGGGGAGAAAGAATTATCTTATTCTGGGGGAGTTTGAGTTTGAATTTTGGGGGAGTTTTTGAGATTAGACTTATGCTTATCATATATTGGTATCTATGTTTATCTCATTTCAAACTCAATACGTCACTTGGTATTTTTCTTTTTATCTCATGTGTGCAGGTACTACATTGATGATCTCTGAATTGCACACCCTGATGAGAAAAGATTTGAGATTCCTGAAGATTTGAAGAACAAACGATGAAGACTATTCATTTGTACCTTTTCCAGTTTTGGGTTCATGGGAGGGTAGATTTGTATAGGCAATTTCATATTTGATAATTCGGATTTTTTATGTATGTACAGGCATAGACATAGGGGGAGATTTGTAAGGACATTTTTCTCATGTCCAACATGTTACATTTGTGTATGTCGTACGCCGCTACATTTGGCACGTCACCTCACGATCTCACATGACGGCCTCTATTCGAATTTAGGGAATCAAGCATTCAACATCTCCATTAATGTGTCCCACATCTGCCTCAACGACTTCACGTTCCACGATTTTAGGGACTTAATGCAAGTGGTACGCAAGAGAAGTCAAAACAGTGAAAAAAGGCACGATAGGAGAGTTCAAGGGCATTTTCGTAATTTTACAGCCGAATTCCGGAGGTCTGGTCAATTGGAAAGTTGAAGATATCACCGCAAAGAAGATACTGGAAGAAACGGCACCTCAATCCGAGCTACGGTGAAGGAGTTATGACCTTTTGAAGTTGGAGAAAATTCCTTGAAGAATGCTGTTTTTTTTAACCCCAAACCGCATAAGGTACCCCAAACTGGTACGGGGTACCTGTACGCTGGATAAAATTTTAGAGTTTTAAGAACGTGGATCTCTTCATCTGTTTTCCTATAAATACAATCTTCGGGGGAGTTGTTTTGCAAGACTTTGATAGACGAATTTGAGAGTCCTAATACCTCAAGTCTTCATATTTTTTGAGTCCCAAGACTCATGTTTTGATTCACACAATTCTTCCAATCCTTTGTGAATCTTTTTAGTAACCCAAGAACACAACTTTGAGTTTGTTCAACCCTTGTGGAGAAGCCGTTCTCTTCTTCATTGCTGCCCTCCTGGAAAGGAAAACTTCCAGCCGCCGACATAAGAACCGATACCTGCGGGTATTTCTGTGTCACACTGTTTCTAGTCGTTGCTTTAAAGGTTTACCGAAGACACCGTGCGTTACACTTGTGGGCGATTATCAGGTTGTATGTAAGTCAATGGTCTTGTAAATTATTTAAAGTTCTAGAAATAAAAGGTTTTGCCCTTAGGGGATTTTTTCCTTAACTTTGTGTCGCATGCTTTATATTTGATGGGTTGATTTAGATGCATATTTAAGGGTTGATTTTATTTGGTTTAAAAGTAGACGCTAATTAAATAAGGGTTCTTGGAAACTTGCGAATTTAATTTAAATTGATATTACACGCAGTCTCATATATATATTGTGAGACTTTGAAAAGTATAATGGTCTCGGATATTGGTTCCCGGTATGTGTAGGGACTTTATTGATATGATTCGGATTGTATTTGGTTTACTATTCAACGGAAAGATTTAGCTGGTTATCATAATTAACTCTCAGGATGTGGTAATAAGAAGAGTACATTGTTATATCACCCTTTAGAGACGAGGGAGTTAATACTCATAGTTGTATATCTGGGGATGGGGTTTTGAGAGCCCGATTATATTTGCATGATGTTTATGGAATGTGATTACCATCAATGTTAAGAGACAGTGTCTTTCGGAAGAAGTTCCTTGTTTAAGAATTTTGGGAAAGGAGATGTAACTTGGTTGTCATGAGACGGGAATATAGGGGTATAGGTTATGGACTGAGGGTCTAATGGATTACGAATACCGACAATGCTAGGAAGTAGTGTATCGGGGGGGGGGGGGGTTCCTTATTTGGATTTCGCTTTGCGAGACATTCCACGCATGAAACTTAGCGTAAGGTTGGTAGTAAGTAGATGTTTGGACATTCTTCCATGATTTGGGTAACTCGATAGTTATGGAAGTATATAATTATAACTGGAAGTTAAAGAAGAAATTGCGATATAAGGCCAGTAGAGCCAGTTGTGTGGTGAGGAAGTACTGATAATTTTGTTTTATTTTAGTGGGTTGAATGATGAAATGATGTTTAAGAAGACTTAGAATTTCAAATTAGGGGGTGATTGAGAATACCCAAATTGGTGTAGCCACGTTGCAAATGCAGGGACAATAAAGATTTTGGAGTACTTATGAAGCGTGTGTGATGTTTAAACCCGTTTGCACGTTATATAGGGTGTATGGACACCTTGGTTTGCTGGTGTCAGGATCGCTGGAAGAAGAGACATGGATGGGTGAAATTCTTACTTGTGGAAATAAACAAATGGAAGTGGTAGAGTGGATTAAGCGTCGTGATAAGGACGACAATATATAGATTCATGTGCAATCAGAGTAGCACGTCCAAAATTGGTTGAAGGGCAGTGGGAAGCCATTTAAAAAGGGGGTATCCCATTGGAAGACAAATATTTAACTATTATGGGAGATTTGAAGCGGAGTTACACCCAATCGAAGGTTGAGGGTGGCTTACGTGTAAATAGAGTGAGGATATCAATAAGGTATAAGGAGTCCAAATGTGCACAGCGTGGTAAATGGTTCATGGGACGAAACTTTTGGTATACACCGAAGGAAGAGAGGATTATTAAGTACCAAATAATGGGAGGAGTTATAAGTGGAAGTCGGTGTTGAGCGGGACATAATTAGTAGCCCCACGTGAACCACTTATAGATAGGAATCGGTTAGAGTAAGGGTACCAACCAAAAACTTAATGTCAAGCCGACAATTCCAGTAGCAGAAGAGTTAAGATGGTAAATTTCTTTGATGGGTTTCATTCATAAAGATAAGTAACGAGTTCCTTCGAATGTGTGGAACAGGTTGTCCAGAAGAAAAAAAATTGTTACATCCTTGGGTGATTTACAATATTAGATAGTGATCGCGTCGGTATGTGGTCCTACCGAGTATTATTCTGAGCTAGGATGAGATCCCCGAAATCCACCTTCAATATGGGGTATAAGGAAGTAATGGGAAAAGTTTTGTTTGAAAAAGTCGTATCACCGATAGCCCGAGGAATAGGCGCAAGGTGATTGACGACTCGTGGAACCGTATGAAAGTAATTTTGGACTCATTGAGATCGTTTATTTGCCACTATGAATATCGCTAGTAAGTGAATTATAATATGGTAATAGGGAGAGGATATTACCTAATAGTAGAGTTGTGCGAAGGCACCAGTACCTTATTATAGTGAACAAGGTACTTACAGATGTTTGGTGTAAATGAACCATACTATCCTCCCTCTGGATGCTTAGAGGTGAGCGGATTATCAGAGTTTTCGATCAGCCGAAAGTTAAAGTCCGATGACTAAAATGGTTTAAACTAACTTTCTGAAGTGGATTTCCCTTGTGTAAAAGTCACAATGCCGGGAACAGAGATTCAAAGAACGGACAAGAGTAATCTAATATTTTATGGTTGCTCCCAGGAGGAGAGTTTTGTGTTTAAATAAACTCGGGAGTTGACACGAAGTGAGGTACGATCTCCCAATAATACTAAGATAATACGGTCAATGATGTGTAGGATATTCTTATTCGAATGTTGTTTATTAAGAGAACAACGTGAGGTGCATTTATTAAGGTGTAGCCCTATAACTGGGATAGTGTCAAGAGTGTTCAACAAACTTGTTGTGAAGCGAGTGCAGTAATGATTGAGCCTTTCTTTGTATTTTGTTTTGAGTACTGGAGGTTACCTAATTTTTCCAAGTATGCCTATTTTTCCGAATTTCGGGACGAAATTCCGCTATTAGGGGAGAAGTATGTAATACCCCTTAATTTTATGGGTTTTAATTATGAGATTAATTAAATGAAATTGCTTTTAATTGTGGGATTAATTAATTAAATTGATTTGGGATGGAAAAATTAATTCGGATTTAAATATCTAGCGAGATGAGAGTTAGTATTTAAATATGATGATAATGTTGAATATTGCTGAGTGATTATGGTAATATATGATTATTGAATTAATTAAAATTATCGTGAGTTGAAAATACGACAGTTTCGGTAATTTAGTTGGGACGCGCGTGTTAGTCGTGTCAGGACCCAATTTAATGGATTTAAAAGTATTTTATTTTTATGTCATTCGTATGAGCATTTTGAGTGTGCCAACGTGTCCGTAAGGGTCGAGATAGTTGAAAACACTAGTCGGGGGTTAGTTTGGGTCCCGGGGCATTTTTTGGCCTAACTTGCAACCCAAGGGGGTATATTAGTCATTTCTATTTTTGGTGAATAGTGACCCACGAAATTTAGAAAGCCTTATCAGCCAAGCGGTTAGTGCCTTAGGGTTCCCATCACCAAGAT
Source organism: Sambucus nigra (assembly GCA_949130495.1). Classification (NCBI taxonomy): domain Eukaryota; kingdom Viridiplantae; phylum Streptophyta; class Magnoliopsida; order Dipsacales; family Adoxaceae; genus Sambucus; species Sambucus nigra. The sequence continues at coordinate 326,021,949 of OX422218.1, forward strand.
TCATAGACGGACATTAGAGATGAAGTGGAGGAAGTTACCAAAGGAAAACCATCATCTTTGTACTTTTTGCACCACCGTCACCACCACCGGATAGATCGGAAAGAGAGGAGCATTTCTATACCATCTACTTCAAAGGATTAGAATCTTCATTACCAGGCAAGTGATTTAACTTGCAATAAATTAGTGCATATATAATCCATGTTAGGTTAGAATTGAAGAATAACCTTGAATAATGATAATTGAATGGATTTGAAGAATTGAAATCGTAATCTGGGTAGGTTTTGCATGTAGATTAACATCTGGGATTTTAGCAGCCACGAAATCATGATCTAAGTGTAGAGAATTATGAATTTGTAAGGAATTATATAGTGTTCTTGAAGAAATAGGAGAACTAGGGTTTTATATGATAATTATGACTTTTGATCCAAGAAACTATTGATTGAGGATGATTTAATGACTCTAATAATGTTAGAAATTATGTAAACATGTTGGTATGATGATTAGTATATTTAGTTGAGAGTTTTGGACGTTGAAATGAAGAATTAAAGGTGTAAAATGAGGAAACCCGTAATTGTTAAGAAAATTCTGTGCAAATACATGTTTGATCGATCGATCGACTCAAGAATGTCGATCGATCGACCCCATTTCTTCGATCGATCGACCTATTTTGATTTTTGATAATTATTTCCCTTTAAGGTTTAAGGAAAATTCCAAAGCCGATAATGATTCTTAGGGTGATTAATATGGTATTGTGGGACATAGTTAAGGTTAGTAGGGTCTTAGTTGAAGCCCGGGAAAATGGATTACCTTAGGGATTTGAATACTATTGCTTACGAGGGACTACCGAGTGAGGTACGGTTAGAAATCATTCTAATTGAAACTATAGTGGAAATAAATGCTGAGGTAAGGATAACAACAGTAATGGAGGGGCTTTAAGTTACTGAGATCACATTAAAAACTAATAGGAGGACTAGTAACCTTTTGGGGTAGGTTTAGGTACTCAAATTGATACGACGAGAAAAAGTTATCAAGCTAAATATATAATTACGTATGATGTTCAGGATAATCTTACTACGTACGAGACTTGCTAGATAGAATGTGAATATATATTGAAATATGATTACTAAGGTTGTGTGAATGCCTAGTGAATGGATTTCTTATGTGTATGACATACCTACCATACTTGCTATCACGGGAGGTTAGTTTATGAAAAAAGACCCTCTTATCCTTGTGTGCCTTCGGGGGGATTTAGACTGGTACCTTAAGGACATAGGACTGTGAATGAATTATTTGTGAGTTGATAAGTCAGCTGACCATGGGAGCGTAGGTATGTGCGTGACCCATGGGTATGTGAACTATGTTCTCCTCCAATATGTGTGATTTGTATTCTGATGGTTCCTAAGTGATTCGAAACACATGATCCTTACGTACGTGATGTACATGAATTTGATAGCAGAGTATGCGTGCACCGCAGCTTAGCCTAGGGGTACCATATATGTATATATATGTACTGTGAGTGATTTATATCTATACTTGTGACTGGTTCACTGTTTCTTAGTAGATGTGAATAACTAAGATATTTGAATTGGCTAATAACGTGAGAATTTAATTAACACTTGAGATAAGTAATAGAATGAATGTGAATATGGGTTACGAATATAACTTGTTTGGGTATTACGAGTAGATACCCTATGATAGAGTGCGAAAGCACGAATGGTACAGACTAGTTAGATAGCGGCATAACTAGGATGGGTTAAGGGAATAAGTTAGGCGTGCACATTAATTGAGAGGTGAGAAACTCATGTGAGAGTACGCAACTAACATGTTTATAATATGTGTTGTTTAATTGTAATTTAAACACTTGCTAAACTTTTAAACTGTTTTCACCTCGGGCTCTGACCCGTCTTCTTCCAAATCTACTCTGTTTTGTAAAAAACCATTTTTAGGTGCCCAGCCACAAGGACGCCAAGCATAGGGTTCCATTACATTGACGTGTTGTAGCTGCTGTGGAAGTTACAGGATCTCGGTATTAGACGCCTTCATATTCAATACTTGATTCTACTCAGGGTTACTCATCTGTTAGGGCATATCGCCCATTTCCATTTAGAGATAGTATTCTCAGATTTTTAGTTTTATTTCAGATATTGGTCTATTTATTCAGACTCTTGTATCGGGACTTTATTTTACTCTGGTATTATTATTGGAGTGTTTACTCCAGACTCAGTTTATTTCTTTTCGTTGATTATTCATTTGGGATTGTTTATGTGATTATGGTTGTTGACTTAATTACTTGGATTATGTTAACTTAATTAATAAAATTTGAAATCTCTCTTTTAAATATTAGGTGGCTAGTAATTAACTAATTATTTTCGACAGTGATGCTAAGACTGAACCAACTTGATATTCTGTATTAATTTTATAAAGGAGTTGCTACCCGGTATTTAATTAGACGGGGTGTTACAGAGTGCTAATAGCCGGTCCCTAAAATCTTTAGAGGAAAGTAACCATAGATCCCTACCTTTTTATTTAAGGTTATTTTGAGTTTTCACCCTAATTTTGTGATTAGTTTTGTAATACATCCTCATTTTTTTTAAATTTATAATATACCCCCATTCTATTAACTTTTCATCCAAACCGTTAGTACTATTTACATTTTGAGTTTTCCCTCCACCTTTTTGACGAGTTTTACGAAAGACCCTCATTTAAAAAAAATCTTTTCAACCCCAAATTATTAACAGTCCAATTTTTTTTATTTATAAAGAAATTTCATCAAAATATGTTTAAAAAATTCAAAAAAAGTTTAAAAAATCGAAAAAAGGAAATAAAAATACAAAGGAAAATTTCTAATCGACATCTATTAAAAGGTCGGAATATTATAATTTCAAATAAGTAAAATATGGCAAAATACAAGTCCGTTATAAAAGATGTTTTTCCATAAAATAGCCATCTTGATATTAAAAAATATATGTTATTATAATTTCACATTAATAAACTGTAGCCAATTTTTATTATAAAAGACAGTTAAAAGTTACATATAAATAAAGATTGGTATTATAACATTCATATATTTTTTATATAAAAAAGTCAAAAATAGTATAAAACAATGTATATGACTTCAAAAAAATATACTACAATTAAAAAAACTTTTAAACTGTTTTCTATAAATAAAAGTTGGGAAAATTATTAAAATATTTTTAAAATTAAAAGATCTTCAAAACCATTACATTTTTTTGTTTTTAAAAACAGTTTCTTATTAAAAAGCAGTTTTCATATCAAAAATAGTTTTTTTTTTCTTTATAGATAAATCTATTTTTATACTAGGTTAATAGTTTTATAAAAATGAAAAACTGTTTGTTAAACTAATAAATAAAGTATATTTTTTTAAATAGCACAAATTTGTTTTTAATAAAAAAAGAGTCAAATAATGTAAAGTTGTTTGCAATAAAAACATTTTTTTATATTAAAATAGTTTTTATTTTTTTAAAAAATAGCTTTTAAAATAGTCAAAAACTGTTTTTTTTAAATAGTTGTGTTTTAAAATAAAAGTTATATTATTTTGACTTTTTAATAAATGTCCGCTAGAAAATTTTCCTTTTTATTTTATTCTAAATTTTTTATTTTTAGGACTATTTTCGATTTTTTGAAAAAGTTTTGAATTTTTTAAACATATTCCGTTGAAGTTTCTATGTGTGTATATATATATATATATATATATATATATATATATATATATATATATATATTGGTCTGCTAATAATTTGGGCTTAAATGATTTTTTTTAAATGGGGGTTGTGGGGACCCTAAATTTAGCACCATAAGCCTGGACGAGTAGTCTCTCCCTAGCGTCCCAAAGCCCAGGCCCATCACCTTCGTATTAATCTAATTACCCCACGATCCCATGAAGAGAAGTTGTGGGCAAACACGATTCCATGTAGGGGAGATGGCTAATAAGAAGGAACCCATTACCCCCACTACTCCAACACATACATGTATAAATAAAACCCTAAGTCCGGGGCAGAGGACAAGTTGTATTCTCTGTACTTATTCTTCAGAATATAGAGAAATAACACTGACTGAACCACCGTGGACGTAGGCACTTCTTTGCTGAACCACGTACTCCCGTTGTTGTGTGATTGGCTTTTTATTTGTCTTTTCTTGGTTGCTACCTCTTTCATATTTATTTGTGTTGCATAATAATTGTCACCACAATTGGCGCCGTCTGTGGGAAACGTTTATCTTTCCCTGAGAAGAGCCCACACCGAGAAAAAATCTAAGATGTCTGGTCACAGCAGCAACGCTCCTCAAGCAGGAGATATTCAGGAGCCACCCGCTCCTCGCAGGATTAGGTCTGAAGTCCGACGTTCAGATCAAGGGGCTCGCTTAGAAAGGCCAGCCTCAGAAGAAAGTCAAGGACCAGCAAGGTCCACTCAGATATCCAGATTGATCGATGCATACGAATCAAGGCTCCACGAGCAGAGGGAGTCTTCTCGCAGGTATGAGGTTGAGAATGCTCGCCTGAAAAGAAAACTGGAAAAACTGGAAAAAGAACTACGTCCTGATACCAGGAGACGCCCCTATCACACTCCTAGCCCTCAGGCGAGCAAATCTCGCAGCCGAGGAAGGAGCCCTAGGCGGTAATATCAAGGGTTCGAAGGTGGTGACTCAGACGACGACCTCCGCGAGCAACTGAGGAAAGCTCGCCGCTATCAGAGCCCTGCTCGCAGCGACGAAAACATACGGAACCTAGTCCGCAGAGAAATGGACCAACATCCAGCTCACCGCGGCACCAGGTCAACCAGAGAACTCGCCAGGAGAGCCCTCAAGACCCAGATGAAATCGCCCTTCACGAGGGAAATTGAAGAAGAAGAAGCTCCCAAAAAGTTTGCTATTCCAAGGTTCAAGATTTACGACGGGAAGACTGATCCCATTGATCATGTCAGGCAGTACCGGCAGGATATGACCCTCTGGAATCACCGAGATGCACTGATGTGCCGTATTTTTCCCTCGAGCCTTCATGACGTGGACCAAAAATGGTTCGAGAAACTCCCTCACCGATCCATCAGAAATTTCAAATCCCTGGCCGAGCTCTTTACGGCCCGGTTCAGCACCAGCAGCTCCCATCCCAAAATGATGGATGCCCTATTGACGATGAAGAAAACTCCTCAGGAGACACTTCGAGACTACGCGAAGAGGTACTGGGAGTTATTCAACGAAGTCGAGGACTGCGCGGAAGAGGTGGCAGTGGCTTCATTCAAAATTGGGCTACCTAGCTCTTCCCTCCTTTACCAGTCCTTGCCAAAGAAGGAAGCAACCACCATTGATGACCTGATGGCCCGGATTGAGAAATACGCAAAGGTGGAAGATGTCACCCGCCTTAACGTAGGTGAAAACGGTCGAGCCAAGCTCGCCACGAAGGGAAGTGAGAAAGTTGATAACCAGAAAAAAGGAGGAAAGAATTGGAGCAAGAATGGCCCCAAGAACGGAGGGAGCCCTGACGTTGCAAAGTTGTTCCAGGCGGTCAACACCGTCTTCAAAGAACCAATTTACAAAATTCTCGCTAAGATCAAGGATGAGCCGTTCATCAAATGGCCCCAGAAAATGGGAGGAGACCCATCGAAAAGAAACAATGCGCTGAGATGCACCTTCCACAAAGAGGAAGGACATAAGACCGAGCACTGCAAGGCTCTTAATTCCCACCTCGAGGAGTTGGCCCAATCCGGACATTTGAATGACTTTGTGGAAAGGAAGGTAGAGAGAGTGACTGTCCACAAGGAGGCAAAACCCGACAACGTATTAGAAGACGACACCGGACACGAATTCGCAGTAATCCATGGAGTATCCGATGTTAAGCAAATCCAGGGCAACTCCGCTCGGATGGAGGTAAAGAAGCTGACAGCAGTAATGCAAGCTTTTCAAATAGATCAAGCGAAATCACAGGCAGGAAAACGCCGGCGAGCAGAGGACATCAACTACAACAAGCATATTATTTTCACGGATGAAGATCTTGTGGGAGTAAGGACCCCACATCACGATGCCTTAGTCATTACACTCAGGATAGCCAACTTTGATATCGACAGGCTGCTCGTCGATCAAGGAAGCTCATCCGAAGTAATGTACATCGACCTGTTCAGAAAATTGAAGTTGAACATCGCCGACCTGAAGGGAACCACTGTTCCTCTGGTCGGCTTCGCTGGAAAAATGACCATGCCTCTGGGCAAGATAGTACTACCAGTGCTCGCTGGAAATGTTTCGAAAATGATCAAATTCTTGGTGGTCGACATCGATTCACCGTATCAAGCCATCCTCGGCAGGGGATGGCTTCATGCAATGAAGGCAGTCTCCTCGACCTACCACCAGAAACTCAAATATATCACCGAGCGGGGAGTGATGGAGATACATGGCGACCAGGCGATGGCGAGAAAGTGCTTCATAGCGGCCATCCGACCAAAGCCAGAGAAAAAAGACGTTCAAACCAGCGAGAAAGTGGAGGGAGGTGCAATCCCTTCCAAATAGCAATTAAAATATGGAAGGCCCGGAGTGGAAGAGACCAGGCTCCTCCCCTCCGAGCGTGTTGTAGAGGACCTGGTAGAAGTAATTGCTAGAGAAGGCGACAACAGCAGAGTCTTCCTGATCGGGACCTCACTCACTGACCAAGAGCAAAAGGATTTGTTAACCTTACTCAGAAGCAACATAGATGTTTTCGCTTGGGAACCCTATGAGCTGCCAGGAATCGATCCCAATATGGTCTGCCATCAGTTGCACGTCAATCCCACATTCAAGCCGATAGCACAGAAGGCACGACGAACTGCTCCCGAGAAAGCCAAAGCAATAGAACAAGAAGTCGAAAAACTACTGGATGCAGGATCCATACGGGAAGTGCAATTCCCCAAATGGTTATCCAACCCAGTGGTAGTTCCAAAAAGCAACGGGAAGTGGAGAGTTTGCATAGACTTCACTGACCTCAACAAAGCCTGCCCCAAGGATAGCTTCCCTCTTCCGAAAATAGACCAACTAGTAGACGCCACTGCAGCTCACGAGCGAATGAGTTTCCTGGACGCATACTCAGGCTATCACCAGATTCCCCTGTATGCACCAGATCAGGATAAAACGGCGTTTATCACGACGGTTGGTTTATACTGTTACAAGGTCATGCCTTTTGGGCTAAAAAATGCAGGGGCAACCTATCAGCGACTGGTTACTAAAATGTTCAAGAATCAGATGGGAGACACGATGGAGGTCTACATCGACGACATGCTCGTCAAAAGCAAGGACAAGGAAAATCACCTCTCGGACCTGTCAAATACCTTCAAAATCCTCAGGAAATACCGAATGAAACTCAACGCGAGCAAGTGTTCCTTCGGTGTCCAGTCAGGAAAGTTTCTTGGGTATTTGGTCAGCAAGCGTGGCATAGAGGCTAATCCGGACCAGATTGATGCAATCAAAAGAGTGCAACCTCCTCGCACAATCCGCGATGTACAGAAGCTCACCGGAATGCTCGCTGCTCTAAACCGTTTCATTTCTAAATCCTCTGAGAGATGCAAGCCCTTCTTCCAACTCCTAAAAGGCAGCAAAACAGTAGAATGGACCCCAGGTTGCTCGCAAGCATTAGACGAGCTCAAGTCCTACCTAAGATCCCCACCACTGCTTGTCATACCACAGCAAATGGACCCTTTGTACCTCTACCTCTCTGTATCCAGCCATACTATCAGCTCAGCGCTAATGTGTGAAGTTACAGGGATCCAACATCCAGTTTATTACGCGAGCAAAACCTTACTAGACGCCGAGCAGCGCTACCTGCCATTGGAAAAGCTCGCATTCGCCCTAGTAATGTCCTCGAGAAAACTGAAGCATTACTTCGAAGCTCACACGATCATTGTCCTTACATCACACCCCCTCAAGGCTGTCCTAAGGAAGGCGGATTTGTCGGGCAGACTGTCTAAATGGTCAGTCGAGCTCGGCCGGTTTGACATCCAATTTCAGCCAAGGACAGCTATCAAGGGTCAAATCCTTGCTGACTTCATAGCTGAATTCACAAGCGAAGAACCCTTCGACCAGCCTAAGCCAACAGAACAAAACAGCCAGGCTACAGGGGGAAGCTGGAAGCTATTCGTTGATGGAGCCTCCAACTCAAAGGGGGCAGGAGTAGGAATTGTTCTCATCACTCCAGAAAATGCAGTCCTCGAGCAAGGAAACAGGCTGGGATTTGCAGCCTCCAACAACGAAACAGAATACGAAGCCTTAATTGCAGGTCTCCAAAGGGCGCAAACTCTAGGAGCAAAACATTTACAGGTATTCGGAGACTCGCAACTAGTTTCCAATCAGATAAGTGGAGACTACAACGCGAAGGTTGGGAGGATGGAAGCCTACCTCTCCTTAGTAAGAAACTTAATGACGAACTTTGAAGAAATCAACATCCAACAGTTTCCCAGGGGGCAGAACAGCCAGGCTGACGCCTTGGCAGCCCTAAGCTCGGCAGTTAATTCCAGCCTTAAAAGGATAATCCCTATCGATTTCCTTAGCTGCCCGAGCATTCACCCCAACTGCGAGCTGACAAAAGCGAAACAAATACTCCAATTGGAACCAGCCCCTAGCTGGATGGATCCCTTAAGAGACTATTTGAAGAACGGAACGCTCCCAGATGATAAGAGGACTGCCCACTAGATAAGAGTCAAAGCTTCTCGCTTTCACTTATCCACGGGAGGCGACTTGTATAAAAGATCTTTCTCCGGCCCCTACCTTAGATGCGTCCACCCAGGCGATGTCAAGACAGTGCTTCACGAGCTTCACGAAGGAATCTGCGGGAGTCACGTCGGAGGAAGGTCTCTAGCCTTCCGAGCAATAAAGGAGGGTTACTGGTGGCCATATATGCAAAGGGACTCCGCAGTATATGTCCGCAGATGCCTAAAATGCCAGCTTCACGCCCCCATGGTCCACCAGCCTGCCAGCGAATTAAAATCCCTGACCAGCCCCTGGCCTTTCGCCCAGTGGGGAATGGACATCGTGGGACCACTGCCCACCGCTGCCGGCAATCGCAAATACCTGTTGGTCGCAACTGATTACTTTACCAAGTGGATCGAGGCAGAACCACTGGCGAACATCCGAGATGCTGACATAATGAAGTTCATATGGAGAAATATAATCACTCGATTCGGGATCCCCAGAACCATCATCACTGACAATGGAACACAGTTCGAGAGTGGCCCCTTTCAGAACTTCTGCGACCAACATGGGATCAGGCACCACTTCAGCCCGGTAGCTTATCCTCAAAGCAACGGACAAGCTGAGGCTTCCAACAAAACAGTGATCGCTGGGTTGAAGAAGCGGTTAGAGCGAGCAAAAGGCGCGTGGACAACCGAGCTACCACATGTCCTGTGGGCGTACAAAACGACTCCTAGGCGAGCCACAGGTCAAACGCCATTCTCACTAGCATATGGTATGGAAGCGGTCATCCCATTAGAAACAGGATTGCCTACAATGAGATCCGACCTTTTCGAGCAGGGTCAAAACGATCAGGCTTTGCTCGCTGAACTCGACTTGGCCGACGAGCGCAGGGAACTTGCCCTAATAAAACTAGCGAGCTATCAGCAACAGCTCGCGAAGCACTACAGCAAAAAGGTCAATCCGAGGAAATTCGAAGTTTGGGACTATGTCCTAAGAAAGGTCCTGGGCAACACAGTGAATCCATCAGACGGTAAACTCGGCCCGAACTGGGAATGACCTTATGAGATAATTAGAGACGATCTGCAAGGTGCCTATCATTTGAAAACGATGGAGGGCAGAGAGATACCACGAGCATGGAACGCAGCTAATCTCAAGAAATTCTACTTTTAGGAGTTCTATTGTTAGATCTTTTATTGTACTCATTATGGGAAAAAGACAGTTTATTTCTCTATTCGCCAATGAAAATCTCTCAGTTGATCACTCTCTAAAAAGTAACAATTATATCTTATTGCACATCTTTTTCAAATCACAGGTATAATGGTTGACATAGCAGGGGAACACCCCTCCTCAGGTCATCGTCATGAAGCACGACAGACCTCTTAGCATTGCCCATGGCAATATATGAAGCCCTACAGAGCATTCTTAGGCATCAAACCTACTTTGGTTAAACAAAATCCTGACCGAATGAAGACATCCAATAACAGGTGTGTCCTCACCAATTGCCCCACTTAGACCTAAGGGAGTGTGACGACACGACCTAAAAGGTAAAGAAAGGGCACAATGGTATTCTTAATACTGGACTGGGCGGACACTCACATGACAAGATAAAGATTGTGAAGCTGCAAAAATATAACAAAGATTGGATAAACACGTTTAGTCGGCAAAATCACCCAAAACTCAAACTTTCCATTAATCTTTTATATTTACAAACAATAATAGTACATGTTTAGTCGGCAAAAGCTCGCCCAAAACATTTACAATTATTAAAAAACAAAATATCAAGAAGGTGGAAGCCTCCGAGCAAGGTAGTCAGCGACCTTAGCTCTCCTCCCGTCATCAGGAGCAGGATCGAACTCCTCAACAACCTCATTCGCGTCCAACTCCAGTAGTCGTCGGGGAATAGCATCGATGGGAATCCATCAATCATCTCGCCTGAATGGATTGGGCATCAGAGTAGAGGGAGACACCTTGTGCCGGTACCACAATATTGAATTCCTCGGAACCTGCAGCTCTTTGAGAGCACTCAACCACCCCCTGATGAAGGAAAGCTCCTCGAACTCTGATAATCTTGTGGGAGCATCCTGCCAGCCCTGATCATAGCCATCAGTCCACACTTGGCGAGGGCCCTTCTTGAATAGATGCTGCAGTCGGGTGACATCCCTCTGGAGCCCAGCAGCAGTTACGTAAGCTCGCCGAACATCGTCGTGCAGCTCCTCCATTTCCCTCTCACGCTGCTCCTCAACTTCTCTACTCCTACCCCGCGTACTCCTACCAGCACGCGGGAGGGGAGGCCGAGCAGCTCGCGACGAGGAAGAGCCTTGTAGGACTGCCGAAGCGGTGCTCGGCGAATGCTCCTTAAGCTTCGAGACCTCCCGCCTCAGGTCGTCATTCTCCCGCTGAAGAAACTCCACGACTTGATTGATCTCGGTGGCCTCCAGTAACTTTTCTCTCAGCTCGCTAACTTCTTCTTGCACTGAAGCTCCGATCTCTTCCATTTCCTGGAGCCTGTTCTTCAATTTGGCCACCACCTCGGACTGATCCTTATATTTCTGGTTCCGTGACTTAGCAAACCTGCAAAGCCTAGCAAAAGCCTGGCGAACTGCAGGGCTTGCATTAGGATCCAGAGTCCTACCTAATTGGGAGGTAACAGGAATATAGTCATCCACATCAACCAACTACAAGTAAAAGAAAGAGGAAAGAAAGGGATCAACATAAACAAAAATAAAGTCTTTTCATTGATAATGAGCAAGGTTACATCAGATCAAAAAAGGAAAAAGTTACAAAGAATCCCTATCACTTAGCAACCTCGGTGGATGGACTCTTGTCTTTATCAGCATCAGCAGGGGCATTACCCTCTGCAGGGGTATCCACTGCCTCCTCGACCAAGGCAGCGTCAGAAGGAGTCGCCCGAGAAACAGGATTGGTGCCTTCAACAGTTGGGGCTGGGTCCTCATCACGACCAGCTTTGGCCCTGGATCATGCTCGTCAAAGAGTGGAGATGCAACATCCACCCCAGCGGCCACGAGGGCCTTGTTCCACCCTTTCTTGAAGTTCAGACGGCTAACATAGCCTATCTGAACCTCGGCGTCTTCATACGCAGCAGCCCAGCCAGAATTATACGAATCTTCTTTAAGAGTGGCTGCCTGGGCTTTTTCCGCCTCCAGCTGCTCGGTAAGAACCCTGTTCTTCTCCACAAAGTCCAGCTTGCTCGAGCAGAACTGATCATACGACTTCCTCAGCTCGCCGAGCTCCCTGACAGCATTATCTCTCTCGCGAGCAGAATTAGCAAGGGCCGAGGCAGATGAAGCTCGAGCCGCATCAGCAGCCTTCAGATCGGCCTCCAGCTGAGAACCCCTGGCCACCAGAGTAGACTTCTGCTGCTCCAGCTCGCTGTTCCTTCTCAACAGCTCGTCGCGAGAGCGATAGAGCACAACAAAGTCAGTCACAAACTGCAAAAAACAAAGGATGGATCAGAAAGAAGAAACCATCAAAACGGATTAAAAGAAGTTGAGAATTAGAAAAGGAACCTTACCAAGGCAAGCCTCTGGCTAGCTTGCAAAGCCAGTTGATCAGACCCTGATGCCCTCTCACAATCTGCAGGGAGGACTGCCCTCTCAAGCAGCGCAGGGGCGAGCTGAGGAGAGGTGGCCACCGAAGCCCCCTCAGGCAAAGCAGATACTGGGACCAAGGCTTGACCAGTTTTGGTCCTCAGTTCCATCTTCCTCCTCTCCTCCTCCTTTTCTTTCTCCCTCCTCTTTCTCTCTTCCACCTTCTTCCTCTCCTCCTCCTTTTTCTTCTCCCTCTCCTTCGCCTGCTCCTCCTCTCTCTTCTTCTTCTCTTGCTCTTGAGAGGAAGGCCGAGAACCAGTAGCTATGGCCCCGGAGACAGTCTTCGATTTCTTGGACCTCTGTGCAAGAAGCACATCATCATCATCATCATCATCCCGGATTAAATTCATCCTGGGAGGCATTTCTTCACCTGAACTGCTGGTAGTACTCAAAGAACTGCTACTATCAGCACTGCCTCCACCCAAATTACTCACAACACCTGCAGGCTCACTCTCCGAGCTGCTCTCTTCTTCGTCCAATTGGATGGGCTCAGCAGAAATCTCTTCGGAAGAGTCAAAGTCCGGAACAGTATCCACAGGTCGGGCTATGAAGCTGGAGCCTGTGTTCTTGTATTCAAGCAGAAAAGCCGCAGACCTAGGATGCTCGCCGTCACCCAAGGGTTCCCTGATGTTCCAAGCTTTCACCAGTTCCGAGATACGAACCTCGCTGAGAGCAGGCTCCAAGTTCTTTATCTTCGCTGTAAAAGAAAAAGCAAGGAGAAGTTAAAAAAATCACAAAGTCAGCAATGGTTGAAATAATAATCTGGCATCTACCTATATATTCTTCCCCATAAAAAGGAACAGTGAACCTCTCAGACCTCGACCCTTCAAATTGGGGGGAAAGTTGCCAATTCCTGACAAGAAAACCTTCTTGCCAGTAGTCCTTATGGGAATCAGGTAGATTTACTACCAATACCCTATCAGGGCTCCTAGCCTTAAGGTACAGAACACCTGAACTCGTTCGAGAAAAGGAGTAACAAAAACATACCTCGGCAAGCCCTAACTTTGTGCCATACAATTGATTTATCCTATGCACGCCGTTCACTATTTTCCATACGTTAGGCGAACATTGTGCAGGCACAATACTGAAGTAGCTAAAGAAGTGCAGAAACATATCATTGGGAGGGAAGGTAAGTCCCCCCTGGGAGAGCAACATGACGTGAATCCAATGTGCATCCTCTATATCCCTAACGTTCCTAGGAGGCGAGGCACAGCACTCAATCTCTACCCACTCAGGAATACTATAGAATTTTCTAAACTAAGCCACTGACCTATTTCCAATCTTCGCCATTGGAAAAATACAAGAAAAACTACAAACCAAAGAGAAAATGCAAAAAGCACGAGAGACTTACAAGACAGAAGATCAGGTCAAATGGCGAAGAAGCAACGAAAGTTGAAATCGAAAACAGAAGGTACTAAGCGCAAGAGCTCTCAGAAGATGGAAGATTGCTGGAAAAGCCTGAAGCGACAAAAAGAAATGCGCCTTATTCCAACGAGCCTTCAAGTCTAATCATAGCGCACGGATAGCGAAGCGGGTGCCGCCAAAGTAACTTCACAGTTTTTAAAGAAATCAACCATAAATAGCTGATTATTTAAATTCATTGGACCTGTAAAGATGGCCCAACAAATTTAGGGGCAATTGTGGGGACCCTGAATTTAGCACCATAAGCCTGGACGAGTAGCCTCTCCCTAGCGGCCCAAAGCCCAGGCCCATCACCTTCGTATTAATCCAATTACCCCACGATCCCATGAAGAGAAGTTGTGGGGAAACACGATTCCATGTAGGGGAGATGGCTAATAAGAAGGAACCCATCACCCCCACTACTCCAACACATACATGTATAGATAAAACCCTAAGTCCGGGGCAGAGGACAAGTTGTATTCTCTGTACTTATTCTTCAGAATATAGAGAAATAACACTGACTGAACCACCGTGGACGTAGGCACTTCTTTGCTGAACCACGCACTCCCGTTGTTGTGTGATTGGCTTTTTATTTGTCTTTTCTTGGTTGCTACCTCTTTCATATTTATTTGTGTTGCATAATAATTGTTACCACAGGGGTCTTTCGCAAAATTGGTAAAAAATGTGGGGAAAAAATACAAAATATACATAGTACTAACGGTTTGGATGGAAAGTTAACAGAATGGAGGTGTATTGCAAATTTTTAAAAAAGTAGGGGTGTATTGCAAAACTAGTCATAAAAGCGGGGGGAAATTCAAAATAACCCTTTTATTTATTTCAATTTCGTTCCTATCTTTTTTTTTTTTCAATTTCATTCTCAACCTTTCATTTTGTTTTAATTTAGTTCTTGTTCTTTTATTTATTTCACTTTCATCCTCAACCCTTCAATTTGTCTCAATATAATCCATCTGTTAACTATTTTGTACATAATTGACTATGTTACCTCTTTTTATTGAAAAATAATAAAATGGATGTTATAAAATTTGAAAAATAAACAATTTTATTATTATCTGAGGATAAAAAATAGTTTTTTATTCGAGAATATTAATAATTTTTTTATTATTTTCACCTTATCCTTGTTGTTTTTAATTTGTTTTAAAAAAGAACTCGAATAATAAATTTAATAGTCAACATAGTTTTTTTATTTATAAAAAAATCTTTTCTTTAATTTTAATTAAAAATGTTTAATTTGATGTCTTAGATTTATGATTGATTAGTGCCACTGGCGCGGACCCATATCATAGGAAGTTTTTTATTAATCAATTATATTACATAGATGGAGGAAGAATTGATGTCTTTGATTCGCGATTGGTTAGTTCGCTGGATCGAACCCACATTCATTAAATAATGTAGGTTCGCGCGAGTGACATTAACTAATCTTGAATCTAAGACATCAAATTAAACATTTTTAATTAAAATTTTTAAAAAAAATTAATAAATAAAAAACTATGTTGACTATTAAAATTGTTATTCTAGTTTTCAAAAAAAAAATAAAAGCAACTGTGATAAAATAAAAATAAAAACTATTTTTTATTATTATTCTTAGATAAAAAGCATTTTTTTATCCCCAAGTAATAATAAAATAGTTTATTTTTTAAATCTTATACATTCATTTTATTATTTTTCAATAAAGAGGGGTAAAATATTCAATTGTATCCAAAATAGTTTGCAGAGGGACTAAATTGAGACAAATGAAAGGTTGAGGATGAAATTGAAACAAAAAAGGACAAAGATGAAATTGAGACATAATGAAAGGTTGAGGATAAAATTGAAAAAAAAAATAGGGACAAAATTGAAATAAGTGGAAAGGTAAAAGACCTATGGGGTAGTTTACTCAAATCTTTAATGAGATGTTTATGTTGAAAATAGAATTTTTATTAAAAAATAAAGTTAAAATATATATCCTTATCCTTATCTATTGTCTATTACCTAAATATAATTTTGGTGTCTCCTATGAAAGGATTCACACGTTGCTTCAATGTTAATTACCTTCTCAAATATTAATGAACGTTTAAAATATCTGTGACATTTGATGGTTCTGTTTTCAAGACTTAATCTTCTCAGGTATTAATCAACATTTAAAATATCTGTCGGTTGGCGTTTCTACTTCTCAATGCATAAATTCTATGCCTCTTCATATTTCTCTCCTTCTTAAAATCTGATATGTTTTTATTTTATAAGATGTATTGTCATGCCTTTATCTCACTCATTATATACAATGACAAAGATGAAGTGAAAAGTTCCTAGATATCATGATGACTAAAGAAAGAGGAAATGACAAGCAGTTTTCGTCTGAGTGTTCGACACACTGAAGACCAATTTTTTGTTTCCATTTCTTAAAGTTACCTTATTTGGTTAGGGTTTGTTAAGGTAATGGTTACATGTTATAATTATAATTTTTGGTGGAAAATGCACAGTTATCCACTTTTTCTCCTCTCAACAACTCTTTTTTAATAAAATAGTTTTGTTGCTTTTCAATATGCAGAGCGTTTGTGAATTGTAGCGGTACGAATCAGAGTTCACCGTTGTTTATGGCTGACCGTTGAATTGGATTGATGGGGATAAGGAGTTATATTACCGATCAATTTCATATCTATCTGTTTTTCTCATTTTAAATAATTAAGAATGTATTAATAATAACTAAATGGATAACAAATTCTGTATAATTATAATGTTTAGCAGACATTCAAGGGTTCAATAATAGTTGTTTTTTTATCTAGCAAAGTTGTTGCTATGGAGATATACAGATATGAAAATACCTTTACTTTCACTTTAAATTATTTTGATGTTTGAAATTCTTTCATGAAACCAATTGTAGGTTTAGTCAAAGTTTTCATATCTTATGTGGAATTGTCTAAAGCTTTATATTCAATCATCTGAAGCTTTATATTCTATTTTTTTGTTTGCTTTATATTAATTGAAGCTTTACTTAGGACAAAAACTTAAGTGTCCAATTGTTCATCTATTTTTGGAAAAAATATGTCTCAATCTCGCTTAAAAAAATATGGTGGGTTACATTATTTTAACTAGACAAATCCACATTTTATTCTAATTTCTTTTATTATAAAGAAAATGTAATACCCCGTATTTTTATAGCTTTTAAATTATGGGATTTATTAAATTTAATTGAGATAAATTAATTTAATTTTAATCCGAAATGTTGTTTTAAATATTTACTAGCGTGACAAGAGTTAGTAATTATTGGGAATATATTATTTGTTGCATATTACTGGATGAGTATAGTAATATATGAGATTTATTTTTATAATATTGTCACGTGTGAATAAAATGATAATTGTGGAAATTTAAGTCGGGACGCGCATGTGTCGTGTCGGGACTAAATGTGGATTAACAAAAGTGAATATTTTATAGGTTGTTCGTATGGTCGTTTTGAGTGCGCCAACGCATCCGGAAGGGTCGAGATAGTCAGAAAAGTGTACCCGGGGGTTTAATTTGGGTCTCGGGGCGTTTTTAGGCCTAATTAGTACCCCGGGAGGGCATTTTAGTCATTTTGTATTTTTGGGTAATTAAACCCACGAAAATTAAAGGGGTTATATCAGATGTTTAGGTTATCTCCTAGGGTTAGATAACTCAAAACACTAGAACGGCCATTGGAGAGGAGAGGAGAGAGCTCTCAAGGCATTCCAAGGCTCAAAACTCAACCGTTTGCACCGCCGCCACTGCCAACGCGTAGATCGCGAGACGGGGAACGCAACCACACCAAATTCAACACCAAACCAGATTTCTGAAAATCCCAGGCAAGTGTGTTATCTTGCTTATTTCGTTGATGCATCTTTCATATTGGTTTAGGAATGATTATGATGAATTGTATGGAAGAAAAACCCAATTTGAGATAGGAAATTGCATGTAGTGATGATTTATATGATATTCTGGAAACCCTTGGTCATGTAAAGGATTAAGAGTTTGATTAAGAAAATAGTTCTAATCAGATACAAACACTAAAAAAAATTATTTCGGATGATCGGACCATTGGAATCGCTTGAAATTTTAGTATGTTGTAGCGAACGGCGAGACAGGACTCCTGAGAAAAATTCAGCTTGATCAGACGGTCGGATTTCTAAAACTATTATTTTTACTAGAAAGTTTTATGTTTTGAGGACTCTTAGAGAGTTTTATATTTTGAGGACTCTTCTAAGTAAAAAAAAAAAAAATTCAATTAAAACTCCATTTTAATTCCGATTTCGAAACCGTTTGAAATTCTCATCTTTGAAAATAAAATTCAAAATCCTTTAATGTAAGGCGAAATCTATATTTTTGGGATATTTTGCATAAGGGATAATGTAAGTATATATTAAAGGGGAGAGACACGTAAGAGAGAGTTACGTTGGAACATAAATGGATATCTACTGAATTGTACATTTGGAAGAATAGAGTCCATGAGGGTTATGTAGTAAGTTGGAAAAATCCTTCGAATTAAAGTTAGAAACGAACCATTGTACTTGATAAATAATAATGGAAAAATAAGGATAAATGTTGTGAATGTGGGTGATTGGATAAACCTAAATTGATATAATAAAAGTAGTATATTTATATAATTGTGTATGCATATATATTATATACTTGTGAAAATTATGCCCGCGCTACTTGCTATCCCTGAGATTTTCGCGCTAGGACGATCTTATCTCGTGTGCCTTATGGGGGATATTGACTCGTACCCTAGAAGATAGAAATCCTAGGTACAGGCTATCGAATCGGTAGTCACGGTCCTAAGAGACGTGAGGGTATGTACTGACCTCTTGGACTTGGAAACTATGCTTCGCCTCAATATTGTTTGTGTATGTATTTATACAGTTCGAGAGTGATTCCGAACTTGTATTCCCTTTAGTACGATTGATACGTGGATTGGATAGCAGAGTATGCCCGCACCATAATTTTTATGTGGGGTTCTGTTATGATATATATATTATACGAGTAGTTAATATATATATGAAATTCTGAAATCTGGAACTGCCTACTGTGATTTGATATGTAGGACATGGTTGATGACTCAAATTATAAATAATTGTTTTGAGAAAGTATAATATGACACTGGAAAACTTTATTGATTAATAAAGTTAAAAGGAGAACCTTGGTTACAAATTGAAATCTTACGTTTTAAATACTTGTGTTGTTCAGTTGTAAATCCCGCGAATAACCTAAAGATAAGTTAAATCATTGGGGAAAGATAGTGTGATATATGATGAGATAAACCATTGGAAAGGTTAGTGTGATAGGAGTGCACATTAGAAGAGAGGCGAGAATTTCTCAAGAGAGTGTCGCACTAATATGTTGTTGCATTGGCCTGTATCAATTTAAATACTTGCTAAACGAATTTTTAAATCATATACACTATCGGGCTCTGACCCGTTTCTATTTCCTTTTCTCTCTTGTATATATATGTATGTATTACAGGTGCCCAGCCACAGGGGCGTCTTACTTAGGATCCTTTGGAAGGAACGTGCTGCAGCTTAGGTGGGAGTTGCAGGCCTGTTGTTTAGACGACTTCATCCATTTGATTCTACTCTTAGTTCAGTTTTATCCAGCAGGGGCATGTGTCGCCCTCTTTCTATTATTTAGTTGGTATAGTCAGAGATTGAAATTTTTACTTTCAGTACCTTTATTTCGGGATTTATTACTGTCATGATGTTTTCCTTTAGTGTTGTAAATGTTGGGATTTATTATTGATGATTAAATTTGTGTATGTTCAATTCTATTTTTATTCTTAATGGGTGACTCTTTAGATGTTAATGATTTAATGTTTTATAACCGGATTTAATAAAATGAGAATAAGGTTTTAAATGGTTTTGACACTTAGCTTAATTATTTAGGGTGTTGAAATTGAAAAAGTATTTTTACGACAGTGATGCTAAGAATGAACCAACTGTTCACCTTAATTTTAATTTAATAAAGGAGTGATCGCCCGGTATATAATTCGGCGGGGTGTCACAGAAAAAACTTGCAATCTTATGTATTTATATATGTATATATTACATAATAATTTTTTAATCAATTTGAATAATTTTTTGGGGTGTTTTTTCCCTAAAAAAATAATTGTTGGAGTTAGTAATTCACATTAATGTTTTATTCGTTTATAAGTCCATAATTTATTTCATTTAATTAATTAATAAATTACACTAGTCTGTACACCCCAAATCACAAAACGCTCGCGCATCGCGCGGGCTAAAACCTAGTATACCTCTAATACGATAAAACTCACGTTATTGATGCCTTTTATTCAAGCGTCCATATGGGAACTCTAACAATCTATTCTCATTCCCACCCATCGACTTTCTTAGCAATAATGATCGTTCTCTCTTCCTATTCCCACCCCTCTATTATCTCAATCGTTTTATCAGTAGAAAATTTAATTTACACCCATATGATGAAACCAAAAAACTCTTCCACCTCCCAGGGAAATGGTCTTCCCCATCAAAGAAGTAGAACCCAACTCTTCCACCTATATGGGTAAACGAAAAACCCAACCCATCATTAAAGATTGTGATCGTAGCCAACCCCATCGACATCAGCCATTTGGGGTTTTTCCACAGATCCAGCGTTGAAGAATTCCTCATTTTCATGGGTCAGACCGTCGCTAGCCAGACCCAACTCGCCCAGAGCCAAACTGTCCAACATAAAGGACTCTTTTTCTATTTTCTAATAAAAAATTTGTTTCAATTCAGATCTTCTTTCGTTGTTCAGATGACTTATATGAAATTTGATTTTATAGAGTTTCATTTCAAAGCTCTGAAATTCATTCATTTTTTATCATCATCTTAGGTTTTTTGGTTTTTCAGTTTTAGTTGTTTGTTTGTTTGTTGTAGGTTTGCGAGAACAGGGGAGTTCTAAAGGTTTTCTTAGTTGAAGATAAGATCATGTTCTACTCTTTTCAATACGTGCCAAAATTTGTGGCAAAAGGAAAAGAGATGATGAAAGGATGAAATTCAGCAAGTATGAGTTTGAGTGGACGAATTTTTTTATCAATCCAATATATTCATGGAGGTTTCAACGAATGAGAAGAGACTGAAATGGAAAATAGTTGATCTGGATTCGATTGAGGATGAAGATGACAAAGAATTATGTTGTAGTTCAGTCCAAAGGTTAGAGAGAACATCGCTGAAGCATTTCGATGTTAGGGTTTGTGTACGGATATTTTTTATTTCATTCAGGGGTTGTTTTGATTCTTATGTAGCTCTTAATTTAGGCTGAATGAATCCTTACAAGTAAATTTTGGTTTATGATTTGTGTTTTGAGTTTTATACATGGCTCAATTTATTGAGTTCGTGTGGAATAAATTAGATTTTTGGTGTATGGTGATTATATTGTGCTTGAAAAATTAATTCTTCAAAGATATTGTGTGTTGCTAATTATTTGTACTTTGTTTTTGTTATCTGGGGATCATAAAAAAAGAAGCTAAACCCTTGGGATAATGACCCTATAATACTGATAAAGGGCAAGGTGATCCAATACCACTTATGGGGATTTCATATTCTAATTTTCTCTTTCAATGCCATAGTCATAGTCCAAGTTGGACATTAGGTTTTAACACACCACACCACAAATAACATCATTTCTAAAATTTATGTTATATTGGGCTTAAATCAACATGATAACATGAATAAAACTACACCATTTAATAATATCCGTACTATATATTTGCTCCCGTGCATCGTGCGGGGTATATGCTAGTTATAATACTAATACAATAGTAATAGTAATTATTACCCTAGAGTTAATAAGAGAACTAATTAAATAAATACATTAATATTTTCTAAAAAATGCTTCGTTCTATGCTAAAATTTTTAATCTTCCCAAATTACGTCCTCACTAATTCCTTCAAACCATTAATTTTTTCTTCTAACCTTTTAGCCTTACCAAACTCCTTTAACCGATTCAGTTTTTCACTTATAAACCATTAAAAAATGAAAACATCTATAAACCCACATTGCCATTTTCCTCTCTCCAGCATATCTGAGTGAATGGAATGATGAAATCGCAAAGGTTCATGGATTGTTGGCACGCATCGATAAGGTGAGAGGTCAAACGCATGGTGGCAAAATAAGACAAGAAGAAGTGGCATTAATTTTTGTTTGATTTTCGAACAAAAAATTTGGGGTAACCTCTGAGGTTGAGTTTTTTGTTTGATTTTTGAAACTTTATGAACTTGGATTCTTTGAGTATTTTTTTTACTTTTAAATTTGAAACCAAATCCCCATACAATAGATTTGTCCTAACTGTCAATTATTTTAGTTAAAAACTAATTTTTGAATATTTACTTTTTATTTATTTAATGAACTGTTCAGTCACGAAACTAAAATTTGTGAAAATATGGTAATAATGAATAATTGTATGCATAAGTAACCTCTATAAGACAACATCACCCATTTCCCTCACTCCAGCATATATAATGCAAGGAATGAAGAAGCTGCAATTAGAAATTACTGAATTACTAGAACTTAGATTGTTTACGTCTTTGTGATGGGCAAATATTGTTCAAGTTTATGTTCTTTGATTTTTTTCATTATATTATTATGTTTCTTTTGTTTTATTATTAATGTATAGGACAAATTATGGAGCCTAAGGTTATTTTTGAGCCTTGGAATACGGTAATTAAGGGCAGGTACATCATCCACGTGTCCAGTTGTGAATAAAAGTTATGATTTTTTCACGCCCCGTTCTCTTAACCGACGCTTCATTTCCCCAAATTATTTTTTCCACTCATTAGTATCAAGATATGTATTTGTTTCACTGCATGTTTCTTTCTCTATTCTAAAATCTTATCAACATTTGATTTGCAGTTGTAAAATGGAGTCTAATCAGTAGTCTTATTTTTATGGGTTTGGTTCTGTTTTTTTGTGCGTGTTTTGCTAGGGCTTTGCATGTGGAGTCGACGAAAGAGGCATTGGAAAGCTCGAAGGGAAAATGATTTTGTAAGAAAGGGGACTCAGTTGTGACGTTCGGACGAGAATTGCTTTTGTTGTGGAGTTCGGAGATTAGCCACTTTTTTGATGTTGACATGCGATATTTGTTTGAGTTGATGGAAATAATAAGTAACTATTTTAATTGGATCTTTGATTTAAAAAAAATAACAATTGGCAATAGAGCTAATTGTGATAAGAAATTTGTGATTTATTTGAAGTTGTTCATTTTATGATTGTGTTTTGATTTATTCGACCAGGTCATGTTTTCTTTTAGCTAATTTCCATTCATAGCGGTACCTCTAATAAATTCTACACGTACACCCATTACATCATCTCATTATTATATGTTAATGTAAATATCCCTTGTAACGAAGGCTAAGGTTCACAACAAGGAAAATTCACAATTTCTCTTAGGCAATGAAGGCTTTTTTTCATTTGTTCTATTATTAGAAATTTATCTACACTATTATATATTTAAAATTTTAATTTTTTTTCCTAATAAATAGTCTTAGCATACAATATTTTTTAAAATTTATTTATTTTTTTAAATATTTATATATTTTTATAAAATATTATAATACGCCCGCGCATCGCACGGGTTACATGCTAGTTATACTTTTATTATAATTGTACTAGAAGTATAAATTCCCATTAATGTAGATGCATTACTTTGATTAGAAATCGTCTCCTATATGGTTACCAAAACGTCTTCCAATTCAAAGAATACTATCCAAATCCCAACCTCCTTTCAAATTGAATGGCCAACCCAAAATGCAGAAGGATTGCTCATTGACCATCCAAATGCCATGAACTCTTCAAATTTCAACTGCCCATACATACATTATGTTAGAATCTTGAAAGTTTTTTTTTCCCACATTTATATATGGAGATTTCAAGCACAACATGCTACAGTCATCTTCAGGTATGACGACTCTCTATCATACTCTCCTCATTGTTCTTTTTCCCAAACAATGTTCCTCATATTTGATGTCATTTCTTTGTTTGTAATAAAAAATAAACGAAATCTTTTTCTTCAGTGTATTGCTTTGGAGCATACTGTTGGTCATAATTCAATCTTCATTGGAAGTAAGGTTCTTAACACTCTCCTCACATCATTGTAAATTATGGCATTAACTGTTGCATATTAGTAAAACATGTTTACAAATAATCCCACACATATTTACTATAGGGTACCTTTCATTCAAAGGAAGTTGTTGATTGGATGGGGTTATAGAAACTGGTCCTCTATTCCTAATCAAGAACTGAATTTAAGTTATAAACATATATGCTATATTTACTAATATTTGTTTTTATTAAATTAACCTTAATATGCTCTATATATTATGTGCAACGGTTATTAGGGTGACCTGTTGTTCAGCGCTTCTAAGGCTGCATCATAAATTGATGTCATTTTTTGAATTTCTTTGAATAACGTATTGGGATTGGAGTTGAAAACTGTGATATTTATTGGTTTCGGATTGTTATATATAAGTTTTATTTTAGAGTGAATGGATTGATATTTGAACTTTTTATTATTAAATTATTATTTCTTGAATATAATCCTATTATCTTCCCAATCCAAATAACCATAGTCTGAGGTAGGGGTGCAAGCGGTATGAATTTTTACCTTACTGTACATACACAAAAAAGAGAACGATTAGACCATGATTCAGTTAAACTATACCCTGCCCTTTAGCCTTTAAATCGATTAATACCCCGTAGGTTTCAATGGAGGACCTTTAAGGGCTTTCTTGATTACTCCTTTACTCAGGTTGCTCAGTCCTTTAGTTGTTCAGTGAATTGCTTCCCCTTTTTTTGGGAAACTGCTTCAATGACCAAGCACGTAGTACCTTTTTTAATCATCTACATGTCCTGAAGGATTATACCCCTATGACAACGAGTATTAAAATCCAGAGTCACATTATTTTCAAGAAGGTGCCACGTGTATCAAGTTCCAGAGTCAGTACAATATTTTCAAGAAGGTATATCGCCAAAAAATGCAAAAGGAAGTATCTAACTAACCTCACACTAAGCCATACAATAAATCGCCTTCATTTCAGGAAAATTTGAACTGATGTTCAGACCCATGCTCTCACATAGTGCACGCTGCATAACCATTGGATCCCGGCCAGTCGTATTTTCAAGAACATTTCGAACAATCACTGGTTCACCTTTAGCCCAATGCATACGAAATCGTAAAAGCTCCTTCTTTACAACATCTTTAGAAGATGGAAAATACAAGAAGTTGTTATTGGAGCCTTCTTTATAAGCTGCTCTGTATAACATCTCACTACCATTTGGAGGATAAACTGAACTAAAAAGGTATTTCATAGCCCCAAATTTACTTATTATTTCATTTGCTCTTACTTTCAAGCTTGATATCCAGTCTTTTAGAAGGATACACTAGAGCTCCAATAAATAACTACCGCATTAACCAATTTTTCTTGGAGCACAAATGATACTCCAACCAACTCTTCAATCAACGGCTCAATCATATCCTCTGAAGATTTTGTATAAAAAATTCTATTGGCTCTCTATCATGCATGTAATTGTAGCCTCTATCCGCATATCGAGAAACTACTTTGTTGTGATATCCTCTGAATTCTCCATTACGAATCTCTCGAAAACAACGAAGGTAGATCTCGTATAAGTACCTCATGAAACTTTGGTGAAGATCAATAATTGAAGTCGCACAATGGTTGTTGTTTCAAAACCAATAAAGGATTAAAAAAATATTGATCGTACATTTTTAACCCTCCTCAAAGAAGCGAAACTTACCAATACACACACTCATTATTGCAACAAACAAACTAATGTATTTCAATGAAATGCGATAATACCCATGTGCATATCAGGTCACCTATATTAGCATAACACAATGATTCAAGAATTGAACATAGTACGGTCAACAAGCAAAGATAAACTTCAATGTTGTTTATATCGTGTATACGTTCATGAACACCAATCGATTTCAGATACCTGTTTCTACTTTCAAATTGTGACATCAAATTTTTTACTTTGGGCTTGTAAGAACCACTTCATAAACATATTTCATGACTCAATATTTTGCTATTCAACTTTAACACTTTGATAAATATTGTCTTACATCCTAACTTATTTCACAGTGGAGGTATTCAACATATTAGGACATATATATGTATTATATTTGTGAAAATAAAATTTTTGGAAAACAATATACCCATTACAAATCTTCTGAAATTTCTACAAGTCATTATTTGCAATTTTAATTCCCAAGTATTATCATCCATGCCATGAAATTTGACTGTTTTTCATTCTTTTGTAAAATGGAGAACTTTTTATAATCCATCGACATAGGGTACCTACTCCATATTTCTTCTAAACAAAGGGGTAAACCTTTAGGTTCACTAAATACGACATCATTTGTATCGAGTAAAGGTAAAAGTTCAATAGGAGTGACCTCGTTTTCATTTGTTGTTAGGTTGTTCGCTCATAATAGAGTAATCTTTAGTTATTTGAACTACCTACAACATCCATTTCATGTTTTGATTATGTCTTACATTATACTACTATATTACTTTGCTTCCTTAGGACTTCAATTGTTCATACAAGTTGGGAATTTAATCGTCTTACAACTTCTCACCTACTTAATGATTACTTATATTCTGCCCAAAATATTTTAAAACAAAATAAAAAATTTTAATCTACATAAATGGGAATGCATCCTGAAATGCATAGGTTATTGAATGGACCCTGCATTACATCTAACCCCTATGCCATATGGACCATGACATTTTTTCAAAAATCAAGAAGATTATCTGACCACCTTAAAACACACAGTTCAATGGTCTTTATACAGTGTCTATGTTAAAGAAAAACAATATATACCAGCTAATAATGTTCTTAAATTCAATGACAGAGGAACATTGTTATTAAATGCTTCTGCATGAAAAATGTGACCTAAGAAATGTGCACTTTTGCATTGCAAGGACTTATTTATAAACACATCTCATTCGTCAATAGTTTCCACTACATTTTTAATACATTGTACAAATATAATCTTACATGCTATAGTATTTCATAATGGATGTATTCAATATATTATTGTAGGGGTCTTGAAGATAATCTTTGAATTAGAGAGAGATTCCCCAATTAACAGAAGAGACTCAAGAGAAGGAAGCAATATGAAGATAGCAAGGTAGCTTAACGAGGAAGATCAATGATGCAGCTCAACGAGGAAACTTGCTAAGAGAGCTCTTATTTATCTTCTGTTCTTACTTAGTCAAATTGTATCTTTTAATTACATTGATTGTAATGTTGTAACGATTGTAATATTGAATATGAGGTCAAATGGTACTCACGAGAGACCAGGTCTGGCAGGGCTTGGGAGAACTCACATATTCTATCGAATGACCTCATTGTGGGAACTTCAGAGGTACTTGGTTTGGAGGATTGAGAAATGAGGCGGTGTTAAGGCTTTTCTTAACCATCTTGAATACACCTGGTAAAACACCGAGAGATCTTTCATCGTGGAATCTTATGCAGAGTAACCTTGAGTTCCATCATATATTGACCTTCGATCCAAATAACTCTCTACCAAATGTCACATCTACTTTAGGTGATTTCATTAGTCAGGTAAACACTTTCTAATCAAAACTTGAGTCAACCACTATGGTATTGGGGCTGTCAGATAGTTTGGTGAGCCACTTATGTTGTGACAGTCCTCTGATGCACAGTGTATAGGCAAAAGGCATGCCCTGGTATTTAATGATTATGACGTAGGGTGTGCTAACCCATCATACATTTAATGCTTGTGATATAAAGTGTGATAGGGGTGTCTTTCAAACTGTAAAGGATTAAGATATCTTGGGAAAGGTATGGGACTATTTATTGGCCTCTTTATAGTGAAAGAAAACATGTTGAGAGCAGAGAAGTTGTTACAAATCAAAGAGCTTTTACTCACCCACTATTGTCATTTATTGTGAAACCTTTAATAGATAACCAGAGAGATATTAGAGGTTGTTAGTGTGCTAGTTGCCTTCCAAGGTTTATCTAGGGTGCTTACTTCTCTCTCCCTTTGAATGAGTTATTTTTGAGTTTCATTTATCATCATTTGAGTTATACATGAGAGATGTGTGAGTTCAATCGGAATGCTTATTATATACAATATAGTGTGTTCATTTGTCTTTATTAAGAGTATTTGGGTTATCGTTTATTACCACACCTATAGGGGTTACGCCTCTACTTGTATTAGTATACTCCCAGTCTTCAAGGGGACTACCCTTTTACATTTGGCGACTCCGCTAGGGAGCATTCTTCTAGAAGTATGGTGCAAGATAGCGTCAACCGTAACTTTGACTTTGATGTTATTCATAGAAATAAGGAACAAGCGGCGAGGGAGCTTGAGGCTCCCAGGGTTGGGGTAACTCAGGTAGAGGTTTCCCAAGTTCTAAAGGTAATAGGAGTCCTATCGATCACACAATCTTCCACTAGCGTTGTGATGGGATAGGCACAAATGGCCCTTCTCATGGGCAAATTCTTTGACTTCTTGTAGACTCTTATAGCTGCAATGACTTTTGTAGGGGGATTAGACCTCAGCTCTTTCGTAACACCAATGGAGGATTCGATATCCCTATCGAGCGTAGCTCCAACGAGATCTACCCCCAGGGACACTGTCCCCACCCCTATCCCAATAGTGGGTACCCACGGTGTGGCAGGTATTCCACCTGTGGTCCCTCGGCCCATTGCTCCAACGGCTGAGAAAACCCCTGCATCTGCATTAGAAGAAATGAGGAAGGAGATGCAAAAAGAAATGCTAAAAATGATAGCAACTTCGTCACAGTCAGCCAACGAGGTAGCATCAGTAAACGATGGTTTTCGTACTCCCTATCATATGGCGTACAACGAGGAACCTTACCCGAAGGATTACATTCCTCCTATATTTTAGAAATACACAAGGAAGGGAGGATACTCGAAGGAGCATATCAAGTGGTTTATTGATCATTTGGGGCCCATTGCAATAATAAGAAGTTAAGATTGAGGGAGTTTTCTAAATCCTTCACTGATAAAGCATATACCGGGTACTCTCACTTAGCTTCGAAGAGTGTCTCAACATGGGAGGAGATGCACGTTCTTTTTGTTCAGAAGTTCTTTCTGGAAGAAGGAAAATTTACGTTGACACAGTTGGGAAGGGAGAAGCAACGACCAAGAGAGGAGGTGGTGACATACGTTCGAAGATTCAGAGAAAGGTCCCTCAACGTGAGGGAGGAGGCTAAGGAGTCAAAATTTATTTGGATTTGGCTGAAGATTTTCTCCCGGAGTACATATGTCACCTTATAAATGAAATGCACGAAGGAACCTTTGCAGGGTTTTTAAAAGCAACAAGAAACCTCTTGTTGTTTGTACGTCCAAACCCGATCGTGATGCCTATATTATTCAGGCAACTAATACAACCCATTGTAGTACATGGCTAGCTCCCACGAGTGGGATACAACGATAGAGGAGAGGGGGCCAAGCAGCTGAAGAAGGACAATAAGAGGAAGTTTGGCAAAAATAGAGAGGATACACCACCGTTTCCTTGTACCATTGAAGATGCCGTTAATTCCTACAATGTCATGGTTCAAGGGGGACAATCTATGAGCCTAAGAATACTTCAGCAATAGAGCCCGAAGAAGAAGTGAGAGATAAACCAAAATACTACCAGATATATCCAAAGATTGGCCATCCAATGGTGACCTGTTTGACGCTGAGAAAGATCATAAGTAAGCATATAAAGGCGGAGACTTTGTAGATCCCTCAAGAGAACGTCAACAATAACCCACTACCAGCACATGCAACTAACTTGGTAGTTTCTTATGATGAAGAAGTTAAGAGGGAGCCAAGGAAACTAGTGGTGGAGCAAGGGATGTGAAGGATATGTATAACCTTAATAGCGAGGAAGTAGACCAAGGGCTGGAATACCGTGTTGTATCATAGTTGCTCAAATTCTCATGGTTCTTGAATCAGGTGGGAATGCCAAAGGAAAGCAGACTGGATAGAACCTAAGTGATTTTGGACATTGCACGAAAGAATGTAGTTCCATCGTTGAGATGGAAGGGGCCCATGGCCAGGATGGTAAGGAAATTCCTGTCCGAAGTGGCTTTTGGCGATGCCAATAGAGCTGTAAGGTTCCCTCACAATAGACCTTTATACATGACGACAAGTATAAATGAGGTATGTTTTGCGAGAGGTCTAATGGATGGGGGAGAATTTATAAACATCATTCCCATCAACTCATTCCACGCATCCAACATCTGTGAGGAAAGATTGATACCAATGCCTTTGGTGATCTCTGGTTATGACAATCAGTTCTTCAAGTCAATTGGGTATATGAACATAAGGATTCTAATGGGGAACCTCACTTTACACATCAAGTTTCATATGATTAAGAGTACTACTTCCTACCATATTTTGATAGGAAAGGCGTTGATCCACAACCATGGCTTAGTTCCTTTGACATATCACCAATATGCTAAAGTAAATATGAAAGAGGCTCACTTGATGGATGAAGCATTTTATACAGAGATGGAAGAGGATGCAAGAGTCCTGATAAGACGAATAGAGGGATACATATTTCCCTCTATTAGAAAAAAGATGGGGGCCTGTGAACGGTCAGAGTAGCGAAAGAGCAAGTAGGAGAGAAGTAGCTAAGGAGGTTTACCAGATTGATCCCAAACCTCAGAATATCTCTAAATAACTAAGATATAGGATAAAACCCAGAATGGACTCGATAGAGCATGAGGTCAAATGACAAAGCAGACTGATCAAGTTTTTAGGAGATAGGTTGGTAGAAGCTTCAAGAGATAGGAAATAGAAGGTAGTCATAACGGCCAATAGGTAATATAAGAAAGTGATAACAAAGGATGTTAGGGTGATCTATCGCCTTTAAAGGCATGGGCGAGCTGTCGAAGGAGCTGTTACTGAGGCTGACCCAGTTTATGAATGTAATCTAGTGGACCAACAAGAACAATGCATGGTCATAGACAACTCAAACATATAAGAATTTATGGAGGAAGTAGAATAAGTACTATAGTACATGATGGACCGCCCAAAGCCGTAGGTGAAGGAACTAGAGAAAATTAATAGTCAAAAAAGGAGAAGATCCAAGGCCCATCTTCATTTCGAATGATCTGAGCGCGGAGAAAAGAAGGGCCTTGATTAAGCTGATTCAAGAATACAAAGACGTCTTTACATGGAAGTACACATAGATAGAGGGGTTGGATGAAAATATAAGTTTCCATATGCTCAACGTTATGCCTTTAGTCATACTGGTGAAGCAAGTTATAAGAACTTACAAGCTATATTTGAATTTGAAGATTAATGAGGGGGTCCAATGGTTTCTAGTTATAGGGTTCATCAAACTGATCCAGTCCCCATTTTGGTTGTCTAACATTATCACAGTGGGAAAGAAGGATAAGAACTATATACAGATCTGCGTGGATTTCAGGGACTTGAATAGAGCTTACCCAAAGGATGAGTTCCCACTACCCTCTATTGATAGCTTGATCGATGCAACTGCCGGACATGAAATAGATAACTTCATGGATGGGTGTGTGGGATACAACCAAATCAAGATGGATCTAATAGATGTAGAGAAAACAACATTCAGGACTCCGTTAGGCAATTTCATGTACAAAGTGATGCCGTTCGGGTTGAAGAATGCTATAGAAACATATCAGAGAACGATGATGGCCATTTTCCATGACTTTTTTCACAAATTCTTATAATTTTATGTGGATGATTTGGTCATCAAATCAAAGAAGGAAGAATCTCATCTGAATAATTTGGGGAAGGTGTTCATTCGGTATATGAAGTACAAGCTGAAGATGAATCCACTAAAGTGTGCCTTCGGAGTTACAAGCGAGAAGTTTCTGGGCTTCGTGGTGAATCGACAAGGAGTGTAGATGGACCGGGACAAACAACGATTAATCCTAGAGATGTCATGTCCAAGGATGTTGAAGGAGCTCAAGAGTTTCCTCGGTAAAGTCTCCTACCTCAGGAGATTTATGCCATGACTGGCCGAGATAAATCATCCACTAATGGTGCTGCTACGAAAAGGCACAAAGTTTACATGGGAGGAAGCTCTCCAAGAATCGCTCACCAAGATAAATAAACTATTCACTTCTCCACAAATGATGATTCCTCAAAGGGCAGGGATACCGTTATAGCTCTACCTCATGTCTACCACCAGGTCTATCGAAGCTCTCTTAGTGCAAGATAATAATGGGCAAGAAAGGCTTGTATACTATCTGAGAAAGATCATATATGGACCAGAGGCAAGGTATATTAGTATAGAGAAACATTGTTTAGCCTTGGTGTTTGTAGCATAAAAAATTAGACATTATACGATGTCTTTCATAATTCATAGTATGACAAGATGTAGTCCCATTAAGTTTTTATTGGCAAGGACTATTTTGATTGGGATAGCATCTAAGTGGTTCCTCATCCTTTCAGAATATAACTTGAAGTGTGTGGTACCTCGTGCAATTAAGAGCCAGGCATATACAGACTTATTGGAAATATTTTCATCCGGGATATTTGAGCCACCCTGTGAGATCATTCTCAGAGACGATTTGCAGGCCAACTTTTTAAACGCAAACCTTGAAGAGTGGACTATGCAGTTTGATGGTTCTTCGACAGAGAAGAAGGGGAGGAAGGGATTATTCTTTCAAAAGAGAAGGAAGAGATTTTCCTTTCCTATACGTTAGATTTCCCTTGCTCTAAAAAAGAAGAATAGTATGAGGCATTAGTGTTGAGATTACTAGAGGCCCTTTGGGGGGTCATCTGTTCACTGTACATCAAAGGTGATTCGAACTTGGTGGTCCTACAAGTGAATGGGGCATATGCGTTGAAGCATCTCAGCCTGGGGCCCTATAAAACAATCATCCAACGACTAGTCAACTAGTTCCCTCGGGTTAAAATAAGGATGCATCCTATAATGATGAACAAGCATACTGATGCTTATGCCACTATTGCTCAGAAATTGGCCATGAAGAGCGACACAACTACAATTTTGATATAATGAAAAATAGCTCCCTCGGTGGTATAAACGATTTTGCTGATGGAAGATGATTCAGATTGGAGAGGTGAGTTCACGAAACAGTTGGAGTCTGAGGAAGGAAAGATGGAACTCAGGGAGTCGGCATGGTACTTTATAATCCAAAGAAGTCTTACTTTAAGAACATCAGAGGATGGTTATCAAGGTGCATCCGTACAGAAGAAGTAGAGTAAATGTTGAAGAAGACACATGGCGAACATTATGAGACAACTGAAATCCCTCTATACAGAAGAATTCGGAGAGGGATAATTCTGGCCAACGGTGAAGCATGATGCAGTGGAATTATGATGAAGGTGCAATAAATGTTAACTTTTTTCAGGCAGTTAAATGTCACTTCATTGAATCTCAGGCAAATTGAAGGCATACTTACATTGATTTCATCAAATATGGAGTTATTCCTTCGGAGAAAATTGAAGTAATGGGACTTAAGAGAAGGGCCCCATGATTCTACATCTAAGAGTAGCGTCTCTATCGTAGGGTATACTTCAACAAGCCATTAAGTTACATCACAAGGGAGGAAGCAACAAAAGTATTAAAGCAAGCTCATAAACCAGCTCACACTGAGGGTCAAAGTTATATGACCAATTAATGACCTTAGGTTATTATTGGCCAACCATGAAGAAAGATTCTGTTGAGTTCGTTCGTAAGTGCAAGGCGTGCCACTTGTATGGAAACATGATCCATGCTTCCTCGGTGGACTTACACTCTTTGGCCACTCCTTACCAATTCCACATTTGGGCATTTTACCTAGTAGGGGAAATACACCCATCTTTCAGAGGAAAGATTTCGATATTGGTGGTAACAGAGTGTTTGATAAAGTGGGCTGAGGCAGTACCTTTTGAAGAGGGCAAAAGTAGGTGTGGTGGCAAACTTCACCAGGGAGTATATAATTTGTAGATTTGGGATTCTAAATATCATTCTCTATGATAATGGAACCCCATTTATTAATAAAAAAGTAACCAAACTCATAAATAAGTACTCCATTATCCATTATACCTCAATGGTGGTGTATCTTAAAGGCAACGGTCAAGCTGAATCAACTAACAAGACCTTGATTAATATTTTGACCAAGACGATGGAAGACTTTCCAGGTTTATGAGATGACAAGATTCCAATAGTTTTGTGGGCCTATCGAATAATAACAAGCAAACTCACAGGGTATATGTCATTCTCTCTTCTATTTGGAGTTAAAGCAATTATGCTAGTGGAGTTGGAAGTTCTCTCGGCCCCATATGCCTTGCAAAGAAGCCTGCTTCCTCAGAGTAGACACGTACAGTTGGAAGCACTGGATAAACACAGGGACAACGCGATGTAACACTTCTAAATGTACACGAAGTAGCTATCCAAGGCATATGACAACTTGGTGAGGCCAAAGAAGTTCGTAAATGGAGATCTAGTTCTGCTGGTAGGTGTGAAGCATATTCGAGGGCTCGCATTGCCTAAATTTACTATGAATTGGGAGGGACCTTTCATTGTGAAGTAGTCTCACGATTCAAGTTACTACTTAATCTCAAAGATGAAAGAGAATAAACCTTTCAAGATTAATAACAAGTGGTTAAGGTTTATCATGTTTGAGCGAGTAACCTCATTTAGAGACTTATTTTATGTTCAGTTGTTGAAGTTATGTTATAATTCATTATGAGTAATTTCTTTTATTGTGATTCTTCTCATGAGTTAAGAAGAAAGAGTTTACTTGTAAATTATAAGAGTTTAGTCTTTGTAATGAATAGAATTTTTTTTTAACAAATAACAAAGCATGACATGGTAAAAAGAAATTTATTTTTCATTCATATACTCAAAAAGGGTTACAAAATTGGGAGCTATTTCCCAAGAATTACATATGAGAAAATGAAAAAAATTATAAAAAGGGACTTTAGCCCATAAGAAAACACATGTCAGGAGA
The DNA here is from genome assembly GCA_949130495.1 of Sambucus nigra. NCBI lineage: Eukaryota > Viridiplantae > Streptophyta > Magnoliopsida > Dipsacales > Adoxaceae > Sambucus > Sambucus nigra. Next base: position 326,056,575 of record OX422218.1, read on the forward strand.
GGAAAAGAAATTCCCAGGCAAGTTCGAAGAGGCTTCCAAGCACGTTCGTTGAGAAGTAGTAGAGCCTTCAAGCCTAGTCTAGACTTGTGCGCGCTAAATGACTAAGGCTTCACATTTTTTCTTAGCTTTGATCAGAGATTTTTCGGCAGCCTTAACCTCTTGATCATCTACTTCCAAAAGAGGGGACAACTCCACCAACCTAGCTTCCTCAGCTTGTTGGGTCTCTAAGTACTTCCTATAGAGATCCCTCAGGCTCTCCAACTAATTGCTCTTCAAAAGCTTCAAGTGACTAATAAACCAGTCGAGTCAGAAGCTGTCTTTGCCTAACTCCCCCGAGTTACCCAGATATTGATTGATGAGGGGCCTAGTAAGACTTGAAGTCTGGGTATTGATAACCTTAGCAATAACGTTTTCCATACCCTGGAGTCTATAGCTCATTACCGCTATGTTTGAATGGAGAAAATTAATAGTGAAGGTTTGGGGGTGATGAGTGGTAATTTGTTCAATGATAAAACGATGACACCCAGAGATTTGAGGAGACTGGAGAAGGATTGCGAGGCAAAATTCATGAGGAACCATGTTAGGTAGAGGAATCTCACAACCAAACTCTCTATCAGCTGGCAGATCGATAGTTGAACAACGATCGTTGTGATTTGATTCCTTTGAAGAGGCTAGTCCTTGATGAGTATATGTAATAGTCGAGGGACCACACTGAGTTGGATCTTCGGCAGGATCGGATTCCCTTGCGACCTAAAATGTAATAAAGAAGAATGAGTTTACGAAAAATCTTAACAAGTGTATATTCATTGTTAATTTACCATCATAGGTGGAGCTTGCAAAAAATCTTAACAAGTGTGTTTTCATTATTAAGTTACCATTATAGGTGGAGTTTGTAGAAAATCTTAACAAACGTTTTTTCATTTTTAAGTCACCATTATAGGTGGAGTTTGTGAAATATTTTAAGAAGTGCGTTTTCATTGTTAAGTCACCATTATAGGTGGGGTTTGCCAAAAATCTTAAAAGGTGTGATTTCATTGTAAAATCACCTCGAAGGTGAGAATTTGAGAAAAACTTAACAAGTTATTTTCATTGTTAAGGAAGCTATATTTTGCTTCTTATTCTTCGTTTTAACAAGCATAATGATAGGACTAATGCAAAAGTGGGAGAAGGCAGTAGTTACCTCAGTAGAAACTGCAGGAGTAACAACTGCACCCCTCTGGGTTTCAGCTGAACCTTTAGACAAAAGGATCTCATCCCTTGGCAAAGCACCTTCCCCGTGAAAAGACACAAGTGCCAAGATTGGGGAAGGTTCCACTAAAGTCGTTTGAAATACAGTTGTATCAACCACAACAGGGGCCAAAGTAACTCGTGGGCGAGAAGATGAACCAACTATAGCCTCAAGAACCCATGGATTCCTAGAACGAGAGGGAATAATGAGACCTGGAGAAAGTTACAAATAATATCAAAGTGTTAGACATAAGAAATACCACCTAAAAGAGGGAAAATGCACAAGAAGTGAGCTTACCTCAATAATGGTAGAAAAAGGGAAAAGCCCAGTGACATACCTCACCAGAGGGAAGTGAAGAAGTGAACTAGTGAGAGATATGGCCAGTTAGAAGCAGCTACAACCTGAAATGCAACAAAATACTAAGAATAAAAGATAACCAAGTTAAAAAGATAGCTAAAACTGAAAAAGATATGACCTATATAGGGCTTGAAGAGACTGAAATAACATCTGGAGGAACCACAGGCAAGGGAGATGACTCAGAAGAAGCCAAAGGAGTCTCCTCTTGCTGAGAATAAACTTCAACAGATGCAACATCTTTCCTAGAAGCCTCCTTTGGATGTTAGGAGGCAGAATGACAAGAGTATGTTAGCCTAGTCATGGGATAACCGAGGGAGGGGGGGAGCTGTAACGGTTTCAGAAACACCAAACTGTCCCCCTATGAAAAATCTCACGGGAGGAGAAGGTCTATCAGACGGATGCCCCTATAAAGGCAAAAGAAATTTATGCAAGGGTTATAAAATAAATTTAACTAAGGAAATTTTACTAGTTCAAAAAAGGGGAATTTTTAAGTGTTGAAAAATATACCTCTTGTTCTGGACAAGAGTGGGATGAAATAACCATGGGTGAAGATGGCGATGAGAGTACTGCAGAAGCTCCTTCAGTGGGAAAATGTGTAACTTTGGGACTGTCATAAAGGGTAATAGTCTCAAGGGGAGATGGAGGAGGAGAGGTCCTGGGACCAAGGGCAGTAGGTGGAGATTACACCTTGAAGGCATGCTTCTTCATGGTTTTTTGTACCCAAAGTGTTCTTCCTTATACCAGAACCATTAACAGAAGATAGGCCTTTAGAACTTCTTCTTCTTGATGTGGCTCCCTCAGTTAGATCTACTTAGATTGTGGGAAATGCGACTGGGGGAGGAACAAGAGGAGTGTGTCATTGAAACTCATGTTTAACACGTTCAAGCTCGGCTTGAAATTTTGCTTGTATCTCCCCACTTAAGTTTGTAAACATGGGAAGGGGAATAAAGGCAATGTAAAAGGCATCAATGGGGACTTGAATTTGGACTTGAATTTTAAGGAAGTCCCACTTTTTGAAGTCCTTAATTTTTTGAAGGGGGTTTGATAAGGCTCCTTGCTAGAAGCACCTGCGACAACGATACCTTCTCCGGACGCTCCTTCAGTAGGGGCAGTTATTTTCTGCATGGGAGATTTTTTGGGCCTAAGGGCAGCTATAATGACCAGAGGGAAGTAAGGAGGTAGCTCACTTGGGGGACCTTTGGGGGTGTTGCTCAGAGGGAACTCAACCCCCAGGATGGATTTGCTATTGAGACCCAACTCTAAGGGTGGGAAAGTCTGAACAACTGGATACATAGGGGGACTTTGAATAAATTCTTCAATCCTGTCCAGTTGTGTCGCCCAATACTTCAACGCAAAATCAAAAGTCACATACCCCTTACTAATAAGGGTAGGAATGGTGATTCAGTAGCTAATTATCAAGAAAATGGTAGAGGCAGCTGAAATGGTGTAAAAGGCACAAGCCTCAGATAAAGTGGCTCTGACATGAGACTCCTGGAAAATAGGGTGAGGAACCCGTTGGTCGTAACCAAACTGGGGAATGTAGCAATTGGGGTTATAGTGCTCTAAGGTATATCCCCATTAAGTATAAGAGGGCAGGTAACTTGGGGTTAGAGCAATAACAACAACAAATGAAGGTTCCTCAATGATAAGAACCTCAGAAGTAGGTTGGATCACTCTAGCTTCATGACTAAAAAACTTCCAAGTGTGGGCCAAATAGTCTTCACCGTAAGGCCTCATAAATAAGTAGCTGGGTTTATGAAAAATTAAACGGATGTCCTTTTAGCTTTGCTTCTTTTGGAAGAAAAATAGGCGATGGGTCTTGATGAGTTCTCCATATAGAGGAGGCTTCTAGTTGGGTGCTATTTCGGGATAACGGGTATACATGAAACCCGTTAGGACTATGGCATTGGCAAAATTGACCAAGTTATATCAACCCAAAGATTGTTCCATATTTAAGAGGGTCCTATTCAACCAAGTATAAAGAGATCCCAAAGCCATGACTGTCAGAGGGATATTATACCCCCTGGCCAATCGGATGAAAATACTGATAAGATCCCTACGAGGTTGATCATTGAGCTTACTGGGCGAGACAAAACGGAAAAGAATTATAAGTATGTATGCAGGTAACTCATGGGGTGTACCTTTGGCTCGGCCAAAATAAGAAGAAGTAGGGGCACGAAAGAAGTATCTAATAAGGGGGTGAAGGTAGCTTTGTTCGATGTACCAATGCATCTCCTGCAGATCTGGTCCAAGTCTGCTCAAGCTTTTGTTTCTTTCGCATCTAAAGTCTCATCATTATAAGGCGAAGTACCTATAGGCTTAAGCCCAAGTGTTTCATATATGTCCTCAAGTGTAAAGGTGAACTCCCCTCATGAAGCAATGGGAGAATGAGTTGTGATGCTTTAATGGGATACCAAGACCTATAACGCAACATTGTGTTTGGATAGAACGAACATCTCAAACTAGGTGGAACTATGAAGCCCAACCTTAGTAAGGGCATCATCGTGGGTGGACTACATATAAGCGTTCCAGGTAGCGAAATAGGATGGAGAACTACGAGGACCTTTGAAGTCAATATGAGAATGAGGGAACCTCATAGTTCCTTATGGGGGAAGAAACCCCAAACAATAAGATCTTCGTCTTCGTCACTTAGGAACAAGGGATAATACTTGGCAATAAAAGTGTAAGTCTTTTAGGCACCCAAGAAGTCATAACCTTTGCCAAAGATAGGAGAGCAGCGGTAAAAGAGAAGTTGCTCTTGGCGAGCTTTTAGTAGAGAGGTGACATCCAAAGCTGGGGCTGAGATAACAATGGTGGCAGGTGGAGAAGTGGTGTTGGGAGCAACTGGTGCCACTGGTGTGATGGACTAAGCCATGGGAGAAGCTTGGAGTAGAAGCTTGTAGGAAGAAAGAAAGAAAGAAAGAAAGAGAAGAGAAACCAAGTAGCGGTGGCAAAGAGAGAGGGAAGAAAGAGCTCCGATAAAGAAAATATTGAGAAGAACTCAACAATGGTGAATATGTTTTTTTTTCTCTCTCTAGCACTATGAAGACGATAATAGAAAATCAAAGTGTGAAAAGAAAAAAATGCTAAGTGTTGAAGGTATTGAACATTTGGAATCCAAATAGACAGTTGAGTTTTTCCACTAAATCACGTGCCTAGCTGCCCATAATGATTACAAATGGACACGTGGTGCTTTGATGAGTGCTCTAACAACGAAAATGATAATCTCACGTCATTAATGAGGTGACACTTGGGATAGAGAGTGGCTTTCAAAAGAAGTAATGATTTTTGGCGCCAAAATTTTTGAAATATATTTGTAACCAAAAAGCCCAATTAAAGAAAGTCCTCGCGTTATAATCCCGAACGATGGTACAACAGGTTGAAGATGCATTGGGGAGAATTTTAACTTCAAATCCAAGAAAAGGAGGTTGCTCGTAGCACAGTTCAAAAATTTCACGATGTCCCCTTGCCATAAGTCTAAACGGAGATAACTTTGACTCAGATACATCGGGGGAATTTTTTCTTGTTGAACAAGTTGAAATAAGGATGCCCATAACTCAAATACATCGGGGAGAATTTTACAAGTTCAAATGTCGAGAATTTTTCTCTCAAAGAAAATGAAGAGAATTTATATTCATAAGGGAGGTCCTAACGAAAATGGCAAGGAGTCAGATGTGACAGAAAAAATTTCCAAGGCATAATAAATGGTCCACCGGATGGAGAAATTTTCATGCAGACATTTTTTGTGCTCATAGCAAATCTCTACATAAAGGGGCAAATATAGGGGGGCTTAAAGCTAATCTCTCAATTAGAGAAAGCTTCCATAATTAACAAAAGAGACTAAATAGAAGTAAGCAACATGAAGACAACGAGGCAGCTCAGTGAAGCTGCTCAGCGAGACAGCTTAGCGAGGTAGCTCAGCGAGGAAGCTCAGTGATATAACTCAACGAGGAAACATTCAGAGAGAGTTTTTATTTATCTTTTATTCTTACTTAGCCAAATTGTATCTTTTAATTACATTGATTGTAATTTTATAACGATTGTAATATTGAGTGTGAGGTCAAATGGTACTCGCAGAGACCTGGCCTGGGAGGGCTTGGGAAAGCTCACATGCTCTATCGAATGACCTCACCGTGGGAACTTCAGAGGGACTTAATTTGGAGGATTAAGAAGTGAAGTAGAGTTAAGGCTTATCTTGAACATCTTAGATACACCTAGTAAAACACCGAGAGATATTTCATCATGGAAGTTTGTACAAAGTAACCTTGAGTTCCATCATATATTGAGCTTTGAGCCAAACAACCCTTTGTCAAATGTCACATCTACTTTAGGTGATGTCATTAGCCAGCTAAACACTGTCCAATTAAAACTTGAGTACACCATTATGGTCTTAAGGCTATCAGACAGTTTGGTGAGACACCTCTATCGTGACAGTCCTCTGACCCATAGTTTATAGGAAAAAGGTATGCCGTGGTATTTAATAATTATGACGTGAGGTGTGATAACCCATCAGGCATTTAATGATTGTGACGTAAAGTGTGAGGGGGATGTATTTCACACTATGAAGAATTAAAACTTCTCAGTAAAGGTGTGGGGCTATTTATTGGCCTTAAGTTCTTCAACCACTTCTGAGAAGAGGGAGTTCTTTCTAGCCAAAGAAAATGGATTAAGAGCAGAAAAGTTATTGCAAACCGGAGAGCTTTTACTCACCCGCCATTGTCATTTATTGTTAAGGTTTTAATAGTTAACCAGAGAGATATTAGAGGTTGTTGGTGTGTTGGTTGCCTTCCAAGGTGTATCTAGGGTGTTACTTCTCTCTCCCTTTGAATGAGTTGTTTTTGAGTTTCCTTTATCATCATTTGTGTTATACACGAGAGATTTGTGAGTTCAATCTGAGTGCTTATTATATACAATTTGTGTGTTCATTTGTTTTTGTTAAGAGTATTTTGGTTATCATTTATTACCATATCTATAGGAGTTACGCCTCTGTTGGTATTACTATACTCCCAGACTTCAAGGGGACTACCCTTTTACATTTATTACATAACGTATCAAATTATTGACTGGCGTGCATAATGATATGGACAAGATACCTGACATGCATTTTTTCCACCAAAGTATTAATGCTACTACTCTAAACATGTCTATAATGGTTGTTATCATAGGCTTTAACTACTGCCCAATAGATAGTTTATATGTTCAGTTAGAAAGAAATGTTGCTTATATTTTGTCATTGGTTGGTTGTACACATACACACTTTAATGGTACTAACTCACGTGATATGCCATGTTCTCCATCTTTGCGTCTGGTCAGCAACATTGTCAATGTTACTTCTCATTTTTATTTATTTCAATCGTTAAAAAATATTGGAACCAAAATTCACCTCACATATTATTTGGGATAGTTTTATTTTTTTTAATTGTGCGATACCCATTGTTAACATCTTTCATCGGTCCGAACACTGTCAAATTTGATGTCTACCGTTGAGTTCCAAAGTAAATACGTGAATCGACTTTTGATCTAGACTCTTTTGTTTAAAACTATCAATGATCTGACTTTTCTTCATTAGGAAACAAAAGGCTCATAAGACTTCCAAATTAACGTTACTTATTGCGTAGTGCAAACAACCATCCACAACCATATGCTCTATACGATTTTATATAGAGGTTAATTTACGTGTTTATTTGGTTCAATATTGCTGTCAAGAAATAAAGCACATTGTTAATATCACACGTCTATTATATACATACCCTTAAAGCAGCCTTAAGCAAAGGTGATGATCACATATATCCTTCCATACATCTCAAAATATGATTATCAAGTGGGACATTTATGTCATTGTAATTCATATTACAATAATGACCTGTAAAGTAAGATTAAGAGCAGATTAGGAATGGAATAGAAGAAAGCTAAAGCTTAGGAAATAGATGAAACACTCACTTAGAGCCTTAACAGCAGTCATTCATTTACGGTGGTCTTTATTTAATGGGCGATTATGTTCAAATACTATTACAAATTGTTTGTACTGAACAGAAAATACAGAATTCCCCTATCACGGATTTGACCTATACAAACCTCATAACATTTGGAACTTAGTAGTTGTATCTGAATAAAGTTTGCAATTGTTTAAATCCATATAGTGCAACAAAAGTATCATATTACCAGTATAAAGCAGTTATCAACTTGAAAAAACTAGCATATTCCCAGTATAAGGGATTTGTGTTTTTCTGTTCTAATACAATAACTATTAGAATTTGATCTCCCAACTAGGATCAACTAGGCTTTTTGGCATTAGGGACCTATAGATCTTACTGTCCATATATACTTTATTTCAAATTCCTTAATTGAGAAGGCAACAGACAATTATTTCTCCATATATGAAGCACAAATGTTGTCCGAATATTCAAATAACCTCAAAAAAGTAGGACACGTGTGCACAAAAAAATAAAAATAAAGTAAAAATATGATACTCCGTACATCTCAAGCTAATGGTCGTACTTTTCTTTTTAGTATGTCTCTAAACAAGAGTCCATTATCCTTTCTTGCACGTAATCAATTAACCAAAATCCACAATAGTGAAAAAGTTTAAATCTTAGCCATTGATTATGTATCCTTAAAATAATCATTTTTATATAGGGAAGGGACTAGAAATTTTGGAACGAGAGAGTAGTATTTCCTTTGTTTATGTGTACACATTATATTAATTTTTATAGTGCAACAAAATTAGCATATTGCCAGTATAAGGCATTTATCAACTTGAAAAATTTAGCATACTGCCAGTATAATGCATTAATAGTTTTGCTGTTCTAATACAATAGATGTTAGAATTTGATCTCTCGACCAGGCTCAACTAGGCTTTTTAGCATTAGGGACCTATAGATATCACTATCCAAATATGATACTTCCTCCATCTTAAGTTCAGGGTCCTACTTTTCTTTTTGGGATGTCTCTAAATAAGAGTCCACATTCCTTTATTGCACGTAACCATTAAACCAAATTCCATAATAGTGAACAAGTCACGAAATATAAGGGACGAGAAGGGAAGGAAGAGAATAGGATGAAATGATATGAAAGAAAAATGATGATCGAAGGAGAAATAGAGAATGAAGACAATGTTGTTAAGACGATGACATTGGAAAACAGAGTAACCAATTTTTAGGGTTTAAATGAAAAGCTATATGAAAAGTGGCGAGATGGATAAAATAAAAAGGACAAAAAAGTACTCAAATGTTTAGGGTATATTGAAAATGCAGGAAAAGAAAAGGGATGGAAAAGGAGCTGAGATATTTAAGGTTTAACGAAAAGGGAGTGGAGCAGAACTAAGAATGTGGGAAAGATGGAAAGAGAAGAAAAAAACTTATAGAAAATACATAGAGGAAGAAACTGGAAAAACTGTTTTTGTTAAACAAATAAAAATACATAAGTGAAAATAGTACAACAATCATGGATAAGGCTAATTCCATTAAAAGGTGTGCTCAAAATTAGAAGAGATAACCAACAATTGACAAATCTTATAAAAACATGGATCTTGAGATTATCCATCTGATATGGGATCATTTCTAGCTACCGACAACTCGAGTATAGGTTTTTACAGTAAATTTAAAACTCATAAAACAATTTTTCAACAATTAAAACAATCTTATTTATATAAAGAACTGAACATGTTACAAAGCATATTCACAACTATTGGAAGGACAAGAGATGACAATATTAATAAAATTGTGGAAATAACATGAAGTCGAGAAGATGACATTGATGGTAAGATGCCAAGTTGATTCCGAACATTGTTGAGATAGTTATTGACTTTTAAAGGACAACATTTTGATTACTTTTATGTGATGTTGTTGGAGGAAGGTTGTTTCAACATTAGCAGATGATTGATGCTGTCAAGTGTAGTTTCGTAGCATTCTTTTTTTACATTTAAATACTTTAGTGATTTGAGACATCATTCCATATTAATAATAAAAAATATTTGTTTAACATATTGTTAACTGGATTTTGCATTTATAGCCCATCACGGGAAAATCTAAATCGGCAACTCATATTACGTCCACTAAAATGGTTAATGCTAAGGTAATTACATTATACACACAGTTTAATTTTTACGCATCTTTAATAAATACAACAACCTGCATATTTGATATTTTGTTTCTTCAATAACAAAGCATATTTCTAATGTTATATGTTGTTATCAAATTGATTCAAATTTCTTGCAGTATAACTAATTGGTCATTATCACTTAATTGTTATTCTTACTTATAATTTTCCTAATACACAAGGTAATGCATGAAGCTAACATCTCATGTTATAAAAATATTGGTGCACCAACCACGGACAAAGAGGGATCTAATGATATGAATGACAATCAAGAATCAAGCTATCAGTCTACAGAACTTGCAATTGATGAGGAAGGAAACAACAGAAGATTATAACAAGGAATCAAATCTTTGATGTTTAATTAAATATATTAAATTACATGCATTAATTTACATCTAACCGTTATATTATAGTTTAGATATTCTAAAGATATAAAAAATGTCATTACTTGGTTGGGGCAAAGAAAAAGAGATCAAGGATTGAGGGAGTTAAAAAGTACTGGATGGATGAAGAATTTTTCTCATTTCATTAATTATTACATTGGGTGTTTAATTTTACGATCATAACGTTCAAGCATTTCATAAGAAGTTTAGTCATGTGTTCCATTTACAAAACTTTGTTCATTCTCATCTTTTTGTAACGCATTTAATTTGATACTAATAGACTTCATAACTTAATTCAATATACTTACATCTACGATCTATCTGAATATAATTATTATTATTGCAATTCAATTATATTACGTTATATGCATGAACGCCCGCGCATCGTGAATGTTACTTGCTAGTTTACAAAAGTAATGCAGTTCGAAAATTATTTGTAGAAATATTGCACTTACTGCATTCGTGATTCTCAACCTTGTATTTTCATTAAATTCGCAATTTCTAATCGCGAATTAGAATATGGTTAACTCGATCATTAATTATTTAATTCACATCACTACTTCAACTGAATTCGAGGTTACCAATCGCATTTTCTGCTAAATTTGCAATTGCTAACAATGAATTCAGTTAAATAATTTTAAAATGAATTCTCATTTATGAAATGCGGATTCAGAATGCTTACAAATTAGAATTAATCAATAACTTCATTAGGCATTATAATTTATCAAACACCTGAACCTTTTGTAAAATTCGCCACTTCCCTCCTTTTTTCTACTTCGCCTTCGGCCACTTTTACAATTCGTTCAATACAAGATGTATAAAGATGAATCATCAAGCAAGAAATCAAAGCATGCAGAGAAAGCACCACCGCCCAATGATACTTTTCAACGGTACATTGACCAAGTACCTTAAAGATTAAATGATTCATTCGATTACTTTATACTTGGACCAAGAAGTAGGGTTTAAAAGGCACTGAGAGAGGAGGACAAAAAAGTTATTAGTACACCCCCCAACACACACACAACAATTTATCTGAGTACGTCTTGCTATGCCCGAGTACGATGATGACTTATCCAAAGAACTATGGACAACAATGTTGAACTACAGGTATATGGAGTCCGGACACACAACCTTAGTAGAGATACGTAATATCCCAACCCCGAGCCATAAGGTAACTTATGTAAGTATTTCATTAATAGAATTTGGGTAAAATATATAGAGATTACATATAACCGAAAACATATTTCAAACGAGTTATTATATACACTTTAATACATATTTCAATCCATTTTGATATAATATAAAACCAAATAACACACAACATCATTTTAAATATAAAAATGCATATATGTATTAATTTGAAAACACTAACACTGAAAATTGTTGGAGTGGTGTTTGAAGGGGAGACTAATGATGGTCGGAGGTGGTTGGAATAGGAAAATTATCGATAGTGCGTGCTCCAGTGATATTTTGTTTTAAAAGTTTGAAATGTCTGTTGCGAGAAGAGGAGGAATTTATGTTCAGTGACTTCGTGAATGCTAACCACATATTCAGTCTAAAATATGAGCTTTTTGACACAACCCCTTGAGATAATAGCGTATTTTGACTTAACCTCCAAAATTTTAAAAATTAGACATAATCCCCCGAAGCCAAATGGACGTTAAGTTATGTTTAAAAACCCCTTGTTTGCTTTATCTAGATATGAGTTTTTCATATCTGAAATGAGTTTATCCATTAAAAATTAAAACACCACATGATGGTCTTCTATGACGCTTTAGCTTGAGAAAATTAAGAAGTCACTTCAAGTTCAAAAGAAAATTTTAACTTTAGAAATGAGTTTATCAATCGCACTAAATTATCTTCAACTCACCGGAGACCCCCAGTTTTAATGTTTCGGCCTAAATTTAACATCTTGTATCCACTACACCACAAATCAGAAATAGTCACGGATTTTAACTATGACCACGACTACGAGTCACTATTGAGATCCGTGACCATTTTTGGCGTGACCTAAATTAGTGGTTACAGATTTTATCCCTAACCCAAAGTGAGGGTCACGGCTGGAGCCTCGGGTAGTATATGGTTCCATAGTCATGGGCTTGGGTCATTATCCGAGGGACATGGACCTAATTCATGATCGTTAGTTGACTGGGGGTCACGAACCTGATTTATGACCAGTTATGAACAATGGGTCACAGGGAATGGATTAAAATGGTCATGACCCAAAGTCGTTACCCCTATTTTTTTAGAAATATAAATAAGAACATGGTCACGATCGACCATAACCATGTTCTTAATTATCTTTTCTAAAAAAATAGGGATAGGTCATGACTTTAGACCGTGCCCATATCAATTTAATAAAAAATTATCTTTAGGTAGCTTGAAGAAAAAACCTGTATTCAATAACTATATCATATTAATTTTTTGTAAATTTCAATAATATTCTCAACCAAGCATTCCGTAACTATGCGATCAGTCTCTAAGAGTTACATTGGTCCCGTGTGTTGTGTTTGTGCCCCTTAGGGGGCCGTTTGGGGGCTATTTTCTAGCGGTATGTTTTCAAGCCTAAGTCTGGTTATTTGTAAATTTTATTTATATTCTCAAACCGAATGTCCCGTGACGAAGAGATCAGTTCCTACAAGTTATATTGGCCCTGTGCGAGATGTTTGCGCCCCTTACGGGACCGTTTGAGGGTTGTTTGGGGTTTTCCCACCTTTAGTGCCATGTTTTCAAGCCTAAGTTTATTTATTTAAAAATTTTAGTCCTATTCTCAAACCGAGCATCTCGTGACTATGTAGTTAGTTTTTACGAGTTACATTGGTCCCGTGTGAGTTGTTATGCTCCAAATAGAGTCGTTTGGGGGATGTTTTTGGGTTTTCCCCTCTAGCGACATGTTTTTAGGCCTAAGTTTGGTTATTCAAAAATTTTAATCCTATTATTAAATTGGGCATACCGTGACTACGCGGTCAGTTTTTATGAGTTACATTGGTTCCGTGCGAGGTGTCCGCCCCCCTTACGGGTTCACCGTTTGGGGGTTCTTAGCGTTTCCCCCCTCTAGTAGCATGTTTTCATGACTAAGTTTGGTTATTTACAAATTTTAGTCCTATTATCAAATTAGGTAACCCGTGACTACATGGTCAGTTCTTATGAGTTACATTGTCCCGTGCAAGGTGTCCGTGCCCCTTGCGAGGTCGTTTGGGAGTTGTTTTGGGTTTTCCCCCTCTAGTGGCAGGTTTTCAAGCATAAGAATGCTGATTTGAAAATTTTAGTCCTATTCTGAAACTGATAATTCCATACTACGCGATCAGTTCCTACAAGTTATATAGGTCCCGTGCGAGGTGTTCGTGCCCTTTATGAGGCCATTTGTGGGTTATTTCGGGTTTTCCCTTCTAGCGGCATGTTTTCAAGCCCAAGTCTGGTTATTTATAAATTTTAGTCTTATTCCAAATTAGGCACCCCGTGACTACATGGTTAGTTCCTACGAGTTATATTGGTCCCGTGCAAAGTGTTTGTGCTCCTTGCGGGGACGTTTGGGGGTTATTTTGGGGTTTTCCCCACTAGTAGCATGTTTTCAAGCCTAAATATGGTTATTTGAATATTTTAGTCATATTTTCAAATCAAGAATTCTGTGACTACGCGGTCAATTCCGACGAGTTACATTGGTCCCGTGTGAGGTGTTCATACCCCTTACGGGATATTTTGGGGTTTCCCTCCCGGCGGCATGTTTTCAAGCATAAGTTTGGTTATTTATAAATTTTAGTCCTATCTGTGACTATGCGATTAATTCCTATGAGTTATATTGGTCCTGTGCAAGGTGTCCCTGTCCCTTATAGGGACGTTTGGGGGATCTCTTAGGTTTCCCCTATAACAGTATGTTTTTAAGCCTAAGTCTAGTAATTTGAAAATTATAGTCCTATTCTCAAATCGGCCATCCCGTGACTACGCGGTGAGTTTCCTACTTTAGTAAATGCAACTCAATATAATCTATCTTACTAGAGTTGTGTATATAGTGGCATCATAATTATCCTTCTAATTGTGGGTTATAGTATTACAAATAATCACTTCATTAACCATTATGTAGGAATAAAACATTTAAAAAAATTATGAATATCAAGTATATTAAAATATGAGTTAAAGTAAAGAAAACTTAGTTCCTGTGATCCATTGAGGTAGTGAAATAGAGTCTCTTGAGTTTGTGGTTAGACCAAATTGGCCCGAGCACTCCCCACATTTACCTTCTTTGACTATGCATAGGTCAATGTATCGATGTCTCATTCTAAGCATAAAACATGAGGCGCTAGATTTTTGAATGTGTTCTTCCATGCTTGAGCCTTTTCTTCAACTCTAGTTTTGGCACGCTTCAACTGCACAACATTGTCGTTGTTTAGTAGCCTATTGTATTTCTCTTGAGCCCTATTTTCTCAAACGAGGTACAATCGGTTGTCCTCGGTAACGAGATTGAATTTCTCTCTCAGATGTTTAACTTCTAACCTGAAGCTTTTTAAATCAACTTCTACCTCGAGCTTTTCCTACACAATTTCCCCGTGTTTCATTTCTATGGCATCATATTTGGTTTTCATGATTGATTCTCGATTCATCTAAATTTTTCGACATTATCGAAATCGGTCGTGTAAAAGGATGACCGGATCAAAAAATGAGCTCCGAGATATTGAAAATTTAGGGGAGAGGGAGAGACTTTGTAGGAGAGGAAGAGACTTCTCTAGGAGACCAAAAGCCAAGAGTGATCTTACACAACCAACATCGCCGGAAGTTGGCCAGAAAAAAGGAGGAACACCAGTAGAGTTATCTTTTCCAATGGTTCAGACCTACGAATTAGAGGCAAGTGATTAACTATTGAAAATTTAGCATGTATATTGCCCATGTTAGAATAGTAGTAAAATTCTGAAAAAATTGGATGAAACCGAAGATGAATTATGATGATTTTAAATGAATCTTTGAAATGAGAATTATGTAGGATTGATCCCTTTCTTAATATAGAATTAAATCCACGAAATTTGGGAATCCTTTGGTGAAGAAAATCTGGGATTTATAATTATTCTTGAAGAAATGATAAAATAAAAGGTTTCTGAATTTTAAGGGAAATAATATGATTTAATTGAAACTTCTTGATGAATTTAAGGTTAGAGATCATTTATATATCTTGTTATATCTTTTGGGATGAATTATGAGGAGTTTGGGAATTCTTAGTAGTGGTTTTGATGATGAAAAATTGTAAAACTCATTGGTAAACTTATGTAAAAATATGGGCAAAGATCTGATCGATCGATCGACGGACGTAAGAATGTTGATCGATCGACTGATCGTTTAATCGACCAAAATCGTCGATCGATTGACTCTTCTGGAAAATGTGATTTGTTTTCCTTTTAATTTTTGATTAAATCCCAACTTTAAGAAATCTTTAGTGTTGATTAATTGAACATAATGGGACTTAGGGAAGGGTAGTAGGATATACTTAAGACCTGGAAAGTATTATTATGTATGGGATTTAATGGTGAAATTTACGAGTGTTAACCAAATGAGTTACGGTTGAAAATTATATAAATTGGAGTTTAAATCAAATAAAGGATAACTTAAGGTTAGTACCAATAGTAAGAGGGTAATTAATTACCGGAATAACCTTTGGCTTATATGGGATTAACCCTAAGAGATGGAATAAAGGGTTAATATTGAATTAGGTATTATCGAGAAATAAACCTAATTGAAGATAATTTTAATTCATAGAAATTTGGGAGTTGTGATGACATGAAATAGTAGGGCATTGACGTTTCCTACTGAATTTACATGAGGAATAAATGATTACCCTTCGAGTGATGAGAGAAGCTCGGGAATATACTTTAAGAGGTAAAGTCATAATCTGTAAATATGTAGGATATTAGAGATAAATATACTACGTATGGAAATATTTATATGGGTTGTGCGTGTGACCTATTGCTATTGTATATAGGTGGGGTGAATACCTATATTATAATTTATTGTGTGTATGACATACCTACACTGCTTGCTATCGGGATGGAGGTTTCGCGTTGTGGACGATCTTATCCTAATGAGCCCATTTGGGAGATTTTAGATTTTTACCCTGAGCATAGGACCTTGGACACGTGCTAATAGTGTAAATGATAGTTTCGACGATTAAATGGGAACGTAGGTATGTGTGTGATCCATTTGGCTGGGGAGTATGCTCACCTATAATATATGTGTTATGTTATTTTTAGTTTGTGAGAGACGCAAAACCAATAGTACTTCATACAATGAGAGATGTATCAGGACTTGATCGCAGAGTATGCACGCGTCGCAGGTGTGTCTGGGAGGTGTCGTACTAGTATATATAATAATGTGATGAATATATATACTGTGATGTAATCTACTGTGTGAGAATTATAGATTAAAATTTATACTATGATGAAATCTACTATGTGAAATTGTAGATAAAAATGAATAATGAGATCTGATCGAATTAAGAAAGTGAATACTTAATCTTAAAGATGTGAAAGCCTAGTTCATATTAAAGAGAAATGAACATGTTTAATTATCATACGTATTATGTGGAAAATACGGGGAAATGATATGGGATAGAATCATAATTGAAAATCTTAATTTAGAAGATGATAAGTTACAATAGGCATGCACACTAGATGAGAGGTGAGAATTCTCAAGCGAGAGGCCGGGAAGCTAACATGTACATAATAATTACTTAATTTCACTTATTAAGAACTTGCTATTTTAAAAATCTTTTACAATCGGTCTTTGACCCGTTTCCTTGAATATTCTCTTCTCTATTGTATCTTGTACATCAGGTGTCCAGTATCAAGAATTCCGGCATAGAATATGGATGTCTCGAAGGGTTATAGCTGCTATTGGGGATGCAAACTTTGTTCAGACGCTTCCAATCTATTGATTCATACATCTGTAGTGTCTACTTTCATTTAGGGCATGTCGCCTAGGATTCGAGTTATTTCATTTCTATTCCAGAGATTGTAATTATTTATGTCAGTACTGTGGATATTAGTTTTAATTTGTGGTAATGATATATTTTAACTGGATTGTTATTCTAGTCACATTTCTTCTTCTTATATTTAGTTCAATTGTGATGTGATGTTTCTACAAAATAACCTACATTGTGGAATGGTTGTAATTAAATTAAAAATGGAAATTTTTTGACACTATCTTAATTAGTTATTAGGTGAGATAATAAAGATTTTTTTTTCAACAGTGATGCTAAGAATGAACCAACTGGATATTTTGATTTAATTTAATAAAGGACTGATCACCCGATATTTAATTAGGCAGGGTGTCACATGTGGTAACAGAGCATCAGGTTATAGTACCCTTAGGATTTGTATGACTTTTTACTTTTCAACGTAGAGTTCTTTGATGTAGAGACCTATTATTAGGATGTTGTATTCCTCTGCATATTACGACTTACGTGCTCCTGCTAAGAAATATAAGTGATGTAATTCTTGTATGAGATCGGTCGGGCATCGATGATTAGCGAGGGTCGTTAGAAGGATAGCAGGAGGAGGACCCAGCTGAAGAGATAGATTATTTTAGAAATTGGTTTTTGAGATAACCCCCCCCCCCTAAAATTGTTGTTCAGGCTGAGGATTATAAAGGAGTTGCTCGAGAGCTGTAGTTTCCCAAGCACCATCGTAAATGACATTTGTGCCGTTTTAAACTTACCCGATACTGTCAGTGAAGGGTGAGGGAGTTGAAAGGACTTTTGTGAAGGAATAAATCCAAAGGCAATTATGTAGGGTGAAGTGTAGTAACACCCAGGACTTGAAAATTTCTAGTGAACTTTCTTGCTCAGGGGAGCAATCTAAAGTGATGAGAGTTATACATCTCATATAAAGAAGCATACGTGAAGCTAAAATGAGAAATTTGGGTATGGTTCGACCATGAAATCGTCTATTTGATGTTTTAATCGGGTTATGAATGGAATTTTGAAACTTATTGGGCAAGAAAGAAAGCCCAATGCGAGAGAGTAGTCAACTTGCTTAACGAAATCCTTACCCCACGAAGAATGGGATACATATTCATAAGAAGAGTTCATTGTGTGGAAGAACTCTTGAGTTAAATACTCAAGTGTAGATGGAAAATGTGATGAAGACGACTAGGGGTGATGTTCACCAAGAAATTTGTTAATGCCCCCAGAAGAAAGGGAGCCAGGAGGGTTGGGATATCTAGCCGAAGGGAAAGATTGAATTCAACAGTATTAGTGGAACATCACCGGAAGGTATACCCACAAGGGGACCTATTTAAATCATTACTAAGTGGTGATGAAATCGGCCAAGACCAGCAAGGTCGACAACGTGTTTCATAGGACTATTAGAGCCAAAGGAACAATGGAAATAGTAATTGGGAGTTGAGACGGCCAAGTTCGAGAGAAGGAAATTCCAAAATTGTTCAGTAGGACCAATAATGAGGAAATTGTCCTACGTATAGAGATTAGAACTACTAGTGTTGAATGTGTCCATATTGAGAAGTGAGGCCGATAAGAATGGGAATGGTAAACCATGCCAGTTAGGCATAATAACTAGAAGAGTGAGATTTTCAGTGGAGGAATTGGTTCAAGAGAATTGGGCCCAAGAATTTATAACCCGAGAGTGGCGGGTTTAGGCAGGATCAGTGGAGTCCTCGGTACTAATAACATACCGTATTTCAGGATTGATGAGGCCCATGAAGTAAAAGGGAGGCTAGTAAAGCCATAAGTGAGGCCTAGAGATTTTGGGCCAACATTTCAGTGATGGGCGTGTAAGCCACATACCAGAATAATTTGCCCACTATGAGGAGGGGACAACTATTGGATGAAATCCTAGATGTATAACGATTGCAGATGCTCAAGGTCGTGTTGGTAGCTATGTGCTGGGACCCTATGATTAGGCGAGACTGGTGAAGTCTTGGTTTCATCCTTGTGGGTAAAGGATTAATTCAAGTGACATGGGTGTGTTACAATATATATTTATATATATTTGAATTGTTAACACTAGAATTCGAGTGTGAGTCGAGTTTAGTGGGTAAGTTAGTTTTAACCGTCGGATTGCAAATGTATCTATCGTTGATAACAGGGATTTTTGATGTCGCTCACGAGTGAGCCGGGTGAGCACTACGAGCATATTTTATCGTTATAATTTAATACTGCTTTGAGTTAGCAAAGTAGAGCTTATTATGGTAATGTGTAGTGATTAGTTACCGAATATTTGAACGATAGCAGATTGAGTGATAAGACTATCATACTGGATACTCCGGGTGAGTAATAATTACTTTTGTGAGGCGCCACCTGAAATAGAGTTGGGCCTATATATATGTATATACGAAAATTCCATGGTATCGTAGACTTTTGTGAGTATGTTGTCTAGTTATATGTGATCCCGGTGCGTAGGGATTTATTTACTGATGTGACCTAGGATACATTATGTTCTTTATCGAGCTGCGAGCTATAGCTCGTTATATATATATATAGTGCCGAGAACTTGGGATAGTGAGACCGACATGTTTCATATTAGTTTTAAGGGACATAAGTAGATTTTTATGTCCATATACGGAGATTGTGGGAAGGCATATATTATGAACTAAGGGCCTTACAGATCTCAACAACCGACTATGTTAGCTAGTAGTGTATTGGGGGTTCCTTGCTTGGATTTCGCTTTACGAGACATCCCACGCATGAAACTAGCGAACATCGAAGTTCGAGAGAAATTTGGACGATAGTACAAGGATTTCGTACCTTGGTCATTGTGCAATTACAAGAATATAACTGAGAGTTAATAATTCCATTATGACTTGTGGCCGGTAGAGTCACCTAGTCCTATTATCATTATGCATAGTACAATGATGCCACTGAAAGAGTGATTAAGTTTTGAATAGTGGGGTGGTTTAGTGTACTCCTACCATATCAATATGCCAAGTGCGCGAGAATTAATTTAAGAGGGGTACATGTCATTGGTGTAATAATGCGTGAGATATAGGGTGTATGGGTGCCCTAGGTGATTGAATCAGGCAGTGGATTATGATTGTCATGTGAATTCAACAACATCTAGCCAGGAAAGTCAAATCTTATTTCGTAAGATTTAGCAGAGGCCTACGTTTCACAAGAAACTGAATTTTTAGAGTGGGGGAAGGACTAGTGACACGCGGTGAGGCAAAGTCACATGAATCACAGTTAGAGGTACATTTAAGAGAATATAAAATGTATCATGTTATAAATAACAGTGGTGATGGGATTTAATGAAGAGATATATTTCTAAATTCGTTTTGCAATGGGTCACCTGTCTATTGCTAAAAGGAGGACCATCCAATACCAGTAGGGGTTTCTCAACCAGTAGAATGGGAGAGCATTCCAAGGATTTTATCGCGAAGGTAACTACTTCCTAGACGGGTTACGATCCTAAATGGGTGATAGTGGATCGGTTGACTAAAGTAGCTTACGTTATGCCAATTATCGTACTACAAGACAACATGAGTCGATCTTTATAGATGAGATAGTGAGGTTACATGGGGTACCGCTTGATATTGTGTCCGATTGGGGCAAGATCTTTGTCTTTTTATTTTAGAAGAGTGTTTACGAGGCTATAGGTATCGAGTTGTGATTGAGTACGACCTATCATCCGCAGACGAATGGGCAGAACAAGCGTACTAATTGGATGTTAGAACATAAATTATATGTGTACCGTGAATCTTAGGGAGGATAGGAGCAGTAACTTCCACTAATGGAGTTTGTGTACAATAACTCTTATAAGTCCACTTTAGGCTATGGTGCCAATAGAAATAGGGCACGGTAAGCCCTGTTGTTTTCCTGCTTCTTAATAAAAGGCGAGGGACCAAGTACTATTACGAAGATCAGAGATGAGTTGATACTTAATATATAATGTGTGTAAAATATATACTACAAAATAACCTACTTCTGTGTGATCGTCCCTAGACGAGATCGTATAAGAACGATTAATCTACTAAAGTGTGAATAGTAAAAGGCTAGATAGTGAATATCTAAAGTAAATTTTAAGTAGTGTAACTTAAACGGTAAGGCTTGGGAAAGAACCCACGTGACAGGGTAACCTGGGGTTTACAAAGAACATTTATGAGGTGTTCATTATTAAGGGTATTTGATAGCGTACTGTATGGGCGGTACGGAGTAGTTTACTTGTAAGCGCGAGATTGCGATGCGCAACGTATAGTCGAGTTGTTCTTATCTGGTATACTTTTTCTGAATTTCAGGAAGAAATTCCATTGTAAGAGGGAAAGTATGTAACACCCCGTATTTTTAATGACTTTTAAAATGGGATTAATTAGAATTAATTGTGGGATAATTAAAAATTAATCCGAATTTAAATATTACTCAAGAATAAAGTAATATGTGATTTATGTTGAATATTACTTGCGATTAAAAGTAATATATATGATTATGATTTTATAAAATTATCGCACTTAATGCATATGACAATTGCGGTAATTAAGTCGGGACGCGCGTGTGAGTCGTGTCAAGCCTATATTTATATAGAATGAAAACTAAATTATTTTTATGTCATCCTAATGGTTGTTTTGACTGAACCAAAGTGTCCGAAAGGGTTTAAATAGTAAAAAAAGTATACCTAGGGGATTACTTTGGGTCTCGAAGCAATTTAAAACCAAATAGACAGCCCGGAGGGGTGTTTTGGTCATTTTCCAAATTGGGTGAATAGTACCCACGAAATTTTGGTAATATTATATAAGTGTAGAGGTGTTGGGATTTAGGTTCATTCACCAAAAATCAAAAGGAGTAGAGTTCTATAGGAGACCAAAAGCCAAGAGTCATCTTACACCACCACCACCACCGCTGAAAGTTGGCCGAAAAAAGAAGGAACACCAGTAGAGTTATCTTCCCCAACGGTTTAGATCTACGAATTAGAGGCAAGTGATTAACTATTGCAAATTTAGCATTTATATTGTCCATGTTAAAATTGTAGTAAAATTCTGGAAAAATTGTATGAAACCAAAGATTAATTATGATGATTTTAAATGAATCTTTGAAATGAGAATTATGTAATATTGATCCCTTTCTGAATATAGAATTTAATCCATGAAATTTGGGAATCATTTGGTGAAGAAAATCTGGGATTTATAGTTGTTCTTAGAGAAATGATAAAATAAGAGGTTTCTGAATTTTAAGGGAAATAATATGATTTAAGTGAAACTTCTTGAAGAATTTATAGTTAGATATCATTTATATATCTTGTTATATCTTTCAGGATGAATTATGAGGAGTTTGGGATTTCTTGGTCGTGGTTTTGATGATGAAAAAGTGTAAAACCCGTAGGTAAACTTATGCAGAAATCTGAGCAAATATCTAATCGATCGATCGACTGATCGATCGATTGACCAAAATCATCAATCGATCGACTCCTCTAGAAAATGTGATTTGTTTTCCTTTTAAGTTTTGATTAAATACCAACTTTGAGAAATCTTTTGTGTTGATTAATGGAACATAATGGGACTTGGTGAAGGGTAGTAGGATATACTTAAGATCCGAAAAGTATTATTATGTATGGGATTTAATGGGGAAATTTATGAGTGTTAACCGAATGAGTTACGGTTGAAAATTATATAAATTGGAGTTTAAATCGGATAAAGGATAACTTAAGGTTAGTACCAACAGTAAGAGGGTCATTAATTACTGGAATAACCTTAGGCTTATATGGGATTAACCCTAAGAGATGGAATAAATGGTTAATATTAAATTAGGGATTATCGAGAAATAAACCTAATTGAAGATAATTTTAATTCGTAGAAATTCGGGCGTTGTGATGACATGAACCAGTAGGGCATTGATGTTTCCTACTGAATTTACATGAGGAATAAATGATTACCCTTCGAGTGATGAGAGATGCTCGGGAATAGACTTTAAGAAGTAAAGTCATAATCTGTAAATAGGTAGGATAATAGAGATAAATGTACTACGTATGGAAATATTTATATGGGTTGTGCGTGTGCCCTATTGTTATTGTATATAGGTGGGGTGAATACCTATATTATTATTATTTATTTTGTGTATGACAGACCTACACTATTTGCTATCGAGGTGGAGGTTTCGCGTTGT
The DNA here is from genome assembly GCA_949130495.1 of Sambucus nigra. Lineage (NCBI taxonomy): Eukaryota > Viridiplantae > Streptophyta > Magnoliopsida > Dipsacales > Adoxaceae > Sambucus > Sambucus nigra. Next base: position 326,079,730 of record OX422218.1, read on the forward strand.
AGACGATCTTATCCTGATGAGCCCATTTGGAGGATTTTAGATTTGTACCCTGAGCATAGGACCTTGGACATGTGCTATCGGTGCGAATGATAGTTTCGAAGGTTGAATGGTAACGTAGGTATGTGCATGACCCATTTGCCTGAGGAGTATGCTCTCCTCCAATATATATGTTATGTTATTTATGGTTCGTGAGAGAAGCAGAACTAATAGTCCTTTATACAACGAGAGATGCATCAAGACATGATTACAGAGTATACACGCACCGCAACCGTGTTTGGGGGTGCCATATTGGTATATATAATAATGTGATGAATATATATACTGTGACATAATCTACTGTGTGAGAATTGTAGATTAAAATTTATACTGTGATGAAATCTACCGTGTGAAATTGTAGATAAAAATGAATAATGAGATCTGATCGAATTAAGCAAGTGAATAATTAATCTTAAAGTTGTGAAAGCCTAGTTCATATTAAAGAGAAATGATCATATTTAATTATCATACGTATTATATGGGAAATGTGGGGAAATGATATGGGATAGAATCGCGATTGAAAACCTTAATTTAGGAGATGATAAGGTACGTTAGGTGTGCACACTAGATGCGAGGTGGGAATTCTCAATCAAGATCTTGGGAAGCTAACATGTACATAAAAATTGCTCAATTGCACTTGTTTAGCACTTGGTATTTTAAAAATCTTTTACAATCGGGCTCTGACCCGTTTTCTTGCATATTCTCTTCTCTATTGTATCTTGTATATCAGGTGTCCAGTATCAAGAATTTCGACATAGAATATGGATGTCTCGAAGGGTTATAGCTGCTATTGGGGATGCAGACTTTGTTTAGACGCTTCCAATCTATTGATTCATACATATGTAGTGTCTACTTTCATTTAGGGCAGGTCACCAATGATTCGAGTTATTTCATTTCTATTCCAGAGATTGTAATTATTTATGTCACTACTGTGGATATTAGTTTTAATTGGTGGTAATGATATATTTTAACTAGAGAGTTATTCTAGTGACATTTATTCTTGTTATATTTAGTTCAGTTATGATGTGATGTTGCTAATTAATATTTCGCATTGTGGAATGGTTGTAATTAAATTAAAAATGATATTTTTTTGACACTAGCTCAATTAATTATTAGGTTAGTTAATAAATAAATTGTTTTTCTACAGTGATGCTGAGAATGAACCAACTGGATATTTTGATTTAATTTAATAAATGACTGATCACCCGATATTTAATTAGGCGGTTTGTCACACAAGTGTTCCATGTCATGGCCTCTTCTATCCAAGGTACAATGAAAAATCGTTTTAACAGTGGCCCGAGGGGAAAATACTTCAAAAACTTTTGTGTAACTTGTGAGCACTTGCAATATTTTGCAGTCTCATTTTTCCATTCTCACAAACTACATGTCGAGGTTCACTTCATACAATACATTCATCCTTCTCTTCATGCTCTTTGCAGTATCATATGTAATTATACTTGCATTCTTGAATAGATTTGTACTTCAAACCCAAACCCTTCAAGCTCTTCTTCATTCTAGGATAACTATTTGGTAACGTGTTTTATCTTGGGAGAATGTCTGTAAATAAATTAAGAATTTCGATTACTATGTTGCTAGAGAAATAAAATTTACTATTCAAATTATTCAAACCAATCATTGCATATAATACCGAGTGATCTTTATCGCAATCTTTATAAAATAATTTAGTCAAGTCGGCTTTCAACCATATGTATTCCCAATCTTCTGGCAATTCAACATCAACTTGTTCATTTACTTGGTAATAATTCACATTATTTGTATCCATTGGTTGGTGATGGTGGTGGACTCCATAATCATCATCATCATCAATTAGGTTGGTCAAAGGACAATGTGTTGGTGAATCATGTACCACTTCTAATCGATGGGGTTCCGTTACACGATCGGGTATCGATAAATCTTTCAGAACATAAGGTACATTCTTTTCACCATGGTATATCCATATCTTACTAAATTCCACACTTTAGTAAATGCAAATCAACGTCATCTAAAGACTTATATTTTTCGTTCATACAATGGGGGTACGGACACATAATCTTGTCACTTTTGAGATTTCTATAAGCGTATTTAATAAATTCTGGAATACCATTTACATGATTACAAGATATTCGGCAACTCTCGCCCATTATTGTAGGAAACCCCTTAAAAAATCTTCAAAATTCCTATACTAATAGGTTGAAATAAAGGTCATATTTCTTACAAGAATGTACAATTCTTAATTTAATCAAATTATTCAACACAACATAAACTCAAATTAAACAAATTAAAATGACTAAAATAGAGAAAATATTTTTACAACTTGTTTTCTAAATATTAAAAATTGTTAAACATTGTTCATGGCCTAGGCTTGACCAATAAATAAACAGTCCAAGTGATAAAACAATTTGCGTAATATTTCAGTGCGTTTTGTTCTCCTCTATTAACGTGCACAAGTATATCTTTGCAACGATGGTATACTTCATTAACCCGTATTTGAACCTCACCCATCTGCAAAGGGCGATTATGTACTGGAGTTCCAACAATTACGAAAAAAAGTGTGCACACGCTAATAACCCTATTATTAGTTAAGTCCTTGAAATAGTACTGCTCACTATAGTCACTGTGAGTTGATGACAATGATTGAAGGAATGTGACATGTGGAGGTACTGGGAAGGGGAATGATGAAGTAGGTGGCATTTGTGACGGGAATGTTTAAGGAGGTGTCATTTGTGAGGGGAAACCTTAAGAGGAAGGATAGGTGAAACCTTGAGAAGGAGGGTAGGGGATTTCTTGAGGAGGCATCGAGAGTCAAAAACCTTGAGTTAATAAGGACACAAGGCACCCAATTTCACTCACCAAGACTCCCAGTGACTTTTAATCTCTTGGACATCCCGATCTATCTTGGATTGACTTTCCTCTTGGCTCAAGATAAGATTCTTGACTAGAAAAAAGGATTATCCACAAGAGGTACAGTGTGTTTTAATTTGGTTTTCGGCATATGTGATCCTATACCTCTCGTTCTCCCTCTTTTGTTAGTTCTAAAGGCTTAGGCCAGGGCATCATTTTCAATGTCATCGTAAGGACTCAAACTGGATTGACTGTTAATGGCCTCGATCGATTATAGAGGCTTATCCAATTGTAGTAGGAATTTATTATCTTTATCTCATCGGGCATGCACGTACAAGCTGATCTGATTAGGTTCTTTACCAGTATCTAGATCGCCATTTATCCTATCTGACCATTCACTCTTCAAATATTCATAGGATTTGGACCCCGACCTGTGGATATTAATTTTTCTCACATGTTTTGTTTATTTTTCTCCATTTAGACAAGATTTTTGTCCAGCACCTCATTTTTTAGAAAGTTTTTTCATTGATCAACCGACATTTCAACATTCAGAGGCACTCTATCTATTGGAGCCAAAATGTCAGAGGTCGACGCCCCTTAGGGAAATGTCTCTGCCGAAGGTTTCTCCAATATGTTCTTAGTTGTTTAGCAACTCGAGAAAGAACCTTTTGCTTTTAATGGCTGAAGAATGAAAAACGCTAATAGACTTGGTCATAAATGTCATCATTGATGTCTTAATCAACTGCATTTCGGTTATCTGTTGCCCTGACTCCCACATTCATTTCCCCAAGTGACAAACACTGGGATTCCCAATAGAGAGAACCCAATGGACTTCTTCTCATTTTCTTGGGAGGTGTGGGGAGCGGTGGGTGGGGGAATTGGAGTGACAGGAGTTTGTCGCCTACTCGTAAAAGAAGTATGGACTGAACCAATGGTTGAGTAGAGAATTGCTCACCTTGTGGTGATGAGAATGCTTATTGGGGTGCAGGGGATGATAATCCTAGTTGGGGTGTCATCTCATCACTTGGTACGTTCTGTTCGTTGTCGCTCAACATTATCTACAAAAATAATAATAAGCGACGAAATCATTATACTAACATGAAATTATAACAAAGTAATCATGTTTACAACTATATATATGTATATAATTTCTCATAATAAGACTTTAAAATATGTTCAAGGTATTTTATCTCCATTATTTCGATATTACTTTTCAAAAACCTATGGATTTTTGCATGTGGTTAATTAGGAGGAAGCGTATTTATGATTGATTTATAGATGTCCATGACATGAACTCATAATACCATCTTCTTCAACTTATTGGCAAGATTCAATTTAATGTGCATATGTCATAAGTAATCACAGTCTCAGGTCAATGCTCTCTATATGTAGTTGTATCCACAACTGACTTCTCTAATAGCATAAGCAAGTTCAAGGCTATGTCGGGAATATATACGCAAAATATATTCTCTATTGCCTCATCCCAGCTTTCTGGTCAGGAAAATAGAATACGATTGAACATTTACTCTTGATGGTGATGAACTCCACGATTTGTAAGGTAGTTAAATTCTTCGATCTTCTTATTCCCATACTTGTAAATATGAGTATCCTCTAAATGTCACGCACTAATAAAAGAGGTATAAGTGCGGTCTAATTGCAACCTCTCGTACTCTTGTTACCAGTGATTATCACCGTGCCTCATTTTTTTTGAAAAATATATGAGGGTGTGAATATGAGTCCTATAAGTAATGTCTATATTTAATCATTAACTAGTTATTGTTTTTTAACCTATCTAATTTAGGTTTATCTTATTTTAACATATGAGTCCTATGAAAACGGATGTAAATTGGAACCGTGCGTATGAATGTGCACATAACTAATTTTCCTAAACATTTCTTTAGTATCTTGCAAACCACTACCTACCATTTCGTAAGGAACTAAGGGATCAGTATCATTGCATATAACATTTCATAACATAAATCATTTAAGTAAGGGTATATTAGTTTGATTAAGGTTTTGAGTCATCACAAGTACCCTTCTCTAAACCCCGGGCATGGGACGTCTCACCGAAGTGAAATCCAAACAAGGGACCTCCTGATACACTTACATTTATATAGGTTCATTGTTAAGACACATTTTGTTAGGATTTATTATGAGAGAGTATGGCAAGAGTTTGAAGTCTATGTGTACGGTCAATCCACGCAATCCAATATCACTATCCAACAACCAAACCAACAATCAATAATTATCCCATGCTTCTTCTATCGTCTACATGATAAAACATATACCAATAATAATAATAATAATAATAATAATAATAATAATTATAATAATAATAATAATAATAATAATAATAATAATAATAATAATAATAATAATAATAATAATAATAATAATAATAATATCTCAACTAAGGGCTTATATCTTCTCTTGCATAAAAGAGACATGTAATTAACAATAATTTGGTTCGTAAATATCAAAAGTACTACTCTTAAAATATAAGGTACAATTTGGTTCATTTTAAACATCCAAGGCCAAAATAAAGTAATCCACTAATTGGGCAAACTAAACTTTTAAAATCATTAATCATCTTAAATAAAAAAATTGAATTTATCACTTGAATCCATATTAATATATAAGTCAATTGGATACTAAATTTCCTAATAAATTAGTTGAAAAAAAATCAACTTAGTGGGGTATTACACCTTAAGGTAACAAGGTATTTGGGTATTTAGGTATATGCACACACATACACATACACACACACACACACACACACACACATACACGTATATGCATATACATACACATACATATACATACACACATACACATACATACATACAAACATATACATATATACACAATATATATATAAAGAGAGAGGGAAGTGGACCTGAGTGTAGAGAGACATAGGGACGACCAAAGATAGGGTTTCTAGAGAGAGAGTGAGGGACGGTCGGAGGTTAATCGAAGAGGGACGAATAGATCGAGATTGGTCGAAAGCGTAGAGAGAGATATGTCTAGAGTGAAAAATGATGGTTGTAGTTAGTGACCTATATGTAAAGGCTGTGGTCACTATTGTCCGTGACCCAACATTATTCCCATTTTATTTTTTCCACATCATCAATATGGTCACAGTCCAATGGTGTGACCACGTTGATGATGTGGAAAAAATAAAATGTCGAGCAGTGTGGTCACGAACAAGGTTCGTGACCTAGCACCATGACCAATTCAAAATGGTCATGGCTCAAAGTCATGACCAATTACAACTACAAACCTTAACTTGGTCATGGTCTTGGGTTATAACCAATGTTGGCAGGAATTTTGGAGCAAGTTTGGCACCTTGGTAATCACGGGGTTGTCACGGACCATGACCATGACCCCCATGGTCACAGGCTAGGGCTATGCCCATGTCCACTAAATGTCACAGATTTTTGTGGTCATGGACCTGGTCACTATTGTTTTAACTTTGGTCACGGTCTATGGCCGTGATCGACTGGTCACAGTCCTGGACCGTAACTAGTTTTTCGTGACCGTTTCCAGTTAGTAGTGTAGTGAACAACCCAACCACCTCAATATAGAAGAATAAAAACACATACTTCCATTGTGATTAGAAGTTGAGAGGGAGGGCGTGAGGTGAGGTCACTGGTGGGGTTGGAGGTGGCGGCCGTCGACGGTGGGATGCTTTGGTTGAAGGCTGAGTTGATGGTGGGTGTGGGGTGAGGGGAGGATGATTATGGGTGGGGAGGAAATTTAGGATTAATTTTATTATTATTAATTTTATTCTTTAGGGTTGATACAAAGTGATGTTGAACATATTCAATTTTGATTTTTTTTTTTTATAAAAATCTATAATTTTTTTAGTTTAGGGAAAGTAGGGTTAGGGTTTGAATTGGGAAAAAGATGAAGATATGAGGAAGAGGAGGTTATTTTTATCAAAAACAATACAGGGGGTACGCCAAAATACACATTAGCGGGCTTTTTTAATGGCACTTAACATCTTTTTGGTTTCGGGGGGTTATGTCTAATTTTATGAACTTCTAGGGGGTTAAGTCAAAATACCCTATTATATCAGGGGTAAAGTCAAAAAATCCTTTTCGACATAACCCCCTGAGATAATAGCGTATTTTTATTTAACCCCCCCCAAAGTTTAAAAACTACACATAACCTCCAGAACCAAATGGACATTAAGTTCCATTAAAAAAAAAACTTTTTGCACATGATTTAATAGGTATCGTTCTAATTGTCTTGATTAACTCATACAACAATGAAATTAAGTGAATCTAGATATGAAAATTAGATCTAACACACCTAATTCAATTTTAAGCAATTTCACTAGTTTGATCTAAGCTATGTGTGTGATCAAATGTGTGTAAATGAGCAAAAATCATACACAAGCATACATTAGATAAGGTTTGTGAGGAATAACCCCCACGTAGGGAACTTTTTCTTAACCACTTTACCCCGAATATGAACCACCTCATATTCCCTTCTCTAACCTAAAAACCAAATCTAAACCACCCATGGTGACATTGGATAACACCACATAGATTGGTTTGAGAATCAAATATTAAAAAACTCTATATCGTATAAGCAATACATGGTGTTCTAAAAAGTTTGGTCCATTAAAATCAAATTTGAAATGAGTTTATTAGGTCTGAAATGATTTTATCCATTAAAAATCAGAAACAACACGCAATGGTTTTTTGTGACGCTTTATCTGAAGAAAATTCAAGAGTTACTCTAACTCTAGCAACAAATTTAAACTTCGAAAATGAGTTTATCAATGGCATACTCAACAATCTTCAACCCACCAAGACTCCCAGGTTTTCATCAATTTTTTGGTTTAAACTTGGCAACTTAGGACAGGTCAACCACCTTAATACAGAGGGATAAAACCCATGATTCCATTATGGTTGAAGTTGAGATGGGTGTGGGGTTAGGTGAGGTCGTCGGTGGGGTGAGAGATTTGGCGGAGCTATGTTGTTTCTGGTGTGGGTAAGTGCCCCACCCTAAATTTCAAAATTTTGATTTTTACGCTTAAATATTTATTGGACTTCACATAATGCCTGTCTCAAATTTAAGAATAAATTTTTTGCGATAAATTTGACTATGTTTTGAAGATAATATAGGGGCCCGTTCTAATTCTTTCATAAATTTAAAATTAATGTGTGAGTAACACCTACATGTTATATTCTAAATATAATTTGTTAAACTTTAGTTATTAATTATTATATGATAAATTTTAGAATGTTCAATCAAATTATTTGTTGCATAAATCATGTTAAACTTGTTGATTTCATAATAAAATGTTATATTGAACTTATGATGAAATAGTATGATGCATTTGTTGGGTTTTATTGGCATAAAAGCTTATTTTCATGAACATTAAATCATGTAATTGGGACAAATGGGTTATGTATATTGAAAATATATTGAAATGATCTTTTGAAAATGAAATGATAAACTTAAAAATTTAAGAATACTAATCACATAAAATGATATAATTTATGTAAACAAAGTTTAAAAAAATTGAAAAAAACAAAGTAAATGAGTGCGAAGTGTAAAAGTAGTAAAAGCGCGGGTGTTGAAATGTATAACATTGAAAAGTTAAGGCCCAAGATAAAGCAAGAAAACTAGGATAACAATACAAAGTTATCAATTTGTAAAACAAGCCTTGAAATGTCAAAAGTATGGTTTTTGGGCCAAAATTATGATCTTATGATAAGTTTGGACTAAGTACTAACATTTGAAAAAATAAATATTGTTTTGGAAAGTTGGTTAAAGAATATGAAATGGTAAAATGATGATAAACAAGGTAGAAAATACAAATTAATATTTTGAAAGGTAAAGTCTTGAAATGACAAAAGAAATATTTTAGAACAAAATTGTCATTTTATCTGAAATATGAACTTAAGAATGATTTTACCAAACTAAGAGGACTCTAGTTTAAGACTTCGACTCTGAAGTATATGATAAAAACTCATATTTTGGAAAGTAAGGGTGAAAAGAAGCATTTTTGGATAAGTTAATAAAATACAATTTTACTAGTGTGCGTGAGTAGTGAAAAACACATTAAAGTGTGTAAATGGGTATTTGAACTCAAAGGTTGAGTTTCACAAGAAATGGTAACCAAAGTTTTTTATAAAAGATGAAGCGTTTTTGGTAAAGAGAATAAAATGCAAGTTTATAAGTGTGCATGAATAGTGAGAAGCATATTCAAGTGTATAAATGGGTACTTGAACTCAATGATTAAGTTTCACGAGAAATGGTATTTAAAGTTGATTTCAAAAGATAAAATACCGAATCTTAGGTAAAATGAGAACGTACTTTTTATAAAGTGAACTTGGAAATAAAATTTGATGGGACTTAACTCATCCCGAGTATTTGGTCGTATTGGCTGGTAAAAGGAAATAAAGGACAAACACTTAAAATGGATAAGAAATAAATAAAGGAAAAAGGGTTACAAAAAATGTAACAACTAAAAGACACTCAGAGGTAATCGAAAAATTTAAGAGGGGCTTGGAGCCCTAGGGTGAGGCTTAATACCTATATACCAGACCACTGATCGGGAGCATATTGTCGCATAATGGCAATCGGTGAAAGGTTGTATAAAACTCATGGATTGGTACCCCGATCAATCAGGTGAAAAGATGATTTTGAGTAAGGTGCTCGATAATGTAAAAGAAAGCTATGAAACAACTTGAAAATGTGAAAGTATGTTAATGGTTCAATTAAGGGGATACACGTAGTATTAAAATAAATATTAAGTTTGGGGGCCTAATCGCTCGGGTTAAATGGTTATAACGCACATTGCATGGTTACGATACATCTTGCATGAGAACACTTAATTAAATGAAGGATGATTTCATAATTATTAAAATACACTTTATATGTATAGATATTCTTTGTAAGATATATACTCTGCTAGTATTTATACTACTAGGCGCACACTCACACACCACCTTTTGCCACCCCTGGTATTTAGGTGGAGCAAATGACAAGGATAACAGGAAAGAAAAAGAGAGTTATCTACGCAATTAGAGCTCTGTCACTTTTGTTTTAAATTGTGTAATTCGTTTAAAACTAGAATTTTTACCATTTCAACTTTAATGCAAGTACTTTATATTTGGATTGTAATTGTAATACCCCGCCCTACTATTTTAATTGTTTTCTACATAAATTAAACTAAAATGAGAACCTTGGGATTTGGATAATTATAACGAGGATTATATTCTGATTTGATTTCTTTTTTGGAGGCTTGCTGATAACTAGTGGAAGTCGTAGGTTAAAATTGGAAAAAGATTGAGGAAATAATAAGAAGAGTAGTTCGAATGAGAATCAAGGCTCGTTCAAAGCAAGTGACAAAATGAACTTCGAGCGAGATCCCACTGTATAATTGATCAGGGTCATCTGAAGGTCATTGGAAGCGAAGGATCTAACGAGACACCCTTCTCATTTGAATAAGGGGTGAATCTTGTTCAAATGAGGGAATCCGAATTTTTAGGTCATACTGCCCTTGTGCATTATCTCATTCAGGGCCATTGGATTGGTGACCTATTAAGCTTCAGTGAACCCAGATTGGGTAAAAATGGGTTTTTAAGGTGTTTTATAAGGGTTGTTTGCTTCATTTGGGTCATTTAGAGTTGGAAGAAAAGAGAGAGAGAGAGAGATAGATAGATAGATAGATAGATAGATAGAGAGAGAGAGAGAGAGAGAGAGAAAGAGAAGGGTGGTCTTTCACCATTGTTGAGCCTCTATCCACCACTACACCACCATATATCAACCTTAAATCATCATATTCGTCTAGTTTTCACCATATCCAAGCTTTAGATATCTATTTCCTCCATTGTTAGGCATAGTTATGAATTTATAGAGGTGTTGTTGGGGGATGTTTGGAGAAGATAAAGATGGACATTTATGGAGTTTCAAGATGGTTTTTGAAGGGGTTTTACTTGGAAGCTAAATGAAGCATGCTTTTGAGTACCTTAGAGGGTGGGATGTTTTCATCTTCTTATATCTTCCATGCCTTCAGTTTTTGGAGCTTCATTGAGGGGCGAAAAATCTACTCTTAGATTAAGACTCTTTTTTTTGTATTGGTAGTTTTGATTGTTATGATATTAAGAGTAGGATGCTTAGGAAAATGATGATGAGTTTTCTAGCAAAATTAATAATAAACATTTTTATGAAATAAAAATGTTGGGAAAATGCCATTTTTGTTGAAATAAATAAAGATTACATATTTTAAAGTTTCTTGAAATAAAGATTGTGATTTTTATGAAGACGATGCATTTTCTTGAAGTTAGATGCTAAACATTTTATGAAATAAAATGTTTGGAAATGATGCTGATTTTGCTAAAATATTTGGTGAAATATGTTCCAAAGTTTATTGCAAAAGTAAAGATTTTATGAAAAATGGACATTTGTTGAGTTCGAAGAATTAAAATGTCTTTTATGCCTTGAAAGTATATTTTTGCAAGTATTATGAATTTCTAAAATGAAATGTATGTTTGAACCATTAATTGGATTTTAGGATTTAAAATCCATCTTCTCATGCAAATAAACTTGTAGTGTTTGGGCAATGAATATATAAACAAGTTTAAAGAAGGTCATGTTGGGTTTAAACATGAAATAAGAAAAGTAGAATTTTTAGTCTTCAAAGTGTGAAAAATGGATTATAAGTGACAAATGCAAGGTTGTAAGACTACATGTGTCAATGAAAGAAAGTGGTATTTTTCTTATAAAGTAGTCTTATATGTTTAATGATTATTATAAATAAAAGTATTGAAATAAAGATGTTTCCAATTGGGAAGACTATTACTCCAAAAGGTTAAAAGTGTGTTAAGGCATTAAAAACACTTAAGAAGTTAATGTGGGTAACTTAATGGTGTGTTTTGAAAAATTAACACTTGTGAAAATGGAGTAGAAGGTCAGTTTGGAAACAAGTGTGTAAAATGGTAATTTTACACAAAGTGGAACATGTTGATGAAATAAAAATATTGGAAAAGGTGTTACACATGATAATCCTAATGAATACGATTTTTGAAATAAAATCAAAGCTAAAGTGTAAAGGACATTAAATAAAGATTTTTAAAGTGTAACACAAGTTGGGGTGAAATCCCGAGTTTTGGCTTCAACCGGGGTAAAAGGAAAAGTGGAATAATGTGGACATTTATAAAATGTTAAAGCACATTAAAAAGGGACTCGGATGACATTGGAAAAATTAATGAGGATCTGGAGCCATGGGGTGAAAGACTCAAAATGCTGGATAGAGCATATGGTGCGCATAGCCGGCAGTGTGAAGCTCGTTAAAATATGCGACTATTGGAAGATTCCGAGAAAAGATAAGGAATAAGGAATGTGTTAAGAAATGGGATGTGACGCAAAAATGTGTTAAGACAACCTAACTTGAACGATTTAATAAATAATCCGATAAAGATAAAATGGACAAGTAAATGTGTAAATTTATTAATGTCCATAATGTAAAGAAAAGGAAGTGGTAAATGGGTGGCTAAGCAACCTAAGAGGTTTAACCCATAATTAACACAAGGGTGTGTTGTGAAAGGTTTTTCAATGGACAAATAAGTATTTTCTAACATGGTATTCGCGTGTGTTGAAAGGGTGATTTTCAATGAAAATACTGTATGGATTGATTAAAATGAAAAGAGGAATTTTGATAAAGAAATAACTTTCGGTCAAACCGAGTAGATTTGTTTCAAATATTTAACCATGTGTGTTAAATAAAGCGATGAATGCCAAAGTGAGAAAAAGGAAATCTTTTACAAGATTAAGGTGAATTAATTTGGATGAATAAGATTTTCAAAAGTAAAATTGTTTCATCCATTAAGTATATGTATATATATGCATATATATATATATGTATACCAAGTAGTTGCATGAACACGTAAATATAACGTGTTAGAGTCGTCTTTCTGCCCTTCGATTATATATTGTATTTGTATATTTTCCACTGAGCATTTCGTCTCACTACCTCGTTTTGTTATGGCTGGTTGGGTGTGATTTCATATTTTGAGAGCATTATACATGTAAGTATTCTCTTTAATTTTATGTTAGTAACTCTATATGATTGGACTCCGGGGTGCTCCTCATAGGCCCCTTACGTAGTTTGATTTGAAATTGGAACTGCATGCTAAACAAGTGAAACATTAATTAAAATAAAATTGGATTAGCAATATTATATAGGTTGCTCATTGCACTTCACACCTAATGCTCGGTTCGGACCGGGTTGACCACGGGTAGCCTAAAAATCTAGGCCGGGGTATTACAAATGGTATTAGAGATCTTGGTTCAAGGATCCTTTCAAGAGTGACGTGGTGAGGTTGGTAGTTGATCTTTCGACGTCGGTGTTGGTTTAGGCTGGTGACGCTAGTTTTGGTGACGGTTTAGTTTATGTCCTCGACGATGAAGTCAAAGAGGTTAGTAGAACGATGAATTCATTGCCAAGTGGCAGGTGACTAAGTTTGTTGTCATTAATCACTTTTGTGCTTCTGCTTTAGATATGTTGGTAGGTTGCGAGTGTCTGCGCAAGACAATAGTGGAAACACCGCATGTGTTTAGTGTGAGGTGCTTGTGTGTCAATACATAAGGATATGAGAAGCCAAGTGAGAGGTAAATAACGGTAAATGACTTCTGTTGAGCATAAACATGAATCGTGAACTGTGGAGATTAGGTGGCTAGTGCGTAATACCTAAACAATGTTGATTTATGATAGGGATGCGTTCATTCTCTGACTAGGTACTTTCAATAGTTAGTACCAATGATGTGATTAGGGAAACTCAATTCTTGGGATAGTATCTCGTTGTAAGGAAATTGATGATTTAGTGAGAATGGTGAACCATATTGGTCAACTCATAATGCTTTGGGATGTGTGCTCATTCATAAGAGAATATTATTGTAAGTGTCATGGTGATTCTTGATTGAAGGTTATACCTTATAGGATATGATGAGAATTAGGGGAAAATTGCGATAAGTATATTACGTATGCAACGATGATGGTTTAGGAGACTTCGGAGTGAACTATAGGTAGTCTTCTAGGTCAGGGTTTTAGATATATGACGCGATTTTGAGGAGTATGATCTTTAGCGATGTCGGTGATGCAAACCTAGAGGTTTATAGGTTATAGGCGACGTCCTGTATCTTGCCAGAATCCTTAGAAGTTTTAATTATGGTTTGTTACGTGGTTTATGGTCACAACCATTTGGATGAGATATAAGATTCTTATCTAAGTGTCAAGGCTTGTTTAACAGCCGAGGTAATGGTTAGATGCGAGGTAATCCTAGTGTGAGTATTGGTTAAGGGCTTTTTGGAGTGTCGTAAAACACATTGAGTGTGGCATCATTGGTAATGGAAATTGACTTGTCGTGATGCCTTAAGGTATTCACTAGTTAAGGTGATATATATGTAGAAGCTCGTAGACTGGTGTCTTTGTGAGCACCAATTAATCTTGATGTGGGTGGTGAAAGGTTTTTAAAGCACACCTACAATGACAAAAGTACGGATGATGAAAACTTACCGGGTTTGGGGAATTTTACATGGAATGTGTTAGTGTCCTTAGGAGACCAGTTAACTTCAGTGTGTGGGAGAATTAGCGTCCTAGTAGTGATTGTGTTGAGGGCTACGTGATGATCTTAGGTTGTTGGTAAAGGTTTATAAGAGTCAAATAAAGTACGTTCCGGGTGCAATTTCTCAAATCGCCACAGATAGGTGGTGTATCCTCCAAGGAGGAATTAAAATCTCATTTCGTTATGGGACGTGTTTCCCGGATGTCATGGAATGACTAGTAGTGGAAGTGTTACACTTGGTTTTGAGGTGTACTAAAAAATATATTCGATACTTAGGTTGATGACTCTACGTGGAGACTTGAAAATGGTAACCAAAGTGGGGAACCATCGAATCATGATTAGAATGTGGGCATGTGTCGGCGGTATATGCTAGGATAACCTTAGCAAGGTAAGGAATAGTTCTTGGAACATCCTGCTAAGATGGTACAAATTAAAAGATGTAGCCCTGTGTGGTACTTACTACCCTTAGAAGGCCAATGGTGGTCGATGTGGCCGTCACATAAATTCAGTCTAGGTAGAACCTAGAAGTAAGCTTAGTGAAAATCTCGTATAGTCAATGGATATAATTAGCTGAATGTATCTCTCTAATGGGATATTTCCATCGTGACCTGGGTGTAATAGGTTGGCGATGTCGTCACCGATAAATGGATAAGGTCAGTATAGATAAGGATGTTGGCCATCTGCCTATCGAAGTGGTTCATGAGGGGGAAGGCCTTACTCCCAAGGAGGTAAGTCGGATGTTTGACATTCTAGAGAATGAAAGGTTCGTATGTTTCTTTTGCCTTGTAAAAATGAATACGAGTGATTCGATTAGTCACTGTTGGTGACTCAAGCTAGGGCATGTAGATAGGTTAATGCCCAATGATAACGTCTGGTATGGGTGGTAAGGATTCGATCATATAGCGTAGGTTTGCTTGTCCTAAATTATATTCATATGTTACGAACTGGATTCTCTTAGAATGGTTGCTTGTTCCTTCTGCCTCCTGTGTGTCCCTTTTGAATTTGGAAATCGAGGATCGATATTCTCACGTATGTGGTAGCTCGAATTGGCACCATGTCATGGTACAACGCGGTTAGGCTTGGTAGACCGTGGGTGGACTTGGTATGGTTAATGCAGCTTAGTAATTGGGTGTGCCCTATGATGATGCTCGGATTTAGCACCACCAGATAAGTGTTAGTGAGCTCAAGCAGTAGCAGCTATGGCTACCATAGAGATGTATAAGTGTATAAGTATGTAAGTGTATAGAAGGGGATGAGAATAAGAGGAAATAAGACTGATGTATAGTGGTTCAGCCAAATTGGCCTACATCCACTGTCAGTGTGTGATCCACTAAGTATGGGCACTAATGGCCTTGGATACAATGCACATAACCCTCTATCTCTCTCTCTACTGTGTGTGAACAAGCAGAGTTTTAGCTAGGGCTACTGTTCATGGATCGATCCCTGTAGGGTTGTAGGTGACAAGTATATATAGGTCTTGGGGGGTGTAGTGTACCCCCCAAGTAAGCATGGTGCATGTGAATGATGATCTAACCAATTCCCTGTTGACACCTGTAGATGCCAAATGATGGCATAATATTCCCTCACGTGAGGGTGTGATTTGGTTATAACGGTCTGCCACGTGTCATATGAGCCTCACGCGCACTGTTCCACGCGTCTCCCAAACCACGCGCTAAGATGATGTCACCCTCGGCCTATGATATGAGGCCGAGGGCAAAGTTCCCCCTGGCAGTGAGTATGGTCCAATTTAAGCCTCGTACTGTCGGCCCCTCGGAGGGTCGTCCGGGGCCTGCTGAAGGGTCGTCCCCTAGGAGGGCCGTCCGGGGCCTGCTGAAGGGTCGGCCCCTCGGAGGGTCGTCCGGGGCCTGCTGAAGGGTCGGCCCCTCGGAGGGTCGTCCGGGGCCTGTTGAAGGGTCGGCCCCTCGGAGGGTCGTTCGGGTCCTGCTGAAGGCCGAGTCCAGGGGGGGTCATATGGAGCCAAATGAGGGGTCGGCCCCTCGGAGGGTCGTCTGAAGGGGTTGCCTTGATCCCGGCAGTCAGGGGGTAAATATGGGTATATCAATCACCCCCCAGCCCTTAGCCATTGATGTTGTTGAGATGGCTGAGGGATAGTGTTGCTTTTGAGGCGGATGTATGGTCAGTGAGATGAGGGATGCCTGTCAAGATGAGGTGACACTTGGGCGGTTGCCCACTGTCATCTCCAGTTCCCTAGGTAAGGCGGTTGTACTATGCTTGGGGCTTTGTGCCCTAATGATAACCTCCTCGTGGGCTGTGTTTTGCTTTGGGAAGTGAGCCCCCTTAATTAGCAAAGATATTAAAAGGATTTTCAAATCCTTTTCCCCTTCTAGCTTCTTCTTCATCTTCGCGCCCTTACTTTCTCTCACTACAATTCCAGCTAACTCCATAGCCGTTTCTTCGCTGATTTCTCCATCGCTCTTCACTCAGCCGTTGCTCTTGTTTCCAGGTACTCTTCTTTGCCTGAACTCTCCTCTAGCTCTTCCATTTCCTTTGTGTGTTGGGGTCGAACCCCTTTTAGCATTTTTCTGGTTTTTCTCGCATTTTTCTGGCATCTTTTCCGGCGAACGACTTCGACTGTTCTTGAGTGTTCTTGAGCGAACCTTTCATATTCCCAGTTTTAGATCCAAAAGTCATAGGTTGGTCAATAGGAGTTTGTTTGTGGTTAGATTAGTAAAATCATCTCAAGTGTTAGGTCTTCCCCTTAATGCTTAGGAGGCTTTACGATTTAGCAGACGAGTTTCCATCCTTGAGGGAGAAGTTCTTCATAGAGATCAGGCGCATAGAGGAAGAGGAGGAGAGGAGACGACGGGACGACCCCATTTGGGTACGACCCATCTTTCCCCTCCCCTTGAAGAAAATTCTGCCCTCTGAGCCACAAGGGTCGTCCTATCGTCCATCCGACAGTCAGACGTTTGAGGGTGGTATGGAAGAGCGTGCGTCTTCACCTGCAGGTGCTGGTCCCTCTGGAAGGAGAGGGTCGTCTGAGGACGCCCAGGACCATCAGGCCGAGGGTGTGGGACCCTCTGAGGCCGTCCCTGTGACGGCCCTATCCCCCCATGCATTTCAAATGACTTTTCACGGTTCGCCCCCAAGAGGTGAAGAGGACGAGGGACAGGAGGCTGAGGGTTATGCTGAGGACTCTGATGATGATCCCATTGACACTTCTCATGCCTCTGCTTATGTTTCCACTGTGAAGGATCGTGACCTCTTGCTGTGGAGGCATCAGTTCGGCATAAAGTCCTCTGTGACTATGAGGGTTCCCAACCCCGATGAGCGAGTTTATCAGGGAGACGAGGGGGAGGTTGCTGTTTACGAGCAGATGCTTAGGGTAGGTGTTAGGTTCCCTCTGCATCCTACCATTGTTGAGATCCTGTCTGCCCTTGGGGTTTCCCCCTCTCAGCTCCCCCCCAACTCTTGGAGGGCAATTCTTGGCTATATATCTCTTTGGAAGAGTGTCTTCACGGATGAGCCCTCAGCAGACTTATTCATAGGTTGTTATAACATTACCTCATCGTCCAAGCAGCCTGGTTACTACCACTTAGGGGCCAGGAAGTCTGACAAGAAGATCCTTCATGTAGCCCAGACCTCAAATCATGACTGGAAGAAGAGGTATTTCTTCATCTCTGGGGACTGGGAGTTCCCCTCTGGGGTTGATCCTCTTGAAGATAGTCCGAGGGTTTCCCAGGTATGGTCCAAACCTTCCATGAGGGCACGGTCTGACCCTGGATTAAGTCAGGAAGAGAGGGTAATTGTTGACTATCTGAGGGATCAGGGGAAAGAGGGTGGACTTCCAAAATTTGAAGATCTAATGACCCCTCATCACCTCAAAGAAGCTGGCCTGAGGGTCGGCCCTTTGACAGAATTATGTGAGTGTTTTTCCATTTTCGCATTATGATTCCTTAAGTGTTCCCTCTTTGCCTCTGTATCTTTCTGACGTATTTCCTTCTTTTCAGGTCGTCCTGCGAACATTTCTGACCAATTGTGGGAGATGACTGCCCCCAGCTTGTTGTCCGGTCTTGGCAAGAAGAAGGGGAAGGAACCTCAGCAAGCCCAGAGGAAGTCAACGGCCGAGGGGCCGAGGCCGGTAGAGCCGACCGTGGATAGTCGGAAAAGGAAGCAGCCTGAAGCTCCTGAGGGCTCTCGTCCTGATGCACGGACGAGGGCGAGGGCAGAAGTGTCTGAGGGGTCTGCCTCCAGCATGGGGGCATTTTGGTCTCAAAATTTAGCATCCTTGAGGTCTGACCCTTCTTCCCTCATAGCCAACTTAAGGGCGGCCAAGGTCTCCATGTTTTCTGCCCCTTCGGCCTCTGACTACGACTTTTTGTCGAAGATGCCCCCTGCCAAGGTGTATGATTACGGTCTTCATACCATGGCCCAGGTATTTGTTTCTACCGTACTTCCTCAGTTAATTTTTTTGTCAATCTGTTCCCTCGGCCTCTTAATGTTTGCTTGTTCTTGTGCAGTCTATTTGTGCTTGGGCGTCGGCTACAAAATGGATGGCCGAGAATCAGCTGAAATTTCAAGAGGCTGACAGGGCCATTCAGCAGGAGGCTCTTCTGCAGACTGAACTGGATGCTGCAAAGGCTGAGCTGGGTATTGCAAGGGCTGAGCTGGAGGGTATGAGGGTCGAGCATACCAGGGTCTTGAATGAGCTACAGACGCAGCATGAGGCAGACCTGAGGGCCAAGGACGACCTTATTAAAGACAAGGATGCGGCCTTGAATAACCTGGGGGCTCACTTCAAGACCGAGCTTGAGGGTGCAGTAAGGAAGGCCGGGGCCGATGCTGTTGAGGCCTATAAGGTTTCAGACGAGTTTCAAGGCTTCGGCCTTGAGTATCTTGAGAGGGGAATTAGGACGGCCTGTCGGTGGGTCGTCCTAAAATTTGCTGATGCAGTGACGACTATCCGCCCCTCCCTTGAAGCCGTCCAGCTAGATGACCCCTTAATTGCTGAGGCCTTGGCACAGGTTGAATCCCAAGTCCACGTTGAGGGTACCGGCACATCTGAGGATCAGCCTCTAGTGGTCGTAGATGAGACCCCTGTAATCGATGTGCCCTCTGAGTGTGCTCAATAGGGTGGCTGTCTGTGGCCCACACCCTCTTCTTGTAACATTTTTTTGTATTTTTGTTGATCAAACATTTCCCTTATTTGTAATATAATCACTGTCTTCTATTCCTGTCTTTGCTTTGTGATGCTTAGAAATTAACAATATTACCAACTCCTCCCTCGTCATTTTGAGGATAAATGGGGTCGTCTCTCCCATTTGCCCTCTTTATAGCCGAGGGTGTTTACCACCAAATTATGGTGTTTTAAATCAAGTCCACCCTCGTCTTTTTGAGGGGAGTGGAGGGGTCGTCCCCTCCACTGGTCCCCATTATAGCCGAGGGATCAACTAACCAAATTAATGGATTTTAATTTAGTCTTCCCTCGTCTTTTTTGAGGAGAGTGGAGGGGTCGTCCCCTCCACTGGTCCCCATTATAGCCGAGGGATCAACTAACCAAATTAATGGATTTTAATATAGTCTTCCCTCGTCTTTTTTGAGGAGAGTGGAGGGGTCGTCCCCTCCACCGGTCCCCATTATAGCCGAGGGATCAACTAACCAAATTAATGGATTTTAATCTAGTCTTCCCTCGTCTTTTTTGAGGAGAGTGGAGGGGCCGTCCCCTCCACTGGTCCCCATTATAGCCGAGGGATCAACTAACCAAATTAATGGATTTTAATATAGTCTTCCCTCGTCTTTTTTGAGGAGAGTGGAGGGGTCGTCCCCTCCACCGGTCCCCATTATAGCCGAGGGATCAACTAACCAAATTAATGGATTTTAATATAGTCTTCCCTCATCTTTTTTGAGGAGAGTGGAGGGGTCGTCCCCTCCACCGGTCCCCATTATAGCCGAGGGATCAACTAACCAAATTAATGGATTTTAATATAGTCTTCCCTCGTCTTTTTTGAGGAGAGTGGAGGGGTCGTCCCCTCCACTGGTCCCCATTATAGCCGAGGGTTCAACTAACCAAATTAATGGATTTTAATATAGTCTTCCCTCGTCTTTTTTGAGGAGAGTGGAGGGGTCGTCCCCTCCACCGGTCCCCATTATAGCCGAGGGTTCAACTTCCCATGCATGCTAGGACTGACAATAGGATGAAGGAAACACTGATATTTCTCATTAATTTTCCAAGTGTTCTGTTGGAGCAACCCCAATTACAATTATGGCCTTTCAAGACCTTACAACACTACTGATAGTATTTCTTCAAATGATCTGCATTCCAGGGGTTTGAAAAAGGTTCCCCCTCTAAGTTTTCTAGCCTGTAGGTCCCTGGGACAACTTCATCGATGACCCTATATGGGCCATGCCAATTAGGATGGAGCTTGTTGGGTTTCTGCCAAGTCTTTTTAAGAACCAAGTCTCCCACTGCGATAGGCCTCTGTTTCACCCTTTGGTTGTAAAACTTTGCGGTCCTCTGTTGGTAGGAAGCTTGCCTTATCTCAGCATCCTCCCTTCTTTCCTCAATCAGGTCTAGGTCAAGTCTTCTCTCTTCCATATTCCCCTGGGGATCATACATTTGGACCCTATGAGTAGGAAACTCCACTTCGGTGGGGATGACTGCTTCTGATCCATAAGCTAACATGAATGGGGTCTCCCCGGTAGGGGTCCTTACTGTCGTCCTGTATGCCCACAATACTGCATATAACTCCTCGACCCATCTTCCTTTTGCCTCCTCAAGCCTCTTCTTAATCCCATCTAGGATTGTCCTGTTCGTAACTTCGGTTTGCCCATTGGCCTGAGGGCGGCCTGGGGTGGAGAAAAATTGTTTGATACTTACCCTCTCACAGTACTTCTGTAAAGAGGCATTCTTGAACTGGGTCCCGTTATCCGAAATGAGGGTGTTGGGTAGACCATATCTGCATATCACATTCTTCCAGATGAACTGGAAGGTCTTCTTCTCCGTGATCGTGACCATCGGCTCGGCCTCTACCCATTTTGAAAAGTAGTCAATTGCTACGATGAGGAACCGATAGTTATTGACTGCTCTCGGTAAGGGTCCTATCAGATCAATCCCCCATATTGCGAACGGCCATGGGGATGCAATGGAGGTGAGAGGCTGGTGAGGTTGATGAGGGATAGTAGCAAATCTTTGGCATTTATCACACTTTTTAACATATGCGGCAGCATCTTTCCCCAAGGTCGGCCACCAGTAGCCTTGGGTGATCACCCTCTTTGCCAAGGATCTACCCCCAATATGGCTTGAGCACGACCCTTCATGCACGTCTTGCAAAATGGAAGGGACCTCTGAGGGATGCACACACCTAAGTAAGGGGAGCAGAAACCCCTTTTTGTACAGCGTGTCTCCGATGACAGCGAACTTTGCAGCCCTGTATCTCAGCTTCTTCCTCTCTTGGCTTGCTTCTGGCATCTCTCCCCCTCTAATGTATCTGATCAGGGGGTCCATCCATGAAGGTTCTTGAGAAACATTCATGCAAATGCCAAGTGTCCCCTCGTTGTCTTCGATAGTTGGTCGAAGCAAAATTTCTACCGGGACTGTCCTCCTTATGTCTGTCCTAGTAGCTGAGGCCAACCTTGCAAGGGCGTCAGCACGGCCATTGTCGAGCCTAGGTATCCTCTTGAATTTCACTTCTTTGAAGTTTTTCAGCAATGACCTCGCCTTATCAAGATACCTAGCCATCCTCTCGTCTTTGGCCTCATAGGTTCCTAGTATCTGATTCACCACCAGCCTTGAATCACTGTGAACCAAAATTTGGTTGACACTAAGGGATTTGGCTAAGGAGAGGCCAGCTATCAAGGCCTCATACTCAGCCTCATTGTTGGAGGCTTTGAAATTGAACCTCAGGGCGTACTCGACGTCTGTGCCATCGGGTGCTGATAGTATCAGTCCAGCACCACTTCCGCTATCACAGGAGGACCCGTCAACGAAGAGGCTCCACGGAGTCTTTCCTTCAGAAAAATTTCCCTCAGAGAGGGACCCCTGTCTAAAGATGTATCTTCCCTCTTCGTTTTCAGTCACTTTCCTTCTAGCGGTGCTCGTCTCAGCCATTTCTGCAGGTGTGTCTGCGGGTCTGTCTTCTGTATCTGCCTTCCCGAGGGTCTCACCCTCGGCCTCATCTTCTTCCCATGTGAACTCAGCCACGAAGTCTGCCAAGGCTTGCCCCTTAATGGCTGTCTTAGGCTGATACACAATGTCAAACTCCCCCAGCTCTATAGCCCAGGTCATTAGCCTTCCTGATTTTTCAGGCTTGTGTAGGACCTGCCTAAGAGGAGAGTCAGTAAGGATGACCATAGTATGGGACTGGAAGTACGGTTTCATCTTCCTTGAGGCATGAATCAAGGCATAGGCCAACTTCTCCATCCTCGGGTATCTCTGCTCTGCCCCCTGGAGTGCCTTGCTGTTGAAATATACGGGCTTCTGTATCCCATCTTCGTCTCTTATGATTGCTGCACTGATAGCGGATTCTGAGACAGCAAGGTACACGTACAGTCGTTCACCCTGCACGGGTCGTGACAGCAGCAAGGGAGACCCTAAGTATGATTTCAGCTGCTTGAAAGCCTCATCACACTCTTCGCTCCATTCAAAAGCTTTCCTGAGGATCTTGAAGAATGGTAGACACCTGTCTGTAGCCCTTGACACAAATCTGTTCAAGGCAGCCACTCTCCCTGTGAGCCTCTGAACGTCTTTAATGGACTTGGGGGTCTTCATCTCAATAAGGGCCTTTATCTTTTCAGGATTGGCCTCGATGCCTCTTTGATTGACAATGAACCCCAAGAACTTCCCCGCTCCGACCCCGAAGACACACTTGGCCGGATTGAGCTTCATTTTGTATTTGTCCATTGTATTAAAGGTCCTTTCCAGGTCTGCTACATGATCCTCTGCCTTCAGACTCTTAGTCAGCATGTCATCTACGTAAACCTCCATAGACTTACCAATTTGATCTTCGAACATTTTGTTTACGAGGCGCTGGTACGTTGCCCCCGCATTTTTTAGGCCAAAGGGCATGACCCTGTAACAGTATGTCCCCTTGTCAGTGATGAAGGCGGTCCTCTCCGAGTCCTCAGGGTTCATGAAAATCTGGTTATACCCTGAGTAGGCATCCATGAAACTCATGAGCTCATGGCCTGCGGTAGCGTCTACCATCTGGTCGATGCGGGGGAGAGGGAAGCTGTCTTTGGGACAATGCTTGTTGAGGTCTGTGAAGTCCACGCACATTCTCCACTTGCCGTTGGCCTTTGGGACGATGACTGCATTGGACAGCCACTCAGGGTAGATGACCTCTCTGATAAATTCAGCGTCTTCTAATTTTTTAACCTCATCTCTGATGACCTCATACTTTTCTCTAGAGTAAATCCTCCTCTTCTGCTTTACCGGCTTCACTCCCTCTACCACATTGAGTTTGTGGCACATGATTTCAGGGTCGATCCCTGGCATATCTACATGACTCCACGCGAAGACGCTTCGCCTTCTCCTCAACAGTTTGATGAGGTCTTCCTTGATACTGGGCTTCAGAGATTTGCCAACTTGGACGGTTTTTCCCGGGTCATCCTCATCGAGGGTGATGGGTTCTACCTCCTCAGCGGCCTCTCCTTTTTTGAGCTTCGTCTCGTCCCTGGGGTCTAGGGTATCAATGTTGTAAGTGGCTGTAGCCCTCTTGTGTGCCTCCCTTTCTTCAGCGGAGTTGTAGTAGCACTCTCTCGCTGTCGTTTGGTCTCCCTGAACTTCCCCCACCCCATAAGGGGTAGGGAACTTAACCATCTGGTGGACCGTGGACGGCACAGCTTCAAACCCCTTGAGGGCCACACGTCCCAGTATGATGTTGTATGCCGAAAACACATGCTCATCCAGCACAAAGAAACTGACCCTCTTAGTGAGCCATCTCGGCCACTCGTCCCCCATCCTGACATCAGCCTCATATATTCCTAGGGGGTGAACCTTCTCCCCACTGAACCCAATCAATGGATGATGGTAGGGGATAAGTCTGGCACGACTGAGGCCCAAGGCCTTGAAGCATGGCCAGAACATCACATCTGCGGATGAGCCCCCATCCACCAGGATCCTCGGCACTTCGCACCCGTGCACCCTGGTGGTGATGACGAGAGGGTCATCATGCGGGGCCAATAGGCCCTTGAAGTCCATTCTTGAAAATCCCACAACCAAAGTGTCCATATCAACCTTCTTCCTTTTTTCTAACTTGACCTCTAGGGAGGTCGAGTGCACCGTCTTCGTCACTGCCTTAGCCTCAGCGACATGGGCCTTCCTGTCGGCGACCTCAGACCCTCCTCCTGCAAGTCCCCCGGAGATCATTCCCACCCCGAGCGAGATCATATTGAGCCTCTTGACAGGGCCTTGGTCGTCTCTCGGCGGGAGGTCAGGGTCGTCCTCATCATCAGAGGGGTCGTCCCCTCTTTTTTGAGGACCTTCTCTGCAGGCGTCGACTCGCTTCTTTCTGGGGTCGTCCCCTCGGCCCCTCTTGAAGTCGGCTTTGTCGACGTACTTTCTGAGCTTCCCTTCCTTCAGCATCTTCTCAATCTCATCTTTCAGAGCAAAGCATTTGTCTGTTACGTGGCCGTGGTCTTGGTGAAATTCACACCACAGGTTCCTATTTCTCTTGCCAGGGGCTGCCCTCAGCTTCTCAGGCCACTTCAGTGTCCGGTCACTCTTTATCTCATTGAGGATCTGTTCACAGCTGACCGTCAGAGGGGTGTACCCTGCGAACTTATCATCCATGGTCCTCTTCTTCCCCTCTTTGTTCTTCTTGGGGTATTTATTCCCACTTGCACCTCCTTTTTCGTCTTCATGTTTTGCCGCCATCGCCTCTTCGGCGTTCATCACCTTCCCTGCTGTTGTCAACAGCTCAGCCATCGTCCTCGGAGGGTCTTCGGCAAGCTTCCATAATAGCTTCCCCTTCTGGAGCCCTCCAATCAGGGCTGTCATAGCTATGCTCTCCTCATAGTCTTCCACCTCCAGCTTCTCTTTATTGAATCTGGCTATGTAGTCTCTCAGAGTCTCGTTCTTTCCCTGCTTAACATAGAGCAGGTGTGTGGTCTTCTTCTGTGGCCTCACCCCAAAGCAGAAATTATGGATGAACAAGTCTGCCAACTGCTTAAAGTTTCCAATAGAATTTTTTGGAAGAGACGTGTACCACACATGCGCAGCCCCTGTCAAGGTACCAGAGAAGGCACGACACCTCATCTCATCTGAGATAGAGTATATGTCTGCCGCCGACTGATACATTTCCACGTGGTGGACAGGGTTGGTGCTCCCATCGTATCTTGGGGTGACCGCGGGAGGCTTGAACTTCGATGGCGTGGGGAAGTTGACTATCTTTGCCACAAAGGGTGAGCCCATGGTGTATCCCCTCTGAAGAGGGTCCCGGCTCTTCAGTATGTCACCAATCTTATCCTCTAACCTCTGGATTGAGTCATTCCAGGGCCTCACAGGGTCGGCCTGGCCGATGTTATCCCCTGCTGCCTCTCGGAGGTGGATGGAGGGCTCCGCTACGGCAGGCCTGTGTCGGCTATTTACTTCCCTTTGGCCGTCATCCCGTCTTTGGGGTCGGCCTTCTGCTTCTTTCCTAGATCTCGCTGCGCTTCTTGACTTGGACAACTTGTCTCGCAGGTCATTCACTGGGCCCAGCCTCTCGAAGGCTGACCCCCTGCTCAGGCGGTCAAAAGCAGAGCCTCTTGGGCGATCATCAGGGTTTGGTCTCCCGCACTTTCCTCTACTGTCCTGGAGGGGTCGTACTGTATTGTTGGAGACCTCATATGGCTCCCAGCATTCTACTGGAGCCTCTTCTTCCTCCAGATCATCATACCTGTCCTCGGGGCAAGGGTTTCCTTGCCTCCCCAGGCGTAAACGCCGGGGGTCAGCAACATCCCTACGCCGCTGAGGGGGCGGCAGGTCTTTATGTGGTGCCTGGGGTGGTCCCCTGGCCTCATGATGTCCTGGAGCTGCTGCCGGAGTAATCATCTCAGGTGAGACCCCTGGTGGTCTCAGTATATTCTGACTTAGAGCTGTAAACTGCTCCTGCATCATCCGCTGGCTGGCTGCCAGAGACTTTAGGGCTGCTGCCACATCAGCCATCTCAGACTGAGGTGGTGGCTGACTGGAACTGGGTCTTCCCCCATCATCCGGCGGGGGAAGTGGTGGCGGTGGCATCTCAGGTGCCATGTGCTTGAGCTATGAAGAGCTGAACTGAAGAAAATACTGGTTAGCTTGGGACCTTAGTAGGTCTCTTTCAATGGTGAAACACCTCCTCTCAGGGGGAGTGTTGGTTCACCACCAGAGTGCCCAGTGAGGTCAAGCTGTACAAAGGAAGAGATGTCTTCTCGTTCCCACAGACGGCGCCAAACTGATGATGCTCGGATTTAGCACCACCAGATAAGTGTTAGTGAGCTCAAGCAGTAGCAGCTATGGCTACCATAGAGATGTATAAGTGTATAAGTATGTAAGTGTATAGAAGGGGATGAGAATAAGAGGAAATAAGACTGATGTATAGTGGTTCAGCCAAATTGGCCTACATCCACTGTCAGTGTGTGATCCACTAAGTATGGGCACTAATGGCCTTGGATACAATGCACATAACCCTCTATCTCTCTCTCTACTGTGTGTGAACAAGCAGAGTTTTAGCTAGGGCTACTGTTCATGGATCGATCCCTGTAGGGTTGTAGGTGACAAGTATATATAGGTCTTGGGGGGTGTAGTGTACCCCCCAAGTAAGCATGGTGCATGTGAATGATGATCTAACCAATTCCCTGTTGACACCTGTAGATGCCAAATGATGGCATAATATTCCCTCACGTGAGGGTGTGATTTGGTTATAACGGTCTGCCACGTGTCATATGAGCCTCACGCGCACTGTTCCACGCGTCTCCCAAACCACGCGCTAAGATGATGTCACCCTCGGCCTATGATATGAGGCCGAGGGCAAAGTTCCCCCTGGCAGTGAGTATGGTCCAATTTAAGCCTCGTACTGTCGGCCCCTCGGAGGGTCGTCCGGGGCCTGCTGAAGGGTCGTCCCCTAGGAGGGCCGTCCGGGGCCTGCTGAAGGGTCGGCCCCTCGGAGGGTCGTCCGGGGCCTGCTGAAGGGTCGGCCCCTCGGAGGGTCGTCCGGGGCCTGCTGAAGGGTCGGCCCCTCGGAGGGTCGTCCGGGGCCTGTTGAAGGGTCGGCCCCTCGGAGGGTCGTCCGGGTCCTGCTGAAGGCCGAGTCCAGGGGGGGTCATATGGAGCCAAATGAGGGGTCGGCCCCTCGGAGGGTCGTCTGAAGGGGTTGCCTTGATCCCGGCAGTCAGGGGGTAAATATGGGTATATCACCCTATATGAGGTATTCTTGCTATTTCACAAAGTTTAGTGTATGGTTCAACCACACGACTTGCTCATAGTATTTATTTCCCTTAGTAGTAGTGACTTTTTGACTGGCCGACATGGCAGTTAGTGACTCTGGTTATAAAGAGCGGAATGATGACTTGAGGACATTGTGTAGTGTTAAAACTTAAGGGAACTTAGCACATATTTTTGTTTTGCCACGGTGAGTGTATTGGTGCGAGGCTCAAGTGAGTGCTCAAAGGTAAGACGCCTAGAGTAGTACTAGGGTCATCAGAGTGACGCAGTGGAAGGTGTCAGCATAATGTGCGGTGATGATTCGATCGGTGTATTACTCCTTGGAGTGAGTGGTGATCACTATAAGGTTAATGTAAAACTCTGGAAAATTTGTGTAGTCAGGATAACCTGAAAATTCATGGGACGCAGGATGTGTAGTCCTAAGACTATAAATAGTTCTTCATGATTTGTGGTATTGAGATTCACTCTTGGGAGAGTGTCGATCACTAGAGAGGGTTTCCCGTGAAGGCGCCGATATGCTTTGGGTATTAGAAAAGGTAGTATTACGATTTTATTTATCACAATCATCAAGAGAGTGGAGACTCGGAGTCGGTTATGCGACGCTGATGGTTGGCGAAATGGTGAGCATCAAAGCATATCGGTTATTGAGCCCTTGGTGACAAACCCCATACAAGGGTATGTGATATGATCTTAGTTATTGAGGACTTCGATGACTTTGTCTTAGAGGGTTTCTATGATTTAGAATGAGAGTTGGTAAACACCATGAATTTGAAGAATGGATGGATCGAGAATTGTAGGGACAAAATTCCCGAAGGAGGGAAGTTTGTAATCGCCCAAATTTTAATTATTTTTCCACATAAATTATACTAAAATGAGAACCTTGGGATTTGGATAGTTATAACATGGATTATATTACAATTCAACTATTTTTAGAGGCTTGATGATAATTAATGGAAGTCGTGGGTTAAAATTGGAGAAAGATTGAGGAAATAATAAGAAAATTCGTTCGAACGAGAATCCACTTCATAACTGAACGGGGTAGTTAAAAGGTCATTAGAAGCAAGGGATCGAATGAGACACCTTTCACATTCGAACGAGGGGTGAATCTCCTTCGAACGAGGGCAATCGAATTTTTAAGTCAGACAGACTTTATGTGCTGTCTAGTTCTGGGCCGTTGGATTGATGAGCTGTTGAGCTCTGGTGAAACCAGATTGGGTAAAAATGGTATTTTAAGGCTTGTGGGTGTTTTTACAAGGGTTGTTTGGTCCATTTGTGTCATTTAGAGTTAGAATGAGAGAGAGAGAGAGAGAGAGAGAGAGAGAGAGAGAGAGAGAGAGAGAAGGGTGGTCTTCCACCATTGTTGAGCTTCTTTCCACCACAAACCACCGCTCCACCACTATATATCAACCTTAAATCATCACATTATTATAGTCTTCACCATATCCAATATTTGATACCCATTTCCTCCGTTGTTGGGCATAGCTATGAATTTGTAGTGGCGTTATTGGGGGATTTTTGGAGAAGATGAAGATGGAGATTTCATGAAGTTTGAAGAGGGTTTTTGAAGGGGTTCTACTTGGAAGCTAAATGGAGCATGCTTTTGAGCGGGGAAACCTCCTTGAGGCAACCTTTGGAGGTGGGAGGTTAGCATCTTCTTTGATTTTCTATGCCTTCCATTGTTGGAGCTTCATTGAGGTGGAAAAAATCTACTCTTTGATTAAGACTTTATTTTATGTATTTGTAGTCTTGATTGTTAGAATATTAAGAGTAGGATGCTTAGGAAAATGATGATGAGTTTTCTAGCAAAATTAGTAATAAACATTTTTATGAAAAAAAATGTTGGGAAAATGCCATTTTTGCTTATTTCAAATTTTCTTGAAATAAAGATTGTTTTTTTAATAAAAATGGTGCATTTTCTAAAAGTTTGATGTTAAACATTTTATGAAATAAAATGTTTGGAAATTATGTTGATTTTGTTAAAATATTTGGTGAAATAATGTTCCAAAGTTTATTGCAAAAACGAAAATTTTATGACAAATGGAGATTTGTTGAGTTTGAAGAAATAAAATGTATTTTATGCCTTGAAAGTATATTTTTGCAAGTATTATGAATTTATAAAACACTATACCAAAACTGGAAACTTGTCACGGTAAAAAATCATGACGAGGCATCTTTGTCTCAATTAAAGACTACGATAAGTTTTGGGGTGACATTTCATTTGTTACGGACTTGTCACGATCAAAGTCCGTGACAAAAATTGAACTTGTCACGGACTCTGACTGTGAGAAGTTCGTGATAAGGAAAAAATTGTCACAGACTTTGACCGTGACAATTTTTCATGTGTCATGGACTTGTCACGATTAAAGTCTGTGACAATTCTGGGAAGATTTAAAAAAAAACTACTAGGCGGTATGGCCACTGCCACTATTCAGCAGTATATTTTAACCTGTTATCGCATCTTTAAACCTATTCGAATAATATATATCTCAAGCAATATTCAAAAATTCATAAAATCTGCATATGAATTAACCAACAAATGTTCATAACCAACCAACAGTTAATATTCAAATGAAATCAATACCAATAATATCCAACATTCAATATTCATAACCATGAAATTAATACAAATAATGTTAAGGGCTTGAGTTTTGAACAAGTCCGAGGAGGAAGGTATACCACACTACATATGAGATGAGACAACCCTCAATTTTCCGAACACCACATTGTTCATCCAACCATAAGGGTTCATTCTCTTTTCCGGGCATAATATGCAAGACGCGAACCCTTGCCTCAATATCTTGCAACACACGTCCATGAACACACTACTAGGTTGTGTGTTCAGGTCCCTCACCCCCTAGTTATGGGATTTCCACCTTGTGTGTTTATTATATACACACTCGGCCAACCCATTGTTAACATAGGTCATTTAACGGGGGTAAAGGTGGCAAATGGATCATATGTAGAGGATGAGGGGGTACGTCTCGACGGTGAGGGTGAGAGAGATAGAGCAGTGGCATCCTCGTCTATCGCTTTCCCTTTGCCCTTACATGAGGTAGATCCTAACTAACGCTTCATGTACTCGAACATATTATGGAACGTCGCCTCTAACCTTTCTAACTTATCGCTATAGGTCTCCTCCTTATGAGCCAGTTCGATATTGCTCGTCTCAATCCCGATGAGCCTCGACTTCCCCACTCGAGAGCTCACCCCCTTGCCCCCCCTAGTGATTCGTCTCGAGCACTTGGCTTCGTGCATCTGTAGCCAAAGATGCCTTGTCGGAATCAAAGTGGGAGTTGTGCACTTCCTTAAGCTTTTCCTGAAATGAAAAAAGTACACGATTAGTTAAGTTATCAAAAAATTATAACGTAATTAAAAAAACTAAATAATTATAAGATATATTTATAACTTACAATTGTGGCTGCCACACTCGGGGACGCCTCCTTATCCTTGCCCTTCTTTGTCTGAATTGACACATAGGCATCGAGCTAATCTGGCCTACCCCCAAGGCCACTCCGCGTCTCCTGAAATAAAATAATATAAAGTAATGCTAAATTAGAATAACATAAAACTAAAATAAAATAAAATTAAAAATTTATCATCTTTTGCTCCACCTCGGCGTAAAATGTACGCCCAGAGTAATGCACGTTGATCTTTTTAGCCCGATTTGTCCTCCCCGACTGACGAGAGTCAATTGCCGATCTTGGATCCCATTATAGACAAACTGCTGCCAGCTTGCGAATGAGGTCGGCTCCTTCGACGATACCGTGTCATGAACCCTTAATATGGACTCTCGATCCTGGCTAAAGTACCGTTCCCGCATGTTTTTCTTACACATTTTGTATTGATCTCTTAATTGTTCGAACGTGAAGTTGCGAAAATGTGTGGGCAAGCCGAATTGTTACTGTAAAAAAATACAGACGAAAAAAGCAAGTGTTAGTTGTATTTAAATTATAAAATATAAATATAAATATAAGTATAAATATAAATGCAAAATAAAAAAAGTGAGTAACTACTTGTAGTGCCCCCCAGATGGCCATCTTGATCTCAACGGGAACCTTCCTCCAATCTGTGTACCCCAAACCGACGATCGTCTTGAGAAACTCTAGGGCCCTAGCTTGTAAGGCCATCTTGTTATCGACGAGGGAACCCCATTTGCCCCATTTTGGGGGCCTAGTGGTAGACGAACCTTCCTCACCTCCACTACCTTGTCTCCCTGATGAAGACAATCCTGCAACAATTGTTATTATTAGTATAAACATGTATATGAGAAAATGATCATATCCAAATAAATAAAAATATCATAGAAGTTAACGAAATTATTAATCTAAATATTGTTTCAATTTTGGGTCATGTCACAGACATTGAATTAATGCTTAAATTGATTAAAATCCAAACTAGCATATTCACTAACCAAAAACCGATTTAAGTCAAATCCGATAATAACAAAGAAATAGAAGAATTCAAGTTAACAAGCACTAGAAGAATACAAGTTAATGACATTATAAATCTAAATATTGTTTCAATTTCGGGTCATGTCACAGACTTTGAATTAATGCTTAAATTGATTAAAATCCAAACTAATATATTCACTAACCAAAAAACCAATTTCGATTCAAATCCACAAAAACTGATCAAGTCCAAATGAATTAAAAGCATTAAACTATCGTCCGATATTAATAAAGAACTAGAAGAATACACGCTACTGGTTATTACAAATAATTGAAATACTTATTACAAATCTAAAAATTATTTCAAATTTGGGTTATCATCTAAAATGAATTGATATTCAGTAAGAGCAATTAAGTCATCCACACTAATGGTTAGACGCTTTGCGTGTGTAGGATGATTGACCACTACTCATTGTTGATATACTCTGAGTAAAACACTTGATTGAACTTTTGAAAAGCTTAAACAAACGGCTCATCGCTCACGTGCTCATTGCTCTTCAACATGGACAAGTCAACCATGATCAAATTGGTGTCAGGATCAACTTTACAAGCCTATTTATCCTTACTCTTACCCTATCACAGTAAAACACAACTCTTTGAAGCTTATATAGTCCAATATATTTCAAATGACACCATCGTAAGTCATTTCAGCTTCAATGAGGTTTTTGTCTTTTAAGATCGCTCAAAAATATGTAAGAGCCTTGTATGAAATGCCTGAGTTATGTACATTTGTATTTTGCCTTGTACACCCTTTCACCGAATATGCAACTGTAAAATCGATACTTGTTATACTTGTGTACCATGAACAAGGGTCTACTGGCTATACGAGCAAGCCTTGATGTCGCATCACCAGTATTTAAGAGCTGAGATTATAGATAAATTAATTAGATTAGTTTTAAATCTTTCTTGTAATGTGACATTTAATAAGAGATATTTTCGTAATAATTACCTCGTGTGACACCCACAACCTAAATTCGTTCCTTGATTTTGCCATCGTTCTCCGTCTTTTATTGTTATCACATGCATCATAATTTGTGCGTTGATTGTGACGAACATATTACGAAATTGATCATGTATAAATATTAAAATAATGTAAAAGTTAAAATAATATAAACTTACCTTTTCCATTCTTCGACATCTTCATGTGTGTCAAATAGATGATGAGCTACTTGTTCATGTTGTAAACTCATTAATTCACTCGCTTTCCCATCACCCGACCACCCTCATCAACGAAGTCATCACTGTTATCCGCGCTTCTTGGGTCAGGCATATATTCCTAAGTGTAGATTGATGACTCCATAATGATGTATTCCTTTGCAATTGATCCTTTAATGTATCGTGTATTCCTGACATAATCTTTGAAAACTTTCATCAATCTTTCTAATGGATGCATCCATCGATATCTAATTGAGACCTAAAGAATTGCCTCGTCGCATGGTGTACCAAAAAGTGAGCACTTATGTCAAAAAATGATGGGGGAAAGTACTTCTCCAATACACAAATGGATTCGGTTACCGCTACTTTTGCGGCCACTATGTGATCTCGATTAACTACCTTCTCACATAATAGTGTGAAGCAGAAGCTAATTTGCATAATAGCCCTCCGTAAATCTTTGTGCTTGAAGAAACATTGCTTTAACAATAGGGGAACCACTTGCATGATCACATGCCAATCGTGGGACTTACACTTATGTAAATCACGGGTAGCATAATTCACAATGCTTTGAAAGATAGATTAAAAATTAGATGGAACCTTCAAATTATATATTGTTTCTCAAAGCACCTTCCTATCCTCGCTTGTCAAAGTAAACGCATAAGGGTGAATTATTGTCCTTCCCTTACTATCTTCTTTCAAACATAGTTGTGGATTAAGTTTCAACGATTGAAGGTCTTTTCGTGAATTTTCTACATCCTTCGAATGACTCCCCCAAGGCATGTGCCCACAATAAATTCAGTGATGTTCTTCTTCGCATGCATCACATCCAATACATGGTGCATCGGGTTATTCTTCCAATAAAGATAGTCAAATAAAATTGACCTCCTAGACCATGCCTTTCTTGTCTCAGTTTCATTCCCAGTTGGATTTTTCTTATGCTTGACATTCTTCAATTTAGGATTCTCACCTAGAATTTTAGGGCCATAGTTAGAAGATTTACTTTCAATTTTTGAGCCTGAAAGTTTTCTCGAAAATATCCAATGTTCAACCCCTCCCGGTAAAAAATTGGAACCTTTATTAAATCTAAAACTATGAGAGGGTGGTAAAAACCTCCTATGGCAACAGTATATATTATTTGCACTAGCTCTGAGATGTAGAGATTCAATCTTCTCTCCACAAATAGGACACCCCAAATAACTATGTACTACACAACGGGATAATGTCCCATAAGTTGGAAAATAATGAATTGCCCACATCAACATAGCTTTCTGCGTAAACTCTTCTTTTTTAAAAGAGTCAAATGCTTGCACACCCTCTTCTCACAACTCATTTAATTCTTCTACCAAAGGAGCCAAGTAGGCATCGATATCCTCACTTGGTGCCTTTGGCCCAAGTGTCTACAAAGACAACATAATTTTTTTTGTCTCATATATTATGAATGAGGGATGTCGAGTGGTGCTAGGATAACTGGCCATACACTCTGATTGATGCTTAGATTTCTAAATGGATTGAAACCATATGTTAATATTGCCAAATGAATGTTACGCCATTCTCGAGCAAAATTGGGATACTTATAACTCATCCTCTTTCAAGTTGTAGAATCAATAGAATGACACATGAAATTATACCCTATTTCTTCCCTAGCATGCCAAGTCATTACCTCCGCTATCCTAGGTACTATGAAAAACTGCTTCAATCTAGGCCCAATGGGAGAATATTTCAACACTTTTTGAGGCACTTTTGATCTTGTGCCTTCCTTGCCAGTAAATTGCACATATTTAGGTTCATCGCATACCGAACACCGATCTAGATTTTCATACTCCGTTCTATATAGTATGCAATCATACACACAAGCACGAATTGATTTATATTTCATTCCCAAACCTTTTAAACTGTTCTTCATAGTAGGATAGCTATTTAGAAGCCTATTTTACTTGGGTAGCAAACCCTTCACCCAATTTAAAATTTCTGTCATGCTATTACCAGACAAATAATATTGGGTCTTCAAACTATGCAAACCAACCATAACATGTAAAGTTATTTGATCTTTGTCACAGCTAGAGTACAACAATTGGGTCGCCTTAAATTTTAAACTTTGGTAGTTATCGTCAAGGTTTATTATGATATCTTCATGAGCACCTGAACCTTGTACATTATCAGTGACCTTAGTTTCTTCAACTTCATGAACTCTATATGTGTCATTAACTAAATCCTCTAGCATATTATGATCTACATTGTCCTCCTTCCCTTGTACATCCATCCTACTTGTTGAAGGTTGTTATGAAGGTCGCTCGGGGATAAAAGGAACATCCGATTCCCCGTGAAAAATAAAAAATTGATAACTATCTTACATACCCCATCTTAGAAAATGTGGTTCAACTATTTTCCACTCAAATAACTTACCATTACTACACTTAGCATACGGACACGGGAACTCTTCATCATTACGACATCTCTTTGAGTATTTCACAAATTCATTAGCATCTCTGCGAAACACATCGCCTAGTCTATTTGTCTCACCCATCCACTCTTTATATAGAGGATATCCGATCACAGCTACTACAAACAATCACCTATTATGGGTAAGAAGTGTATATTCATGGATTAGTATAAACAAAAGTGTGAAAATTTAGTTTCTAATAAATGATTTACTACAATATTGACATTTTATCTTTCGATGTTATATTATAAAAACAATATGAATCCTATTTCCTCCAACTCCTATAAAGGGTGAGTGATCCTATCTGATGATATTGAGAATGATATCACCAAGTAATATATTAAGAGATCAATCCAGAATAATCTTGAAGCTGCAACCATGGTGAAAATAATACATATAAACAAGTAAAGGAGGAGATGAGGTAATGGAAAGATGGAGACTATGAAGTAAGTGGTTTAACCATCTGGTCTACTCCACGGTGTAGGTGTGGGTGAACTTCACTATAAAAATGGCTCTAATAGCCTTGTGATACAAGTCGCTTAACTTTATCTCTCTACACTATAATTTTAGCAGAGTATTGGCTAAGGTTTCAAATTAAAGACCTTTCCATGGCTGAAGGAGATGGGTATATATAGTTCCTAGGGGGTGTAGTGTACCCCTAAGCATGTAATAAGAATATGCAGTATGTGGTGTCCAATGATGAGCAGCCACCTATTACGATCACGAGTAGATTATGATGATGAAATATCCCTTACATTTGAGGGAGATGCTGTTACAAGGAGTTCATCCACGCGGGGCTCGTAACCCACGTGCAATCTCCCACGCGTGATCCATTCCACATGTTTTGTCGAGTGTCAAATGTATCTTGTTATGGGATGTTAGCTTGGACGAGTATGACACCTCAAATGCTATAATAGTATGAGCGAACAAGTACTATAGTGATCTCAACTGATGGTGGTGTCTGGCTGAGATGAGATTGACGTGGGTCTATGGCACTTAATCAGTCCCGACCTATAGGAGTACGAGATGAGATTAATCATATATAACCTGGGTCGTAGAAAGGTCTCGGCCCACGGATAAGATAATGCCAAGGTGGCTGAAGTTGTATCCCTTGTAAGATGTATGTTCTGTAGTGTTAGCTTGAGCCTCAGGGAGAGACAAGGATACACTTGGGCATATCAATCACCCCTAGACCTTAGTGTTATGTATAGATAGGATACTAAAGCGTAAGAATATTTCATAACAGCTGATCATAAGACGTCTCTAACTTTTCAAACACGAAATGATTGATGGACTTGAGGAAATGACACTTGGCACTCGATTTGTGGCTTTATAGGCTAAAAGCAACACATGTCCCAGTTTCCATTGGGTAGAATATCTCCCAAGTATAAGAGACGACTAAAATACTTTGGGTCTAGTGCCCAAATGATGAACCTTTTGGGAATTTGTGCCAAATGATATCGATGGTTTAAAAACCCAAACATTTCCTTTTCTCTTTCTTCATTCACACCTTTACTCTCACTCTCTAAAAACAATTGTTATCTCTCTCCTTGCTTAAGAATTTTCCAGCCAACTTTCAGGGTTCTTCTTAGTTTCTCAGGAAACAAAATTCCCAAGTATTCTTCCTTCTCTCCTTTTGCAAGTTTTTTCCATTGATTTTAGGTAGTTTTCTGCATTTTCAATTTTCTAGAGACTCTTAAGTTCTCCAGCAACTTCCTCTGGTGACTTTAAGCTAATTTTGAGGCCGTTTGTGGTGGTCCTATTGGTAGAGAAGGTGTTGGGTCTTTTATCCTCCTTTTCTGCCTCCTTTTTCGCTCACAAAAGGTCACTTGAGTTTTTCTCGATCATTTTCTCCAATTGAATCCTTTCTTGTTCTTGAACTGCTCTTGGTGTAACCCTTCATTTCCCATGTTTTGATCCTTAGGTCAACACGATCAAACTGTGTTTTTGTTCGCATGTTTTAGTTATTTCAAATATTCAAGTTAAAACTCATCCTATTGATCTTAAGGAAACTATATTAATTGATCGATAGATTTACAGACCTTAGGGAGAGGTTCTTGAGTGAGATCCGTCACCATGAGGCTGAAGCCGAGGCTAGATGCCAAGCCAAGGCATTTCCTTTACATATAATATTCCCAGTTCCT
The DNA here is from genome assembly GCA_949130495.1 of Sambucus nigra. NCBI lineage: Eukaryota > Viridiplantae > Streptophyta > Magnoliopsida > Dipsacales > Adoxaceae > Sambucus > Sambucus nigra. Next base: position 326,117,742 of record OX422218.1, read on the forward strand.
CTTGTTTTTTTCCATCCTCCCATCTCTTAGAGACGAGATGATCCTCCAACATCCTTTCCTTTTATAGTCGAGAGATGAGAGGATCCTCCAACAACTCATCCCCTAATGGTCATCGTAAGTGGAAATACGATGAGTGCAAGCCATTTATGAGTGATGATGCCATTGACATCTCATCCTCGGAGGGTTACATTCCTTATTTTCTAGGGTATCGGTTGAAGTCAACTCTTTTGATCGTACCATGAGGGTGCTTGCCTCTCGTACTTCCGAGATGGGCGCCACTAACTCCAATAAGGTAGAGTTACTTTTTGACGACTCTCAGACAACCGATACTGTGAGCTCTCAGTCTGACGAGGAAGACCTGCCCGCTAGTGACTCAGTCCTTAAGAAGATGAGAGTTACCATTGCGCATCCCCCAATTCAAACAGTTGTCCCCGTCTCGACCATAACCAAGGGGGAATTTCAGGTCAGATTTCCAAGTGGGATACCGACCGCCAAAGTCGTCAACTCAGGTGATGAGGCCGAGGAACCACTGTATACTAATTATGCTCAAAACTTTCAGAGAACTGCTAGCGATGTTGACCTCTTATATTAGAGGCACATGTACGGAATAAACTTCGATATCATAATAAGAGTTCCTGATAAGTTTGAGAGAACTTTTAGTATCCGACCAAGTGAGGTTGCGATGTATGAGCAGATGTTCAAACTCGACTTTTGTCTTCCTGTACATCTTCTCATACGTGACATCCTTGCCAATTTGGACATAGCTTCTGCTTAACTTTCTTCGAATGCTTGGAGAATTTTTCTTGGCTTTGTTCTGCTTTCGAAATTCTGTCATGGCACCAAGCTTCCAGTTAGTGTGTTCAAGGCATTCTATGATGTCTCTTGCATAAGGGCTTAACCTGGATACTACCATTTTGTGGCCAGGAAGACGATAAAGAAAGTTATCTTCATTAACCAAACATCTAATCATGATTGGAAGCCGAGGTATTTCTTCATATCCGGCGCATTGGAGTTTCTGACAAACCACTTATGTTCTTCCTCCGAGACGAGGGTCCCCCCAAAATGGGGTAAAGTGTCCATGGCTACGAAGCTTGACCCAAGATTGAGCCTAGACGACCAGGAGAAGATCAAGACGATCAGAGTCTGAGGTGGGGGGGGGGGGGTGGTCTCATTGAATATGAGGATATCACCCCTGACATCCTTGCCGAGACGGCACTGGACATTGGTCCTCTTATCGAGCTCCGTAAGTTTATTTTTCATTTTGGGTTGTAACCTCGTCTTTAATTTTAGTTTTAGTTTTGAAACTCCTGATATCAAACTTTAAAATTTTACAGATCATCCAAGGAGTACACCTGAGGAAATTTGGAAGATGGTAGCCCCCAATCTTGCCAACATAGTCAACAAATTTGGGAAGAAACTACCATCTCTAAGTGGCCTGATAAAGAAGACAACTATTGGCGGCCTAAGTCGAGATGATGATACAAGAAAAAGTATAGAGTGGGTGGACGATACTGTTACCCATTACTGACAAAAATAATGTCGGTCGGATAGAGGGACCGATAGGGCGATCCCCATTTCTATCGATGATGCCCTCGTCGCTCGTCTCACCCAATTAAAGCTTAATGAAAAGAGTTTGCTTGGGAGTACTAAAAAGTCAATTGAATCCATCGACTCCTTGATATTCGACGTTGATAAGAACTTTTTTCAATCTATGAACTCATCCATTCTCATTGAATTTGGTCTTCATAGGGCTGTTTAGGTAATTGCTTGAACTTTGGCAATTTTTAGTTTTTAAGTGTTGTCTCATACTAACTTGATTCTTAATATTTTTATAGTCTCTTATTGCCATCTATCATTTGGAGGACTGGTTTGAGAGGAATCTTCCCTTAATTTAGAAGGGAAAAGATGCTGAGACCATGGAGAAGGGCCTGAAGGAGGATTTGGTAAAGAAAGACAATGATCATGAGAGCCGATCGAGAGCACTCAAATGAGATCACAAAATTGAAAAATGATCATGCCAATGTCTTGAAAGAGCTGGCTATAAAGAGGCAGGCCGATGTTGACACAATAGTTCAGATTGGTTTAGATGCTGCCAAGGCCCAGGCCGTGGTTCATTTCTAGGCCTCTAAGGATTTAGAGGCTATGCCCTTAAATATCTTGAGAGGGGAGTGAAGATGGCCTGTCCCTGGGCCGAGCTGAAATAGGCCAAAGTTGGGACCCTAACTTCCATGTTTGAGGGCTTGGACTTCTCTAATGACATGATCAGTATGGCAGTGGATAATGTAAAAAATATTGCAAAAGCCCCTACTGAGGTCACCAAACAGACTGTGATCGAGACATCTAAGCATGTGGAATTGAATGTGGTCGTCAATAGTGGTAATGATAATGAGGCCGACACTCAAATCCCACCTAACAACACTGTTTTACTTTTAGAGGAGACCACTGCTTAGGAGACACTTTGAGAACCTTAATTTGTTTGGGAGACCACTTGTGGCCATGTATGCCCTTTCACTAATGTAACAATTGAACAATTTTTGGATACTGATTTACTTTTATGTCTGTATACTCTTAAAACACCTCTTTGGAAGAATTTGGTTAAATCTCTGAATGATAAATTCTTATATTTCTGTCATCTCTTCTTACTATGTCATATTTTCTTGTCTTAGCTTTGCACCATTTATTTGTTTGGCACAATCTACTGATGTTTAACAAGTAACCATAATGAAATTATTTCTAATCTGAGATCACCAGTTAATAATGTTCTTCTCACATCTCATCTCGTCCTTAGACGAGATAAGTATAACCAAGTAAATGATTCTTTAAATTTTAATTCACCAAATTATGGTGTTTAATCAAGTCCCCTCTTGTCATTTTGAGAGTGTATGGACAAGATATCTCATCCTACACTATCATCTTGGCTGAGAGAGTTTTTCACCAAATTAATGATGTTAAGGTAAATTATAATGAAATGATTTTTTAATTAAAATTCACCAAATTATGGTGTTTAATCATGTCCCCTCTCGTCATTTTGAGAGTATATGGATGAGACATCTTGTCCTACCCTGTCGTCTCAATCGAGAGAGTTTTTCACCAAATTAATGATGTTAAGGTAAACCATAATGAAATGATTTTTCAATTAAAATTCACCAAATTATGGTGTTTAATCATCTCCCACCTCATCATTTTGAGAGTATATGGATGAGACATCTCGTCCTACACTTTCATCTCGATCGATAGAGCTTTTCATCAAATTAATGATGTTAAGGTAAATCATAATGAAATGATTTTTGAATTTGAATTCACTAAATTATGGTGTTTAATCATAAGTCCCCTCTCGTAATTTTGAGAGTGTATGGACAAGACATCTCATCCTACACTGTCGTCTCGATCGAGAGAGCTCTTCATCAAATTAATGATGTTATCACATTTTCCCCCCCTCTCGATGTTATTGAGAATCCATGGACTAGGTTAGTACCGTTCATATTGTCATGTCACCGAGAGTGAGTTACTGCTACTTCACCACATGAGTGATTTTCCATAGCTTAAGATGATCTAAGACATACAATTTGAATCACTCATATAGTAAGAATAGGAGATAACACTCGTAATATTTCATTTATAACTTTTCTTCTTGTGCAATGTACAACTATAAAGGAAAACTCTTCATAATATCCTATTTATAATACTTCTTTAGATGATCAGCATTCCAAGGATTGAAGAATTGCTCTCCCAGAAAATTCTCGAGCCAATACGTTTTAGGAACTTCCTCTTCTATTAACCTGTAGGGACCATGCCAATTAGGATGAAGTTTATTCGTATTTTTCTAAGCCTTCTTCAAAATGAAGTCTCCTACAACTGATGGCCTAGCCTTCACTCTTTTGTTATAGAATCTTGCAGTTCTCTGCTGATAAACAACCTATTGAATTTATACATCTTCTCTTTACTCTTTAATGATGTCTAGGTCTAACCTTCATTCCTTAGCATTTGCTTCTGGGTCGTATGTCTAAACTATGTGGCTTGGTAGGCCCATCTCTGTTGGGATCACTGCTTCTGAGCAGTAGGCAAGCATGGAAGGGGTTTCTCCTGTTGGAGTTCTCTCTATCGTCTTGTAGGCCCACATGGAAACATGCACTTCATCAGTCCAAAGACCCTTAGCGTCTTCTATTTTTTTCTTGATCCCATCCAATATGGTTCTATTTGTCACCTATGTTTTGCCATTTTCCTAAGGTTGGCCTAGAGCTGAGTAAAACTACTTGATGCCGACCATCTTACAATAGGCCTTCAAAGACGAGTTTTTGAATTATTTTCTATTATCCGAGATGAGGGTATGAGATAGACCATATCTATAAATAATGTTCTTCTAAAATAAACTTGAAGGTCTTCGTCTCGGTATTGGTTATCATGGCCTCTGCCTCAACCCATTTGGAAAAATAGTCGATCGCCATAATAGGATACCTGTAGTTACGAGTTACCCTGGGCAAGGGTCCTACCAAATTAATTTCCCAAATAACAAATGAATAGGGAGAGGTAATAGAAGATAGAGCTCTATGAGGTTGGTGAGGGATGCTTGCATGTCTCTAACATTTTTCACACCTATTCATATAATTAGCCGTATCCCTGGACAAGTTCGACCACCAATATCCCTGTGTAACTACCCTCTTTGGCAATGATCTCCCTTCTATATGACTGGAGTAGGAACCTTCATGTATATCTTTCCGAATGTACTCCACCTCTATCGGATGAACACATTGGAGTAGAGGGAAGAGGAATCTTTTCTTGCATTAAATATTCCTAATGAATAAGAACTTAACTGCCTCATATCTCAGCTTCTTCCTTTCCAACTTTAAGTCTGGTACTTCACCATCCCTTATATATTGGATGAGAGGGTCCACATAAGACTCTCCTATCTCAAGGTTTAAGTAGAACTCAACTGTGTTGTCTTTTTCTTCAATGCTCGATTAGTTTAAGATCTACTGGTACTGACCTTTTGATTTCTGTCCTAGTTGTTGACAGTAGTCTTTCCATTGCATCAGCTCAACCATTGTCTAGCCGAGGGATACTTTTTCATTTTACCTCACTAAAGTTTTTTTAATGTTTCTTTTACCCTGGCCAGGTATCTGTCCATCCTCTAGCACTTTGCTTTATACACTCCTAGGATCTTATTCACTACCAGCCTAGAGTCACTATGAATAAGCAACTGGACGACATTCAATGCCTTTGCGAGGGAGAGACCTGTTAGGAGGGCTTCATACTCGAATTTATAATTGGAAGCCTTAAATTTGAATCTCAAAGAATACTCTATATCAGTTTCGTTTAGAGCTGACACTATCAGGTCGACTCCACTCCCTACCTCACAAGAAGAATCGCCAACAAAGAGGCTCCACACTGTACATTTTTCTAAAAAATTGACTTCTTCCAAGGCTCCATTCTTGAATATAAATTTTTCTTCTTTATTCTCGGCTATCGCTATTTTGGCCTTATTTGTCTCGGCTTCATCCGGGTTTGGACTTTCTCTTTAGGCCTCATTTTTTTGATTCATAATCTCCTATGCATCGACCTCGTCCCATGTGAACTCGGTTATAAAATTAGTTAGAGCCTATCCCTTGATGTCGAATTCCCTCAACTCTATAGACCAGGCCACCAACCTACCCAATTTCTCAGGTTTATGGATGACCTGCCTAAGAGGACAGTCTGTTAAGATGACCATTGTATGGATCTGGAAGTAGGGTTTCATCTTTATGGATGCATGAATGAGAGCATAAGACAATTTCTCCATTTTTAGTTATCTCTTCTCGGCCCCTTGAAGAGCTTTGCTGTTGAAATAGACTAGCTTTTGGACAACCTCATCATCTCTCATAATTTCTGCACTGATGGCTGAATCATACACGACTAGGTATAAATATAACTTTTCACCCTGAATAGGCGTTGACAACAAGAGTGGGGAGCCGAGGTAGACCTTAAACTCCTGAAAGGCCTTCTCACACTCCTCGTTCCACTCAAAAGCTTTTCTCAGTACCTCAAAAAAGGGAAACACTTGTCTGTTGCCCTTGATATGGATCCATTCAGTGCTAAAACTCATCCAGTCAACCTCTAGATGTGTTTTTTGGTCTTAGGAGTCTTCATCTCTATTAAGGTTTTGATTTTTTTCGGGTTAGCCTCTGTCCCCCGTTGATTGATAATAAAACCCAAAACTTGCCTGCTTTGACTCCAAAGGCACACTTTAAGGGAATCAACTTCATCCGATATTTGTTTATCGTGTCGGAAATGCTCTTTAGTTTGGCTATATACGTCTCGGCCTTGAGAATCTTGGTGAGCATATCGTCAATGCATTCCTCTATGGTCTTGCCTATTTTATCTTCGAACATTTTATTGACTAGCCTCTGGTATATACCCCCGACGTTCTTGAGACTGAAGGGAATTACCTTATAGTAATATGTACCTTTTTCCATAATGAATGAGGTCTTCTTGGCGTTGAATGGGTCAATGAATTAAATCGAATAGGCGTCCATAAAACTCATCAATTCATGCCCAACCATGGCATCAACCATTTGATCTATTCTCGACAGAGGGAAGTTGTCTCTGGGGCATGCCTTATTCATATCTGTGAAGTCAACACACATTCTCCACTTGCCATTGAGCTTTGGCATAATGACAGCATGGGCTAACCACTTTAGGTAGAAACCTCTCTGATGAAGTCAACTTTCTCTAACTTCTTTACCTCATCTCTTATCACCTCGTATTTCTCCCTGGAGTAGATCATCTGTCTTTATCTAACTAGTGTAGCTCCTTCGGCCACGTTCAACTTGTGGTAGAGGATCTTCAGATCAATTCTTGGCATATCTTCATGACTCCACGAAAAAATGCTTTGTCTCATCCTAATCAATTTAATCAACTCTTCTTTGATCTCTCTCTTCATTCGAATTAAAGTAGCACTCATGTGCCTCAACTTGGTCATGTTAAAATTCCCTTACTCCATAAGGAGTCGGGAATTTTATCATTTGGTGAGCTGTTGAAGGTACGAACTCAAACTCTTTGAGGTCTAATCATCCCATAATTATGTTATAGGATGAATAGGCGTTCTCGTCCATAACAAAGAAACTAATATTATTTGTGGGACATCTCGACCACGTACTGACATCCATCTCAAAAATACCAAGGGGGTGGACTTTTTCTCCACTAAAGCCAATCAATGGTTGGTCGTATGGGATGAGTCTTTTCTTGATTAATCCCAAGCATTCGAAACACTCCCAGAACATTACATCGATCGGGATACCCCCATCGACCAGTATCTTAGGAACCTCATAGTCATGCACTCTCATGGTGATTACCAACGGGTCATCATGTGGGGCTAAAATTACCTTGAAGTCCAATCGCGAAAAGCTGACAACCAAGGTGTTTATGTCAACCTTCTTCCTCATACCTGACTTCGAATCAATAGCAGCCGAGTTCACTACCTATGGCTTAGGAAGAGCTTTGGCTTCTGCAACATGGGCTTTATATTTGGCTATATCTTTACCACCACCGTCCAAACCGCCACATATCATTTTCACATCATGATAAATACAATGTAGCCGACCCTTGGGATCAGTTTTCTTTGGTGGGAGGTCAGGTTGGCCTCCTCCTCATCATTTGATGCATCGTTATCCTTATTCATTGGATCATCTGGTTAACACCTATCGTCTCTTCTATTTTGAATGTCATCTCGGCCACCCCTTTTATCCACATACATTTCAAGTTTCCCTTGCTTCAATATATTTTCTATTTCATCTTTCAGTATGGATCATCTGTCAGTGGTATGGCTATGATCTTGGTGGAATTCACACCATTTACCTTTATCCCTCTTGTGAGGAGGGGCTTTGGGCTTCTCCGTCCATCTCAAGGACCTATCATTCTTGATCTCATTCAGAATCATTTTTGGTGTGGCAGTCAAGGGGTATAATCAATGAACTTGTCGTTCGCCAACCTTTTTTTGTCTCTATTCATGGTCTTGGTAGGACCCTTACCCTTGAAATTTTAGGACTTCCTCCAACTAGCTCCCTTTTCATCTTCACCTTTGGCCTCCATGGCCTCCTCCGCATTCATGACCCTCTAGTCCATAGCCAAGAGTTTAGCCATGGACTTTAGAGGATCTTCGATCAACTTCCATAAGAGTCTGCCATTTTGTAGACCTCCCATCAATGCACTCATAGCTATGCTCTTATCATAGTCTTCCACCTCCCATTTCTCTTTATTGAAATGAGCTATATAGTCCCATAGAGATTCGTTCTTTCCTTGATTTACATACAACAAGTGAGTATTTTTCTTCCTTGGCTTAACCTCGAAACAAAAGTTATGAATCAATCTTTATGCCAATTACTTGAAGTTCTCAATTGAATTTCTTGGGGGAGAAGTATACCAAACATGCGTTGCATCGATCAGGGTGCTTGAGAATGCTCTGCAACTCATCTGAGATTGAGAAGATGTCCACAACGGATTGATACATCTCAATATGGTGAACTGGATTGGTACTCTCATCATACCTTGGTGTTATCACCAACGGCTTAAACTTAGCCGGGGTAGGGTAGATCATAATTTTGGCAATGAATGGAGACCCTTCATTATAACCCCTCTATAGAGGGTCTCAACTTTTTAATAAATCTCCAATCTTTTCCTGTAGACTTTGTAAAGAGTTATTCTAGCATTTGTCACTAGCAGGAACTATGGCATTGTCCCCCTCGGCTAGAGCAATATTATTTTTGGCCCCTTCCTTATCGGCCTGAGGCTAGACAGGTTCTCGATCGACCATTCTCTGATGGCTATTGACTTCACGTTTCTCGTCATCTAGTCCACATGGGGGTCGACGACCAACACACCCTCTATTTCTTCTGGAGCCAGCTATACCCTGAGACCTAGAGAGTCGGTCTCTCAAATCACCCACCAGGTTGAGTATACTGAATGTAAGCCCTCTGTTGAGTCTGTTTAGAGATGAGGCACGAGGCCTGCCTACTTACTTAAATAGGGCACACATTATTTCCCAAAATTTTATATGGTTCACAGCACTCTGCGTCATCATCATACTTATAATCTTTATATTCTTGACCTTGCCACCCCAGACGTAGATGCTTGGGGTCAGCAATGTCTCTCCGCCTCTGTTGAGGCTGTACATCCTTCTGTGGGGCCGGGGGTGTCCCCCTGATGTATGCCTTACCCGATGGGCAGAGTTATCATCTTCTCCATCGCGCTAGTGGGCCTGGCTAAGAAATTCTGGCTGAAGGTAGCCAACTACTCCTGCATCTTAACTTGATTGGATTCCAATGAGCGCAGTGCTGCTGCGACATCCGCCATATCATATTGTGGCGGTGCTTGACTGAAACTAGGTCCACCTCCAAGTGGTAGATTTTACGCCATGAGATTCGGTGAACTGGACGAACAAGAGATGGACTGGAAGAGCTGAATGAGTTGTAAGAAAGCTTAAACTCAAACCAGAGCTCTTTTAATGGTGGTTCAATCTCATCCAATTGTGGAGTTGGACCACTATCAAAGAATCTGATGAAGAGTAAGATGCAAACTAAAGGAAGGAGATGATGATCTCGCTTCCCACAGACGACGCCAACTAATGATATGGAGAATGATATCACCAAGTAATATATTAAGAGCTCAATCCAGAAAAATATTGAAGGTGCAACAATGATGAAAATCAGACATACAAGCAAGTAAATGAGGAGATAAGGAAAAGGAGAGATGGATAATATAAAGTAAGTGCTTCGACCATCTGGTCTACTCCATTGTGTAGGTGTGAGTGATCTTCACCATAAAAATGGTTCTAATGGCCCTGTGATACAAGTCACTTAACTATCTCTCTCTACACTATAATTTTAGTAGAGTTATAGCTAGAGTTTCGAATTAAGGACCTTTCCCAAGGTTGAAAAAGACGAGTATATATAGTGCCTGAGGGGTGTAGTATACCCCCAATCATGTAATAAGCATTTGTAGTATGTGGTGTCCAATGATGAGCAGCCACCTATTGCTGTCACGAGTAGATTATGATGATGAAATATCCTTTACAAGTGAGGGAGATACTGTTGCAAGGTTTTCATCCACGTGGGGCTCTTATCCCACACGCAATCTCCCACGCATGCTCCATTCCACGCGCTCTATCGAGTGTCAAAATATATATTGTCGTGTGGTGTCGGCTTGGATGAGTTCTACACCTATAATGGTACAATAGTATGAGCTGACAAGTAGTATAGTGATCTAGGCTCATGGTGGTGTTTGGCCGAGACAAGACTAACATTGTCCTGTGGCACTTAATAAGTCCCGATCTATAGGAGTATGAGATAAGATAAACCATATGTTAATTGGGTCGTAGAAAGGTGTCGACCCACGAACGAGGCGAGGCCAAGGTCACTAAAGTTGGATCCCTTGTAAGAAATATGTTCTGCAGTGTCAGCTTGAGCCTCAGGGAGAGACAAGGATACACTTGGTCATATGACTATCCAATTCAAGACCACGTATTTCTGTAATATACTTAGCATCTCATGCACATTGTTCCAATTTGAGGAAAATTCGGCAGCATATCCCCATAGTTCTCCAAGTACATGACATAGATTCGCAAGTGTAAGTGTTTTTTAAACTTATCATTTGAAATAACACTTAACATTGCATTGTCTAGTATGTATCCAGAGAACATCAAGAGATGGCAACAAAACTTCTCCTAAAAGCAATAAGTTTAAGCCACTAAGAATATTATTATACAGAAACTATGCCATTCCAAAATGTCTAAACGGGACAATTAGAGAGATCTCATTATAGGGATAATGACTCTCAAACGGGTCTAAGGGTTATTGAATGCGTACGCATAAGAACTAGAAGGCTAGTATCCACGCTCACTATATGTAATTCAAAGTAGTTATAGATTACCATGGTAAGTATGTTTCAGTTATTCAGTAGTAATGTTTATAGTGATGGTTTTAAATAGTTATGTTTCATTTCGTATTATTAATTGTTTAACAACAAGCTTTTAAAATTTATAGTATGTTTTATTTTTGTCTTATTTATATTTGGTAGAATCACGACCCTAAATGTTAGAAATGTCTAGGGCCAACGAACTCAATGGTCATCTAAATGTTCAAATCCAGTAGTCAACAATAATTAAAGAATCCCAAAACCAATTCAAATAATAATGCGATATACTAGAAATGCCTAGGACCAACAAACTCAATGGTCATCTAAATGTACAAATCCACCAATTAACGACAATTCAAACATCCCAAACAACAATTCAAATAATAATGCAAAATATTAGAAATGCCTAGGGCCAATCAACTCAACGACCATCTAAATGTTCAAATCCACCAATCAACAACAGTTCAGGAATCCTAATAAATAATAAGGCGACATCATTTGTAAATTAGCACAATAAATGAATAATAAATTAGCATAATAAATTACAAAAATTAAATAAGTGCATGTGTTTGAAATTATTTTTCAAATTGATTAGGGTTTTCATTTGAAATCATTTTAAGGTTTTCATTCTAAGGTGTATGCGTGTGTGTGGTGTGTGGGTTGTGTTTTTTTAGGGTTTTCAAAATTATTTCAAATTAATTAGGGTTTTCATTTAAAATTATTTTAGGTTTTTCATTCTGGGGTGTATGTGTGTGTGTGGTGTGTGGGTTGTGTTTTTTTTAAGCTTTTCAAATTAATTAGGGATTTCATTCTAGGGTTTATGTATGTGTGTGTGTGTGTGGTGTGTTTGTGTATGGGGGTGTATGTGTATGGGGTGTGTGTATGGTGTGTGGGGGAGAGAGAGATGTACCAGAATGTGTGTAGAGGGAGACAGATGGTAGCCGAAAAAGAGAGAAAAAGAGAGATGGTCGCTGTTTGTAGACAGAGAGTTGTGTTGGGTAAGACAACATGAGGTGTGACACTACGCCTAATTAAATACTGGGTAATTAGTCCTTTATTAAATCAATTCAAAATATGCAGTTGGTTCAGAGTATGCATCACTGGCAAAAACTTTATTATTAACACTAACCACCTAAAATTTAAAAAGGTTGATGTCAAAATTTTATCTTTTAATTAACATAAACCAAATTAACCAATTACTAGTCATACACCAATCAAACGAATCTGATATGAAATAAAATGACTAAGGTAATAAATGTGATTGGAGTAAACACATTCAACCTAAATCCCAAATACAATAATCCGACAAAGTAAACCAACAACCGAAATAAGTAATAAATGAATCCACAATCTCTGACTGCCTAAATAAGTAAAAAGGGGCAACATGCCCTAACTAAAAATAGATAACTCAAGATGCAGGAATAAGAATCATGGAGGCCTTTACTACTAAGTCCTGTAACTTCCACAACAACTACAACTCGTCAAATGAACGAAACTCTTATCCTTGGTGTCCCTATGGCTGGGCACCTAAAATAATTTGACAAAAGAAAAGAGATTTGTAATAAACGGGTCAGAGCCCAAGTTGAAAACAGTTTAAAAACCAGCAAGTGCTTAAATTAAAATAGTAGCACATATAGTGTACATGTTAGATTCTCGTACTCTCACTTGAGATACTCACCTCTCATCTAATGTGTACACCTAACACGCATATTTAACCCATCCTAGTTATGCTACCCCCCAACTAGTCCGACGATGACTATTATCACACCAATAATTTCATGAGTTTACCCATATCACCCGTATCACGTATTACCATATGTTTAAAGATAGTTATTCAACTACACAACCGTTATTCTCATAGGTATTCTCTTTCTCACTAAGACTATTTTTAAATATCAATTATTTTCATACCTACGAAACAGGCACAACTCTCTCTCTCTCTCTCTCTCTCTCTCTCTCTCTCTCTCTCTCTATATATATATATATATATATATATATATATATTCACTAATTCTACACCCCTGGGTTTGCAATGCATACTCTGCTGTCATGTCATGGTGCATCGCTCATTGCATGAAGGACTATAGGTTCAGTCTCTTGCGAACCATCAGAACAAGCACACATATTGAAGGCGAACATAGTTCAAAGTCTATGGGATATGAAGATACCTATGCACGCATATGACCGTCAACACTATCGTTCTCATTGATAGCTCGTACCAAGGTTCTATGTTCTAGTGATATGAATCAAAATCCCCCTAAAGGCTCCTTAAGATATGATCGTCCACAACACACAACCTCCACCCGATAGCAAGCAACATAGGCATGTAATACACACAATAATTCAACCAATAGGTACATACACATAACCTATAATAATCATTAGGTATTCACGCAATCCAAATCCCCGAATTTATATGTAGTATTATTATCTCTAATAATCACGTTTCTCTATTCGTACGATTAATCTCTTTATCGTATATATTCCATAAGGTCTTCTTATTCCAACACATTCTCTTTTATAGTTACACAATCACCTCATCACTAGATTATGTAATGAAGTCAGTCAAGAATATCGTAGGTCATTCTCTTTCACTCGAATTAATCTCGCAAGATTTTAACTTGTCCGAGCAAAAATTAAAATTTCTGAAATCTCGTTAGAAGTGGGGAAATTTTCATTCGAACGAAACTTCAAATGAGCTAGGCACTGAATTTTTGTTAGAATCTCATTCGAACGAGGTTGTTCTAATGAGATCCGTAACTTTGAACGAACTACTCTCTGAATTCTCGTTGGATAGGTCGTTGAAAATCTCGTTCGAACGAGGTTACCGAACTTCGTCCCTGACCTCCAAAACCTGCGTTTTTCCAACTTTTTAATCACCTAAATCATCCAAACTCATCCTAACTCTAATCCAACGATTCTAACCTATACCCCCTAGTAATAGAATGCCTCCCAACACATTTAAATATCAAATCCTTTAAAATTATAACATGAATTCAGATAAACTCCTCAAATCATCAAAAAGCCCTAAATTCACATAATGACCATTAATCCCAACTAAATCCAGATTTAAATTCGTGATTTCAACATATAATATTCAGATTTCTAATCCCCAATATATTGTCATTCATCTACATGCAAAACCTATACCACAATCATAGATTTAAAACCCAATTTTAGCCCCAATTCTATTATATCATGAATAAATCACCAAATAATTTAACATGGACATTACATGGTCTAAAATTAAGCAAGATAAACACTTGCCTTTTCACGAAGGTATGATTCGTTTCTTGAAATTGGTATAGATTCATTCTCCTCTTCCCGATCTACACGTTGGTGATGTTTTTGGTGAAAGGTGACCGAGTTTGGGCTTCGAACTCTAAGGAACCTCTTCTCCTTCTTCCACTTGGGCTCTCTCTTGAGTTTACCAATTATTTACCCTAACTCTTCCACGTACATACAGATACATTTCTCCAATTTTCGTCCATTAATTAATCCCAATTTTTCAAAAGCCAAAAATACCCTTTCGAGGTGTCGGGTTGGACTAAAGTCGTCCCGGACTCTAAACTAAACCCCCGAGTAGAATTTTTTGACTATATCAACCCTTCTGGACATATTGGCCTACTCAAAACAGCCATCCGAATAACAAAAAATAAAATTACATTTTAATTCCTCATTTAAGTTCTGACACGACTCACACGCGGGCGTCCCAACTAAGTGTACTGTAACTGCTGTATTTTTCACTCGCGACAACTTTAATATTTTCATAATCATATATTACTTTAATCACTAAGTAATATTCAACATAGTTCTTACCAATAAATACTAAATCTCATCACGTTAGTAATTATTTACTTAAATCCGGATAATTATAAATAATTTCCCATTTAAATTAATTAATCCCATAATTAAAATAAAATCTTTCCAAAATACGGGTATTAATTGCCTGTTTTAATTAAAAGAGTTGTCACGGTCCTGCAACGGACTTTGACCGTGACAACCTTGTCATCACGGTCATTGACCGTGAAGAAAATGCGTATATTATTGTCAGAGTTTTTTTTACCATAATAACACTTGCCGGTATTATAGTGATAATTCTTCAATTCTGGTGTAGTGAAATGAAATGTATGTTTAAACCACTAATAGGATTTTAGGATTTTAGGATTTAAAGTTCCATCTTCTCATGCATATAATCTTGTAGTGTTTGGGAAATGAATATATAACCAAGTTTAAAGAAGGTTTTGTTGGGTTTAAACATGAAATAAGAAATTTTAGTCTTTAAAGTGTGTGAAAAAAGAGATTATAGGTGACAAGTATAAGGTTGTAAGACTACATGTGTTAATGAAAGAAAATGGTATTTTTCTTATAATGTAGTCTTATATGTTTAATGATTATTAAAAATAAATGTATTGAAATAAAGATATTTACAAATATTAACCCCAAAGATTAAAAAGGTGTTAAGGTTTTAAATACACTTAAGAAGTTAGTGTGGGTAACTTAATGGTGTTTTGAAAAATTAATACTTGTGAAAATAGATTAGAAGGTGTGTTTGGAAACAAATGTATAAAATGGTAATTTTGCGTAAAGTGGAACATTTTTATGAAATAAAAATATTGGAAAGGGTATTAAACATGATTTTTGAAATAAAATCAAAGCTAAAGTGTAAAGACATGAAATGATGATTTTCAAAGTGTAATACAAGTTGGGGTGAAACTCTAGGTTTTATCTTCGACCGGGTAAAAGAAAAAGTGGAATAATGTGGGCATTTGTAAAATTTTAGAACACATTAAAAAGGGACTCGGATGATAGTGAGAAAATTAAGGAGGGCCCGAAGCGCTAGGGTGAAAGACCTAAAACACTAGCCAAAGCATATGGTGCGCATAGCCGGTAGTGTGGAGCCCATTAAAGTATGCAGTTATTGGAAGATTCTGAGAAAAAAACAAGGAATAAGGAATATGCTAAGAAATGGGTTGTAATGTGAAAATATGTTAAGATAATCTCACTTGCATGAATTAATAATAATTTCGGCAAAAGGTAAAATGGACAAGTAAATGTGTAAATTAATTAATATCCATAATGTAAAGGAAAGGAAGTGGTAAATGGGTGGCTAAGAAACCTAAGAGATGTATCCCATAATTAACGCAATAGTGTGTCTAAATAAGTTTTTTTCTAGTACGGTGTTCAGGCGTGTTGAAAGGGTGATTTTCAATAAAAATACTCATATGGATTGGTTAAAATGAAAAGGGTAATTTGGGTAAAGAAATGGCTATCGGTCAAATCGAGTGGAGTTGTTTCAAATATTTAACCTTGTGCTTTAAATAAAGTGATGAATATCAAATGAGAAAAAGGAAGTCTTTTACAAGATCAAGTTAAATTAATTTGGATAAATAAGATGTTCAAAAGTAAAACTCTTTCATGCAATAAGTATATGTATATGTATGTATATATATGTATACAAGATAGTTGCATGAGAACGTAGGTATAACGTGTTAGAATATTCTTTCTGCCATTTTCATCTATATTGCATTTGTATATTTCCCACTGAGCATTTGGCTCACTCCATCATTTTGTCACGACAGGTTGGGTTGGGTCTTATATTTCAATAGCGTTATACAGGTAAGTATTCTCTTTAATTTTACGTTAGTAGCTCCGTATGCTTGGACTTCGAGGTGCTCCCCATGGGTCCCTCATGTAGTTTTATTTAAAATTAGAATTGAATGAAACGTTAATTAAAATAAAACTAGATTATCAACATTATATAGGTTGCTCATTGTACTTCACACCTGACGCTCGGGCCGGACTGGGTTGACCACAGGTAACCCATAAATCTAGGCCAGGGCGTTATAATAATAATACATATTGGTATGGATTTTTACTATAGTAATTATTTATCCCATGAAACTCTTTTATCTCAAGTATTCCTATATATTTCGTAAGTTGGATATCATTTCATTAAATAAAATAAAGTTTACGACACAAATGTAAAAGCAATTTTTTTTAATATCAAAGGAGGGTTTTCATAAATGAAATCAAAGTATAAAAAGTTTTTTTTATATTTAAACCCAGAATCGGGACATCATAATATTAATCAAAGACAAGAAGTAAGAAACTAAACACAAATGGTAAAATGAACGGGAACAAATGACAGATAAAAGTCCAAGAAACAACTTAGACAAGGATAATCACTTAGGGTGAAGAAATCAAAACATGAGGTTTAAAAAACTCCCAGACTTACAGGTTAAGTATAGGAACAAACGGAGAGATAAGAAGAAAATGCAATCATAAGTTTTTGCGAAGGAAAACCAAACGACCGACAAAGGGGAAGGGAAGCGATGTCTCTACAAAAAACCAATATCTAAACTCCATATGGAAATAAAAGGCAGCCACCTAAACTATAGCCCTATAGGTAGAGCACAATGACATTTAATGCGGGAGATATGAAGTGCTACATTGGTTAAAGGGAAAGTATTTTCTTTATAATGATTTCAGACATGCATAGTAACTAACCTATACCACACGTGTACGAAGGGGAAATTTCAAGGGAGGGTAATCCAATTTGTCCAACTATCCGATCCACCAGCATACCAATCCACCCAACTCTAACAAATAAGAAATCCTAAGTTTACTGACTCACATGTATGTCTTTATCTTTCTTAGGTGAATATCATTTCTCCAAATACCAAAGGGATTGAGTTGGGAAGAACTCAAGGGACTATCGTACAAATCTATAAATATTAGCTCGAGAATCTCAAGGGTATATGATTGGAGGAAATAACACAGGGGATCATCGGGCTCTCATTTAGTGAACTGCTATTATCATAAGATATAAGGCAAAATTGAAACCAACCGACACACCCGAACCAAAACACCATTTTAACCGATCTACATGAAACCTATCCACCCCTATGCATACACCATCTCTGTGTTCTAGCCTAAAGTATCGATATAGCCTTTCCTAAAACTTTAATTACCCCATTTAATGTTACCGACAAACCTGTAACTACTCTGCCAACTTTTTATCACAGTAACCCACATACTATCCCTTTCTCAAGTAGTTATCAGATAACATATTACCTCTCTCATCTAAAATAAAGTTTATTATCAAACTCTCAATCTTATAAATATTACCCTCAACCTCAATTATCAGGGATCAAGAATATACTTTTGAAAATCACCATCAAGAGGCCTTAAAGAACATTCTTCCAGTCTTGATTACATCCCATTTATTATCCCGAGTTACCATTTATTACAAAATAACAACTGTATCAGGTTATGTTTAGGCTACCTCCTAACACATATATCTTGTGATAAAGTGCATATGCTCTTGTCCTCTTCTTCATTTACTCTCTAATTCCTCACATCATTCGAGCACACATTATCTAGGATGGGTTTCATATCGGATCTTGAGGAATGACTATCCCAATCCTATCCAATGAAGAACACCCTCCTATATAGGCATGTAATCTTCAAATTTGTGGGAATTCTTTTAATTTTTTTTAATTATGTCATGTCATTCTCTGATTTTTCTTTAAATAGAGATATGTTATAAAGTTGTTAATGAAAGAGTTGGTATACGAAGGGTGTTGTGATGGTTTGGTTTGCTACTCATTTGCTTTCCTAATCAACCATTTTAGGGTAGTTATGACTTTTAGTTGAATTTTTTTAACTTACGATATCTTTAGTTTTGCCTTAAATACAATTTTTTGTGTTTTTTTCTAGAGGTTGGGTTACTAGATTGCAATTCAAGAGACTAAACTTTGGCATGATTTGCATTCACTTCACAACGAGTAAGTTGATAAAATTTTATATGGAATTTATAAACTTTGGTAGGCTTTTATCATATAATGTTTGTTAAAATGCTATTTGATTTCACATAGAATTTCATAGTCTATTATTTCATATTTGATTTTTTTTCACCAATTGCGTGTTGGGTCCTATTTTTGTTTATTTCATATATGATGGGTACTCATTTTATTTTACTATTATCGCTATATTTGTCTTTATGATTTATAGTCAATATCCTTCTTCAATTTTAATTACTGTGAGCTTACGACATTCTGTTAGGGAAAGTATACCAATGATTACATTTATTCAAATTTGATGGTATGGTATTTACTTGATTAGTTATAAATATCATATGCCTTACAAACGCATATTATTAAACATTGATACTTATAGTTTCTTATCATTTGTTAATTGTAAATACATGCATTGTGATTATGAATGTCAATCCTCAAGAGATGATCATTTCAGAATCTCATGCTATTTGATTTCTTCTACATTTAATGTTTATATATACATGCATATGTTTGATTATACCAAAATATATGGCTATGATTTTTGTTTCATTAATTGATAATTCACTTTGTTTTCATTTAATTTGTAGTCATATTCATATTTTTTAATTGTTACAATATTTGGTAGAAGATTAGTGCACTAAGGGCAAGTCGATCTAAGTGTCCTCTTATTTTGAACAAAATTCAGGGGGTACGTGAGTCACAACACATTTGGATCATAAATATTGAACATACTATTAATGCACATGCCACTTTTATATATTGCTTTAAAAGAATATGAATTGTATCTATATGCCTTTGTAAGTACACTGTTTGTTACAATTTGTGTATATTTTAGAGGGTTTGTTATTTATTTGATATATCGTGTTTTAAGTTCTTATAATTACACATTGATAATCCACATGTAAATTAATGACATGATATATATTTTTCATTTACAGATACAAATTTTTACTCCTTTGAAGTCAGATCAGTTATAGTATGTTGTAATTCAGTTAATAGTTATGATTTGATTTATATTGTTTAACTATTAATAGCCTAAATGTCATTGTTAATTCTAATTTATCTATTTAAAGAAGAGTGTGATTTTGTCTTTGATTTGTTGGTTTCCCTTGTTATGGAGACCAACACCTCTAAGATTTTTAATTTTTTTTCCTCACATGTATTGTATTATACTAGAAATGGAACATTGGAGTTACAACTTTTCATGAACATTGGTCTCTTAAACAAAGTATATTATATAACATACTACTCAACTGTATTATGTGTTATTCTTATACATGTGCTTTTTTTGTTTCATTAAATTAAATAATGAAATAAATCATATTTGTGCAATATAAAATTAAATCAATATAAACTTACAAACGAAAAAGATGACCGAATCGAGTGTTGGACACTCTCCCCTTAAGATAAAATGCGCTCCCGCTATAGTGCTTACAACAATGAACGATGAGCGTTTGCCTTCCAGGATGAAATGGTCTTGTCAAGCACAAGAAGTACTTCAATCTGCGTGTCCCATGAACCAATTATCGTTGATACTCTTTCCAATTCAATTAGGAATAGAAAGTATTAATTTTTTTCCTCCCTTTTTCAAAATAAAGACAAGTCTTGTATTTATAGAAAGCAAAGTGTCATTTCATGAAAAGATATTTTTCTTAACAACCACTTAAGGGATTTTTTCATGAACAGTCACAACTAATGGTGAATAGTCACAACCTCTAGTGACGGTTATGAAAATAGTCACTATATAGGGAATGGTCACAACATTCAACGACGGTTCAGAAAATTCATCCAAAAAAACTAAATTAAATTCCCAATAATTTTCATACATAAATGGCACACTTTGAAACCAAATTTCTTTTTCATAATTTATCCATTCATAACAAATGAATATATCATGTGACTCTTCTTGCTATAAGTAATGCGTATATAATTGGTCCCACCATATTTGAAGCGCGAGTCCTACTTTTATAATGGCTCAAAGTTGGCAAATATATTAATTTGGTCAAAATGTTAATTTTTGTAAAAACATAGTATTTTCCAATGTTATGAATTCAGAGAAGTGATTGAAATGATGCTGGCATCTTTTCCACCCTTGTCTATGAAATGGAACCCCTCACCACTGGGAATCCTAAAAATTAATGTTGATGTATAACTACTTTGATTAAGAGCATTGGAGTCAGTGTTGAAAATGTGAGTTATATGAATAGTCTATATAGTAGGACACACACAAAATCCTTTTATCCAAATTTTATCTTGATTAAATTTACATGAACATGCAAGATAATGTGAAGCCAAAACACAAACCAAATATCTAAACCATAACATAAAGAAGATTGAGAAAAAATTTCTTTCAAGAAAACCCTATAATTGACGCTATTTTAGACGTGACAGACCAATACAGACTTACTAACAACTTAGAGTTCCACTGAGTTTAATGCAGTAGTGTATTTGAATCTTCAACAAAAAACGGTACAGTCCAACACCTCCCATAACAAGCAGATCTTACCTCAGTATTCATTGATCAACCTTAGGTATAATAATTCCTTTCTTCTTCATCCATAGAGCCTCAACACCACAAATCAACAGTAGAGAAATAAATTCCACAGGGTTTAGAAATCAAAATATGTTCTTATCTGTTTGGTAAAGTGTTCCTAAAATATTTAAGGGGTTTGAATTAAAATTTTAAAGAGTTTGATCATAAAAGGAACTCTTAAAAGTCTTGAAAACAAAGGTATCCCCTCATCTCTATTTATAGGAAAAGAGATCACCTAAGGATAAACTTAAAATATTGCATGTAAAATCATCTTAAAACCAAATTTCGCGCACTCTTTCGAACGAAGTATCTAATATCATTCGAACACACTTCCAACAAATGATCGAATGACACCCCAGAGCCTGCCAAAAGGTGAAGCATCATAACTTCTTCGAACGAAACTGTGACGTGTTCCAACAATGATGGAGACTCGTTCAAACGAAAACTAAGGTCGTTCTAATGAGCTCGCAATTTTTTTTTAAAAAACTTAAAAAAAACATTATACAACATTTTAAAAAATATTTAAAATTTAAAACTCTTAAAAAGACCTTTGAATAAAGTAAGATTACTAAAACCACATCATAAACCTTTGGGGCAAAGTAGCGATGATCGATATTTAATTCTTGCATATGGTCACTAGCTCTTCTGCACTTGAAGACTTAAGAACATTCATGAAGGTTCAGTGGGGTGTATTCGGATAAGCCAAATAAAAATTAAATAACTATGAATTATAAATTTTTCTCTTACAAATCAACCCGTTTGCTATTCCGGCACAAAATACAAATTGAAGCCAAATTAACCCCTAAGACAAATACAACTAATGCCCTCCCAGACCAGAAAATGAAAAGGCTTAAGTGACTTTTGTGACACCCCGCCTAATTAAATAACGGGTGATTAGTTTTTTATTAAATTAAAACTGGTGTCTCATTTGGTTTGTTCTTAGCATCAGTGCCAATTATTTTTTAATATTTACTAACAACCTAATATTCAAAAAGCTGTTGTCAAATTTTTATCTTTTTAAATTAACATGCAACACAAATTAAATAATTATTTAAACATTCACCATTCAATAACCAAACTCCAAGAGAATAAAGTGTCAGAATAAATAAATGTGATTGGAGTAAACACTTCCAGCCTGAATCTCAAATAAAGTAATATGAAATAAAATCTAGTCCAATCAACTGAAAAATAAAGATGTAAATCTATTATCTCTGAATAATATCTGAATAAGAAAGGACAATATGCTCGACTTAAATAAGTGCCTCATAAAAAGGAAATGATATGTATGGAGGCGTATACTACCGAGAACCTGTAACTGTAACACCCCGTATTTTTTAGAATTAAATAATTATGTGAGTAATTATCATTGTGAGATTAATTAAATTAATCAAGAATTAATTGGTGATTAATCCAAATTTAAAAATAAATATTAACTAGCATGACACGGGTTAATACTTACTAATAAGAATTATTGAATATTACCGAGTGAATAAGTAATATGGAATTCTTGAATATGATAAATTATCGAGAGTGAAATATACGACAGTTTGGTAGATTAAATAGGGACATGCATGTGAGTCGTGTCGAGACTAACTAAATGGAATATAAAAGTAAATTATTTTTAAGTAACTCGTATGGTAATTTTGAGTGCGTCGTTGAGTGTGGGAGGGTAGAGATATTTAGAAAACACTACCCGGGTATTTTATTTAGACTTTGAGAGATTTTAGGCCAAATCGGCACCCCGTAGGGGTAATTTTGTAATTTTAATTTTTGGTGAAATTAAATGGACGAAAATTGGGAGTTTATTATATCATTCACGAGAGGTTCATTAGGGTTAAGATATACAAAAGTAAGGAACGACCACAGAGTATGTGAGGGAGAAAAAATTCCAAGAAGTGTTCCCAATTAACACTTGCCCAATTAACCTTACAGGTAAAGTGTTTCCAATTAACACTTGCCCAACCACCACCACAGGAACGACCACAGGTAAAGTGTTCCCAATTAACACCACCTTGCACAACCACCACCACCATCGTGTAGATCAGAACAAGAGGAACACACCCATACCAACAACATCAAGAGATCATATGTTTGATTCGAGGCAAGTGTTAGTTACTTGGTCCTTTTTAGAAATAATTGTGTTTATGTTAGAGTAGATAAATTTCTCCATGAATTTGATGATAATTATGATGAAAAATAGAGGGGTTTCTTGCATATTATTAGGTCTGAGATTATAAGAAATTAAATTCCTTCATGTAGATACGATATCATCAACGAATTTATAATAATTTCCATGAACAAATCTGGGTTGTATAGTTCTTGAATTGAAATCGGAAGAACTAGGGTTTTAATTGTTTAATTTGGGGATTTAGTATTTAATTGATGTATTGTGAAGAATTAGTGATTCTATGTTGTTAGAAATCATCTAAATATGTTAGAGCATCAATTGGGTTTGATGTTTGGGAATGAATAGTAGAGGTTTTAGAGGTGTTAATGGTGGAAAAACGCTGAAATCTGGGCAAGAAGATGAAACAGTGCATCTCGCGCGATGTCGCGCGTAGTCATTCGAGCGAGATAGAGATGTTGCGCGAAGTCGCTCGATCGACATGTGGCAGTCGTTCAAACGATGTTGCCATCTAGTTCGAGCGACGAGGTAAATTCTGGGAATTTTCTTAGAGTCCAATTTTGGAATTTTCAGTTTATTGGAGCGAGAGGAACTGCCCATTAATAAATTTAAAACAAGACAGGTTTACGAGAAAGTGTGTGAGATTTATACTTTAAATATTTTGGGAAGAACACTTACCTTGAAGATTACGAGAGAGTTATGGTAATCTAATAATATTTTACAATACGTAATAATGAGAATAAAATACGTATGGTAAGTATGCAACTAGGTTGGGAGAATACCTATAAATTTTCATAGGATGTGTGTATGCCTATTATTTGATATTTTTGTTAAGTGCACTAATGGGCGATAATCCAGGGGTGCAAGGTTATGTTGTTTAATACACTAAAGGGTGGTAACGCAGGGGTGTAAGGTTTTTATTTAGTGCACTAATGGGTGATAACCCGGGGGTGCAAGGATATTGTATTAAGTGCACTAATGGGTGATAACCAGGGGTTGCAGGATCATTTTATTTATAGCACTAATGGGAATTCAAACTGGGGGTGCAGGACTGGAATATATATGTATAGGGATGTTGTGACTATATATATATATATATATATGTGTGTGTGTGTGTGTGTGTATATGTGTGTGTGTGTGTGTGTATTTATGAGAAATTCTACTAAGAGAAACTAGTAGCTATGACAACAATGACATATGAAACAATCTTAATGAGATAAAGATTTAAATACTCTAAGAATGAACATGAAAGGTAGTAAAATGTGATAGACTACTTATGGGGTATTGTATGGGTGATACGGGAACACTACTGTTGAATGTAGATAGTGTTACGTGACTTTGAACTAGTTAACTTGGGTAGAATTACTAGTACTAAATAGAATATGCGATAGGAGTGCACAATAGAAGAGAGGTGAGAACTTCATGTGAGAGCACGAATCTAATATGCACATAATACTTGCTAAAACATATTTTTACACATCGGGCTCTGACCCGTCTCTTGCATCTCCTTTCTCTCTTGCTATATACAAATGTATTATAATAGGTGCTCAGCCATAGGGACACCAGATTTAAAGACTTGGATTGCCTGGCGTGCTACGGCTGATGTGGAAGCTGTAGGTCCTTGCATTAGACGCTCCTATCATTTCTCTTAGTTCATCTAGACTTTTCATTTAGGGCATGTGTCGCCCCTTTCCTTAGTCATTTTATCAGAGATTGTATTTAATTTACTTCTATTCATTTTAGTTGGATTTAGTTTTACTATGGATCTGTGGTTTAGAGTTTTGAACTGGAATGTTTAATCCAGTTGTATTTATTTTAGTACGTGATTCAGATTTATTATTTATTTTATTTAGTTGGATGGTGAATGGATTATATTTAAATTCTTGGACTTTATAATACAATTTTGGTTACAATTTAAAAAGGAAGGTATTTGGGCACTAGCTTGTTTTATATTAGGCGATTAATAAAGTTAATACTTTCGACAGTGATGCTGAGAATGAACTAACCGAACATTCTATTTTAAATTTTTATAAAGGACTGATCACTTGGGCGGGGTGTCACAGTAACTTCCACAATAGCTGCAACACGTCAAACGATAGGAACTCTTAGGTTTAGCTTTCCTGTGGCTGGGACCCTAAAATGGTTTTCCAAAAATATAGGTTTGGAGAAAACGGGTCAGAGCTCAAGAAAACATTTGAAAAATTTAGCAAGTCTTTAAAATGAAAAATTAGCAGATACGAAATACATATTAGGTTTACATGCTCTCACTTTAGATCCTCACCTCTCAACTAATGTGCACACCTAATGAATCTTTCTAACCCATCCTTATTATACTACTCTTCCTAAATAGTCTGAACCATATCTATCTCCACACAAACTAACTTGTTGCGCCACCCGCATTGCCCATATCATATATTATCGCATAACCCATATCATTTCTCCAATTATAACTTTCCCACTAGAGATTATGTTTCCACATACTTAGGTTATTTTATATGTCATTATCTCTCTCACCTACTTAAGTACACATAGTAGAATAATTCATAAGTATATATATGTATTACTCTATTATATATACACTAATACGGAACCCCCAGGCTGAGCTGTGGTGAATGCATATGATGCTATCAAGTCCCGGTGCATCAGGTACTAAATAAAGGACAACCGGTTCGAAATCACTCTCGGACCATAAATAAAAAACACACATATTGGAGGCAAACATAATTCTAGGACTTTGGGTTACACGCTTACCTAACGCACCCAATTGACCGGTCACACCATTGTTCACACAAATAGTGATCAACCCTAAGTTCTATGTTCTAAGGCACGAGTCCAAAATCCCCCAAAATGGGCCATCAAGATAAGACCACCCACGACGCGAAACCTCCCGTGATAGCAAGTAGCGTAGGTATGTTAATTACATATAATATCATAATCAACATAATATATGCATGCACTCATCCTATACATACATAGATTATATTTCAAGTTTATCCCATAAACTAATAATTCACATTTTATTCCCATTTCCCATTATTCCTAACATCTCTTGTTAACTGAAGGGATATAAATAATTTAATTAATTATTTCAGTAGCTACCCTCAACCCTTACTTACTGGTCCAAAACTCGGAATCATTATCACAAGCCCAAATTATATTTTAATTCCCAATATCTTTTTTTTCTCAATAAAGTTACATTCTTCCCAGAAATATAAAATGACAATTTGAGGCTTTTTTAAACCGATTTTGAATCAACTTAAAACTACAAAGTTGTTAAGACATGATTTTATATAAGAACTCGCGAGCACACTACCAATTTCTACCTAAAACAAGCGTAAAATTATCATAAAATATTCGTCCTTTTACTAAAACAAATTTACAAGCATTTGACTTTTGGAGTCGTATGAGTTCATTTCATTTCTAGTTAGATAGTTGAATCTTCAATTTAATCACATGCTTTTCTCACATTTCAAAATCATCAATAAACTATATAATCCTAATCAGGAGTTCTATAATCCCAAATGATGTTATGTCAAATCAAAACCTTATAAACTTGGTTTTTTATCCAAAAATCCTATAATCTAGCATAATTAAGCAAGTTTAAACAACTTGAATCTTAGGATTATTCTGATTTTCCTTTGAATAAGATAATGTAAGTTCCTCCTTCTCGTTCTTCCTTAATTCTGGCAGTGTATGGTGGTGGTTCAAGGTGGCTGTAGGTGTTGCTCCTCCTCTAAGACATTTCACTTTCATGAGAAATCCTTCACTTTCTGGTAAAAGCTCTCACACTTTCTCTCCTTTGATTATCTCTCACTTTGATTTTTTAATTCTCCATTTGATTAGACAAAGAGTTGATTTTAAAATAGTTAATCTTGTATCTCTTCATAGGTTGAAAATCAAAGGTCAAAAATTGACTTTTCACTTGCCGGGTCGACCCAGAAATGACCCGAGACCTTATACATATGCCCGAATATAGTTTTCTGACTATTCTCACCCTTTCGAACACTTTGCCGCACTCTAAATATTCATTTATATGACCTATTTCCAATCTACTTTTTTATCTCAAGTCCTGACACGACTAACATGCGTGTCCCGACTAAATTACTATAATTGCCGTATTTTTCATTCACAACAATTATAATCTATAAATAATAATGTATTTCTTGTTAACTAAGTAATACTCAATATAACTCATACAATTAAATATTAATCCTTGTCATGCTAACTAATATTTATTTTAATCCGTATTAATTTCCCATTTTATTTTAATTAATCCATATTTTAAAAATCATTAAAAATACGGGGTATTACAACTTTATCTTCAATTGAAAGTCTTCACGTGTAGTCCATGAAACCATCAAGGCGAAAATACCAATACATATGAAGCAAAAGAAATACCTTGACGCATATGAGTGTAAAGAAAGTTAAAACGCAAAAACTCCCCTTCAATTTGTTCTCTCCCTTTTTGTGCGTAATGGACAAAGGATTTGTAACTAATTATGAGTTTTTAGCATCACCCGAATAAAAAGGAAATAAAATTACAAAGATAGTCAATTAAGCACATGCGATGAAATTTCTAAGAAGCAACTAACTATTTTTGCAAATTTTTTACGTAAAAAATTATGTGAGTATAAAAAATTACACATAGGTACAAATACATAACACCATGGAATAGCACACACACACACACACACACACACACACACACATATATATATATATATATATATATATATATATATATATATATATATATATATATATATATATATATATTAGATAAAATTGAATTTATTGATGATGTGAGAGAAAATCCTCTCACGGCGGCATTACATGAAGAAGCCATTCTACGAATAAAATAAACTTACAAATCAACAAATGAAACATAAGAGATATTGAATTCCTTAAACATGTCTTCATAAAAGGAGCACGGAGGATATGTTGAGGGATTATCTTTAAAGTCCACCTCAATGTCATCGTAGATCAATGTAATGATGTTTCGGGCATTCATCGCAATGTTGTCAAACTCATTTTTATTCCCGGCACACTAAATTCTCCAACATATGAATGAAGGGATCATTATACAAAGTTTTGCTTTGATTGATTTCCCCCTAGTACATACCCACCAATTCATTATCTCACCTTTAACGGTTGAAAATGTGAACTTAAGGCCCATCCTTTTTTGAAAGTAACTCCAAACCTCTTTTACAATCTCATTGGTTAGCAAATAAATGATCCATATTTTCCTCCTTTGGATTAATACAACATCGACACTTTGAAGGAAGGGGAGTTTTTAAATTTTTAATATTCTCATGTAAGGGTAAACCATTATTTAAGAGTCTCCACATGAAAGTAGAAACTTTAGGAAAAATATGATTATCCCAAATGGAAGAGAAAGACAGTTGAATACAATCTTTTTTCCTTAGAAATTCCCATGCGATTTTTAACGTCAAATTTTCATTCACTGCCAAGTCTTTGTAAGTTGAGAGTTCCCTTTGCATTCTTTTCCAAGTATGACTTGAATAAGACGGGGGTGCCTCTAAATTCATGATTTTGAAGTTTTTTGGATTTAGCATTCATGAATTTAGACCACAATCCATCTTTATTAAAGAAAGAATGCCATAATTTGCAAGTGTATGCCCTACAAACTTCTTCCATCGATCTTATACCAATACCACATTCATTTTTTGGAAGGCAAACTTTATCCCATTTAATCCATTATTTTTTGAATTTACCTTCGTTTGAGCCCCATGAAAAATTGGCAGAGGAATTGTTGATGTCTTGAAAAATCGATAAGGGAGGATCAATGGCTTCTAAGTACTTAAAGGTCATAGATTGAGCAACATTTTTTATGAGAATATTTCTTCCTGCTTGAGAGAGAGTCTTCATAGCCCAACTTGTCACTCATTTTTTTATACCGTCTGCCAATGCTTAAAAATGAAGCCTTTTCTTTCTACCTTCATATATCATCATGCCTAGGCATTTAAAAGGAGGGTTTTTGAAAGAAAAACCTGTAAGGAGCTTCATCGCACGAATCTTGCTATTGGATGTGCATTTCGACATTAAAAAGAAGCTTTTGGAATGGTTTAAAATCTTCTCAAGCACAAAATATTCGAATCATGAAAGAGAAATGTAATTGTGTTAACTTTTTCAAGGAAAAAAAATCAAACATAGGCGTAAGAAACTAAGGTGCATGAAGTCAAAGAGATAATTCTACAGAAAGAACTCGATTTAAACCTTAAGTGTAAATATTTTGAACAAAGTGAAAATGAATCGACATATGCAAAATGCCATGAATTTAAATGCTTC
Organism: Sambucus nigra; assembly: GCA_949130495.1. Taxonomy (NCBI): domain Eukaryota; kingdom Viridiplantae; phylum Streptophyta; class Magnoliopsida; order Dipsacales; family Adoxaceae; genus Sambucus; species Sambucus nigra. The sequence goes on from OX422218.1 coordinate 326,147,395, forward strand.
TCAAATCAATAATGCCAAACTATTTAATGTTTTTAAGAAAGTCCATTGCGCAAACTCATTGATCTTGTACTTATAACACCCTAAAAATCTTACACTTTAAAGCATTCATTCTCAAATTTTAAAGATATCATAATGCTCATGAAAGCGAAGCATCAATAAAAAATTACCTTGGTACTTCTATTTTTGTGCATCGTTAATCTTTTAGGCTCTTTCCAATGGTGGATTTTAATGCAAAGAGGATTTCTTCTTTTGTAGCCTCTTTTCATTGCTTTAAATAAAATAAAATTTTCAGGTAAATAAATTCGGGAAATGGTTCTTACAAGAACAACTTATATCTAGTATATTTGGTTCATTATTAAATACTATTGAGATGAGAACACCGTATCGGACATAAGACAAGTAAGTACAATGTTAAAAAATCCGTGCATGTGTGCAATAAAAGTGATAAAAAAATCTAGCATGAAGAAAGTGGTGATCAATGAACATTGAAATACTAGCCACACATTATTAAGCACACTAAAGAAATGAAGCCATGTATCAAAACACCATGAATGGATGAAATATAGTTGTAATTCGAACATTATAAATGCAGATCCATACATGGAAAAAAAATACAAAATCAAAAATGAAATCTTTTTGAAAATTTTGAAACTTTTTCTTGAAGAAAATATATATTTTTATTTTTAAAAAAGACCCAATAAATGAAAAATAAAATAAAAAAGATAAACATCATACAACTAGAAAACATATATAAACTGAAGTACAAAAGCTAATGTATGAAAAATATTCAAGCAATCACCCATAATATTAAACATGTGAAGAGTCATGTGCAAGCATGCGAGAATCAACTAGTCTAACATTTAGTGCCTCCGAAATCGATTTCCTAACCCAAATAGATGAATACTTAGTGCGCCGATTTACTAGGACCTTTATGAGATCATATAAAAAACTCCTAAGGTGACCTTCAATACCACCATTTGTGCATATATAGACGCGACGACGAATCGGACCTTTAGATTGACCATTTTTAATACCCTGGGATGTGGTTGACCCTCTAAAACAAACGTTGTTCTTGGCTTTAGCAACAGAAGCATTAAAATTATGGTAGCTACTACCATTACTATCAACACTACATTTTTTAAACTCAAAATACTAGACTTGAGAAAATAATTAAACTCTTTAAGAGTTAGGAATTCCTTTTTAAATTTTTTAATTATTCCTAGAAGGTTATCTCTATCCCCCTCAATGTAAGCAAACTTATCCCTAAAAGTCTTCTCATGTGCGCTCAAATCATTAATCAATTTGACATCACCCTCAATGGTAGGTACATGAACCCTCGAAATTTTAGAGGTATCTAGTACTTTCTTTAGAAATGGACTCAATCTTCACACTCTTTCTTTGACAGTTCTTAAGATTTAAAATCACGATTCATGTCCATAAGCTTCTCACGAATAATATCTCTTTGAGTTTGAATATTTTGAAAAAAATAATTTCAATTTAAAATGAAAATTTTCTTTTTCAAGAACTTTAGTTCTTTTTGAAAAACTTAAATGCCAAACAACTAATGTTTCAGCATGGTTATGAATCTTAATATACTCTTATCGAGTATTAAAGTCATCGTCATCACTAAACAAGCCGGACAACTTATCACAATGGTGACTCGTTTAGAGAAAACAAGCAAAATAAACACGAGAGAGAGAGAGAGTGAGTGAGAGAGAGAGAGAGAGAGAGAGATACCACCCTAAACATCATGAAACAAGGATAAACACGATAAAATAGTATTCCTTCTCTGATACCAATTTGGAAAATTGGTATCCTAAATAAATCCGCACTAAAAAAAATCACACAATAATTTTAGTGTAACCTTCTCCTATACCAATTTAAAAACGCGGGTTATATGGATAGTATGTATAGTAGGCCACACACAAATGAAATTCTTTTAGATAAATTTGGTCTTGATTAAAATTATGTGAGCATGCAAGATAATGTGAAGCTAAAACACAAACCAAATGTCCATACCAAAACAACAAGAAGATTGAGAAAAAATTCGTTTCGAGCGGAACCTACATTCAACACTGTTTTTATCATGACAAACCAATACAAACTTATAGATAACCTAGAGCTCCACTAATTTTAATGTAGTAGTATCTTAGAATCTTCAACAGAAAATAATACAGTCTAACACTGCTCACATCAAGAAGATCTTGCCCCGGTATCTACCGATCAGCCTCAAGAATCACAATTCTTTTCTTCTTAAGCCGTAGAGCCTCAACACCATAAATAAATAGTAGAGAGATAAACTCTACAGTATTTAGAACTCAAAATATGTTCTGATCGATTTGGTAAAGTGATCCTAAAAAATCCAAGGGGTCTGGATAAATTTTTTAAAGAGTTTGTTCACAAAAAGAACTCTTAAACGGCTTGATAGCAAATGCGTACCCTCATATCTATTTATAGGACAAGAGACCACCTAAGAATAAATATGAAAGATTGCATTTGAAATCTATATAAAAACTAGATCTTGCATACTCGTTCGAATTAAGTTAGATCTCGTTTGAATGGAGTATCCACTCTCGTTCGAGTAGACTTCCAATGAACGATCAAACGACATTCCAGAGCGTGCCAAAAGGCGAAGCATTAGAGCTCGTTTTAATGAAACTGTGAAGTGATCCAACAACAATTGGATACTCATTCGAACGACAACAAAGGTCATTTCTAAAGAACACTTAATTTTTTTAAAGACATTTTTAATCATTTTGAAAAATATTTAAAAATTTAGACTCTTTAAATGACCCCTAAATGAAATAAGATTACTAAAAAAACCTCATAAACCTTCTCGGGAAAAGTAGCGACACTCGATCTTCGATTCTTGCATATGGTGACTAGTTCTTCTTCACTCGAACACCTGAGAACGTTCATAAAGGTGCAGTGGGCTGTAACGAGATAAGAAAAATTAAGAAAGATTATAATTTTTCTCTTATCGATGTGATTATTTGAGAAGAAATGGGACTCGAAGAGAAAGTTTTGATAATTTCTCAAATCTCAGGATTTTTGATAGGTTTGGCGTATCCCGTTACAAATTGACATCTTAAATTGAACCCTACTTCTGCACTATCTCCAAGTTCATTCGAAGAGAGGCTAGTGACCGAGCACCATTTATGGATTCATCACCGACACTATATGGAGGTATAAAACTTGTGGCTTTCATGTTTTAATATAATAATATTCTGGGATGTTTGATTTTAAAATCAAGCATTTTTATAAAATAAAATTTAAACAAATTTTTTTTAGTCTCGCTCGAACCAGCTTCAAACGAACTTCTAACGAGAGATCTCTGTCTTAACAAAACATTCTCATTCGAATCTTGTTAAAATACCATTCGAACGAAAATAAGGTTTTGTTAGAATGGGACTAGATGTCATTAAAATGAATATACAGTTTTCGTTCGAACGAGATGCTATTTCTGTTCGAACGCCCCCGCTGCCTCAAAATTCTTATTTTTGCTATAAAAACTTGTTTTGTTTAGATATTCTCAAGACTTTTGGCAAAAACAATTTTCCACTACCTGTTTTAAAAGTACATTTTTTTTGTTTTTCAAAACAAAATTTTATTTTCCAAATCATACATCCCTTTATGTAATTTATGAGCTTATGAAACCCAAGTTTCCATACACCATGCATGAACCCTTGTAGAGCCCATCTTTAGTGCTGATTTGTCTAACCGAGGTTCTTCTGGTGAAGAAAATGGGTGATCAATGAATATCGAGGGAATACCACTTTTTGTGGATGGCACTAGACTTGTCCATATTATGTAGAAGATTTTAAGACGCTACACGTTATACTTAGTCGTGCTAAGTAATCTATAAGTGAACTGTGCCTATCAAACTCTTTACAGTGCTGAATAATTAGTTTTTCCCGAAAAGGGATTTTTCCTTACTTCTTTGCATGCATGTTTTGATTGTGTGATTAATTAGTGATTGATTGGGACTTTATCATCACATGTACACCTAATTTCTAATAAAGATAAAATTTTATTAAAATTTAAAATTTTGTGTGAGGAACCTAATATAGGGACTATCCATATGAATCTGTATTCTTGAATAAGTATCAGAGCTGGTTGCACTAAAATATCGTGTGATCCTGATTTATTTACCAATTTTTTTGGATACCAATTTTATCAAATTTGATGGGTCGAATTATGCATACTGGAAAGCTAGGATGAGGTCTGTTGCTTGGACAAATGAGGACTCTAAATGGAGTAACTTTAACTCACGCGACGTAAATGCCATTTTTGGATCCGTCACCCTTAATGAGTTCTGCCGCATCATGACGTGCACCTTTTCTAAGGAAGCATGGGATATCCTCAAATTCATTCATGAGGGTACCGGTAACACCCCACGTAATTCTAGTGTCCGCCACCACAAAACTATGCCGGGAGTTATTAAATTAAATATGATTCTTAGCATATGACATATATGAGATATATAAAATTTGTTCCACAAGATAATAATTTAAAATTGATCCAATGAGTAATAACCATTCATGCTATAATAAAATCCATCACAATACTAATCTACAATTTAATCCAATCTCCAATATATATATAACTGAATAAAATTGAACTGTGAATATCTAAATAAAATAGTAACAACTGTGTAACCTAATGGCCCACCAAATCCGCAAAGGGAGTCTTAATATAAATGCGAAGGAATGGAAAGTAATCTAAACTACTAAGCATAAAACAAATAACTTCAGCTGCACCTCCAAGATATATCTCCAAACTCCTATGCTACTACTCTAGTACTAACACCCGAAAAAGTTAGTCAACGTACACGGTCAGAGCCCCGAGCAATAATACACACTACTCCTCTCAATTAGGGTCCATGAACCCACACAATAGCATTATACATGATAAATATCACAATAAAATATTTTAAATTAAATAAGATAAATTAACATGTGATAGAAATAACTCACAATCTACCCACAACAAAGTCTATCAAAAACCCAAGTTCAATTATTTAATTTACAATAACTCCATTTCTATTTATTAAATCCATTTACTAGAATTTAACATTTTTCTCATTTTATTATTATCAGTTGCGGTGTTCCTGCATTTAAGTCTTACACTATCTCAGTAGTGGGACTCCCACTAGATTTTCATCATTTTAGTGCAGGATTCCCGCTTAAAGTTTTACATCATATTTAGTTGTGGGACTCCTAGATGTTCTACACCACACCCATTCCCCTCGTAATAGCCAACCAGTCCGTATTCTATCACCCCTACACTTAGTGACGAGGTTTTACACACGACACGTCACAATAGCTACCCAACCCGTTTAACTGTCAGCCCAGCACTTATTACGTCATCACACACCCCATACTGCAATATCCAACCAACCCGTTTAACTGTCAGTCCTGCACTTATTAACGGCACCAATATATTTTAATACCCATTTTATTATCTTAGGTATTAGTTCTTAAATTTATGATCTTTCTCATTATTATAAACTTATTCACCCCACCCTTATTATTGACATGAGATCCTGAAAACATCCTTAGTTCCATACCTAAGGTCTCCAATACACAAATACGTCATATCCTATGATATAGGATGAATCTCTACCAATTATCTCTCCCTAGTATTAAGCCTAGGCCAACGAATAGGTGGAACGACGTTGAAATCAACCCCACCCCGAATATCCCATCCGTGAAAATCTACACTAACTAGTCCCATACCTAGAAAGTGTTAACCGTGACTAATGCCTACCCACTAGTCACATACCTAGTGAGCATCCTAGAATATAGGTAAGAGCATACTACTTAACAATCCCGTCATCCCCGTGATGGAAAATATGAATAACAATCAAGCACACAATCCAAGTATAACAATATGGCAATTTCCTCATAAGATTACAATTTAATTATTAATTTCATTAGTAACACTGTCGTCGTTCTTAGCACAATAATTATCATCTAAAAATTTTAGATTAATCAGCATACGAGTTTATGAAACGGACAATAATAATCCAATTTTATAATAACTACATAATTTATGAGTTTGTATGTGCCCCAATTTTTAATTCAATAAACTCTTTAAAATTTTACATACGATTCCACACCCATAATGATCAAAACCTAATACTCTATCCTACGTACCCAAGGATTTTCAAACTTAATTCATATTAAAAAAATTCATAAAAATAGTACCAAATTAGTTTTCACTTTTCCTAATTAAGGTTACTAATTTATTTTAACAAAAACATGTAATCATATATTTAGGCGACACTTAAAACTCATAATACTAAAGGAAGAGAATAAAATATCCATTCCTGAATAAAAGTCATTTAGAAAATTCGAGTAGACAGTTGGAATCCTCTCCAAAAATTATGAAAGATTGCTTCTTGAACCAACTTGAGAAAACACCAATTGAGCCTTCAAATCTTGAGTTAAAACTTGATAACTTTGGGGCTATGGTTTGTACAAGGAAGAAGATGAACAAAATAGAGAACTAATGCTCTTAACATGTTTAATAATGAGCTTTAAAAGTCCAAGCCCCAAAATATGTATATATATATATATATATGATATATCAGGAAGAATGTATGTATGATATTTTTGCTTTTTTATGTATGATATTCTTTTCTTCTTATGCATGATATTTCATGTGTTGCATGGGTGCATAGCATACATACACATGCATGCATAGCATACATACACGCATACATACATACATACATACATACATACATACATGCATGCATACATACATATAGGGGGAATTTAAGTGGCATTGGAATCCTGTTAAAACTAAAACAGTTCGCCCGTTTGCCACTATCCAGAACCGTGACAAATGTTTTTTAAAACATTTTTTTAGAGAGTTTTATGTTATAAGTACTCTTCTAAATGGATCAAGACTTATATATATTCATATTAAGAGTTTTTTAAGCTTACTTTCCGAATTATGAATAAATTTAATTAATTACCGGATAAAATTATTGGTTGTTACATACTTCCCCACTAGTACAGGAATTTCATCCTCGAAATTCGACGAAGCGTAAACGCGCAAAATAAAAATAAGGCTCATCTATGCCTACCCATTAATTCCATGAGTAGGCGCCCATACACCCAATTCTACATGCACATCCCTCACGATCAAAGATACAATATATATATATATATATATATATATATATATATATATATATATATAACTATGAAAATAACGGTGTACCACGCACTCTCACGAATCACCACTTGATTTTATCTCCAAAAGTCCTCAAATCAATTTACATCACCAAAATCGATACTTACGATACCTAACATCTGCACCAACAATCTCCGCAATATATATACTCTCCCAATAATCACTTCTAAGTATCCTCACATCAAAATTACTAGTTCTAACTTCAATTCCTATAACGCCCTTATCACAAAACTCCTATCTCCAAGAAACGCAACAAACTTTCGTCAATTCGTTGGCCTAGGCATAAGACTAGGGAAATATAATTAATAGAGATTCATACTATATCATAGGGTATGACGTATTTGTGTTTTGGAGACCTTGGGAGTTTTGAGGATCTCACGTCGATAATAAGGGTGGGGTGAATAAGTTTATAATAATGAGAAAGATGAAAAATTTGAGAACTAATACCTAAGATAATAAGATGGGTATTAATATATATTGTCACTGTTAATTAGTGCAGGACTGACAGTTAAACGGGTTGGTTGGCTATTACAGTATGGGGTGTGTGATGGCATAATAAGTGCAGGGCTGACCGTTAAATGGGTCGGCTGGCTATTATGATGTGTCATGTGTGGAAACTTGTCAATAAGGGCAGGGTTGACAGAATATGGACTGGCAGGCTATTGCGAGGGGAATGGGTGTAGTGTACAACATGTGGGAGTCCCATAACCAAATATGATGTAAAACTTTAAGCTAGAGTCCCTAACTAAAATGATGAAAATATAGTGGGAGTCTCACAACTGAGATAGTGTAAGACTTAAATGCAGGAACACCGCAACTGATAATAATAAAATGAGAAAAATGCTAAATTCGAGTAAATTGATTTAATAACTATAAATGGAGTTATTTTAAATTAAATAATTGAACTTGGGTTTTTGACAGACTTTGTTGTGGGTAGATAGTTATTTATTTCTATCGCATGTTAATTTATCTCGTTTAATTTAAAATATTCTATTGTGATATTTATCATGTATAATGCAACTGCTTGGTTTCACGGACCCTAATTTAGGGGAGTGGTGTGTATTCATGCTCGGGCTCTAACCCTATGCATTGACTAACTTTTCATGTGTTAGTACTAGAGTAGCTGCATAGGAGTTTGGAGATATATCTTGAAGGTGCAGCTGGAGTTATTTATTTTATTCTTATTAGTTTATATTAGTTTCCATTCTTTCTCATTTATATTGAGACTCAGTTTATGGACTTAGTGGGCCATTCGGTTTCACAGTTGTTACAATTTTATTCAGATATTCACAATTGGATTTTATTCAGTTATATATATTGGAGATTGGATTAAATTGAAGATTAACATGGTGATGGATTTTATTATAGCATGAATGGTTATTACTCATTGGATCAATTTTAAATTATTATATTGTGGAATGAATTTTATATGTCTCATATATGTCGCATGCTAGGAATGATATTTAATTTAATAATGCTCGGCATAGTTTTGGTGGCGACCGACGCCAGAATTACGCGGGGTGTTACGGATGGTATCAGAGCATGGTCTTAGGTCTTGTAGGTTGTGAGTCCTTCAGCTTCCGTGTTACCGATCTTTTATCCCTTTTTCGATTCATACTCCTTTTTTAAATCAAAAATGAATATTTGTGAACAATGTTAAGTAATGGGGAAGAGGACCGAAACATGAGTAGTTCAAAGAGAATCGAACTTTCGATTGATCCGGGTACTTGGGATCCTATGGATGAAGACATGGTCTCTCTGGATCCCATTGAATTTCATTCGGAGGAGGAGCCTTATAAAGATCGTATTGATTCTTATCAAAGAAAGACAGGATTAACTGAGGCTGTTGTATTTACTTGTAAGAACTGAATTCTTTGCACTGGATAGTTGCAACTCCGGAAAAAAGAATCCAGTAAATTTTTTCTTACATAAAACCATTCATATATCATATATGTGTGGATCTAGTATGGATTTTATATGGATTCATTTGGTTCTTTTGATTATTTCTTGAGCCGGATGATGAAAAATTATCATGTCCGGTTCCTTCGGGGGATAGATCTATAAGAATTCACCTATCCTAATTACACGTGCGCCAATGTTTTTCAGGGGAGTCGATCATGCAATCAAAAGAAAAGAATTGATCTTATTGATAAATCGATGTCTTACTCTAGAACTTTGAGGGAACAAATCTCTGGGCTAATGAAACTCATTTTTAGCAATTGGATGTTTAAAGGGGCTGAATCACAAATTGTAAATTATACAGAAGAACAGACAAAAAGAGAAGAGAAAAAAGAGAAGGACAAAAAAGAGGAGAACAAAAGAAAGGAAAAAGCACGGATAGAAATAGCGGAAGGCTGGGATACCGTTCCATTTGCGCAAGTAATAAGAGGTTGCATGTTACTAACCCAATCGATTCTTCGAAAATGATCCAATCAGAGGAATAATTGGAACAATAGTATCGAACTTCTTAATAGCATTATCGATTAGAAATGAATTTTCTAACATTTGGCTGCGTACCATTAAAGGCTTTAGCCACACAGTTGAAAGATAACCCAGAAGGTCGAGGGAATGATTGGATAATTGGTTTATACAGACCCTTCCTGGTTGAAACCATAGGTAAAAATGACATTTCCAGAAATGGAGAAAGTAATATTTCCATTTATTCGTCAAAAGAAACGTCCCTTTTGAAGCGAGAATGGATTTTCCTTGATACCTAACATAATGCATGAAAGGATCCTTGAACAACCATAGATTGTCCTGAAAAGCCTTAGCAAAGACTTCTATAAGATGTTCAATTTTTCCATAGAAATATATTCGTGGCCCAAGTACTTATTTGTTGAGGAGAAACTGATCCAATTCGGAGTTGTTGATGTTTATACCGATCGATCATAGAAGAAAAATTATGATTCATTCCGGTTAAGATTGCTTCCTATTAATCTGGAAATTCTTCTCAGATACAAGGAAATGATTCAGTTCCAGAGCCAAATAGTTTTATGAAAAAAGCCAAAGCCCCTTATCGGATTTGAACCGATGACTTACGCCTTACCATGGCGTTACTCTACCGCTGAGTTAAAGAGGCCTGTTTGATTAAATTCCTGATTGAGTCACTATGTGGATAAAATATATCTATGTACATATATTATATACATAAGTATCTATACATAAGTACATGCACTAAACTCATAGTGGCTAGCGGCTTATTCTTGAATAAGAAAATTCATTTACCTAGCAAGTCGAAGGTAAAATGCAATAAATTATTTCAAAACCGATCCCAATTGCGTTTATTTTATTGAATTGATCCCCATCAGAACGAAATTCACTTGATTGATACATGTACACCTACCAATTCGACATAGATTAAAGATATTTCATCGAATCATGTGATGAAGAGATTCCATTTGTTTCTGAACGAAATTCTTAGAGAAAAAATAATTTTCGATAACTTCTTGATCCCTCTTCCCCGATTTATCGTTTGTTAATTTCCTAGCTTAGTGTGAGATATCCCTATCTCATCTTAACAATGAATGAAAGCATAAGAAATGGAATTTCATCCCCTTTTCTTTTTATTTTCTGACGGACCAATCCTGAATATCCCATCCGTGAAAATCTACACTAACTAGTACCATACCTAGAAAGTGTTAAAAACGACTAAGACCTACCCACTAGTCACATACCTAACGATCATCCTAGAATATAGGTGAGAGAATACTAGTTAACAACCCCATTGTCCCCGTGATGGAAAATATGAATAACAATCAAGCACACAATCCAAGTATAACAATATGGCATTTTCCTCATAAGATCACAATTTAATTTTTAATTTCATTAGTAACACCGTCATCGTTCTTAGCACAATTTATTATCCTCTACCAATTTTAGATTGACCAGCATGTGAGTTTATGAAACACATAAAAATAATCCACTTTTATAATAACTACATAATTTATGAGTTTGTATGTGCCCCGATTTTTAATTAGATAAACTCTGTAACATTCTACATGCGATTCTACACCCATAATGACCCAAACCCAATACTCTATCCTACGTACCCAAGGGTTTCCAATATTAATTCATATTAGAAATTTTCATAAAAACATTACCAAATTATTTTTCACTTTTCCTAATTAAGGTTGCTATTTTATTTTAAGAAAAACATGTAATCATACGTTTGGGCGACACTTGAAACGCATAATACTAAAGGAAGAGAATAGAGTATCCATTACTGAGTAAAAGTCGTTTAGAAAATCTGAGTAGACGGTTGGAATCCTCTCGAAAAATTATGAAAGATTTCTTCTTGAATCAACTTGAGAAAACACCAATTGAGACTTCAAATCTTCAGTTAGAACTTGATAACTTTGGGGCTAGGGTTTGTATGAGGAAGAAAATGAGCAAAATAGAGAACTACTGATCTTAAGATGTCTAAGAATGAGTTTTAAAAGTCCAAGCCCTGAAATGTTAATATATATATGTGTGTGTGTGTGTGTGTAGGAGGAATTTAAGTGGCATTAGAATCCTATTAATACTAAAACAGTTCGCATGTTAGTCACGGTCCAGAACTGTGACAAATGTTTTTTCTAAATAATTCTTTTAGAGATTTTTATGTTATAAGGACTCTTTCTAGAGATTTTTTGTGTTGTAAGGACTCATCTAAACGACCCAAGACTTATATATACTCATATTAGGAGTTTTTTAAGATAACTTTTCATGTTCCGAATAAATTTAATTATTAGCGGATAAAATTACGGGTTGTTACAATACTAACGTTGTGAAAGTTTGTAAGTTTCACAATCTCACCACATAGTTTCAATATATTACGATGCTAGAGTCTGAGTCGTTTGTGAAATTTTAGGCACGATTGTTTGATATCATTAACTATCGTTACAATTTAGGTGGAAAAATTCATGAGACACGTGTAGTTGAAAAGATCTTGAGATCCCTTCCATCTCGATTCATTTTGAAGGTTACTGTCCTGAATTCTTTGGGTATATTTGATATGCTTAGGTTAGAAGAACTTATAGGAGACCTTCAAACTTATGAAATCAAAATGTTTCCTAAAACTGTTATGAAAAAGGAAATAAGTATTGGTTTGAAAGCTCAAAAGAAAAAGAAAAAATGTTTGTGATTCTGATTCGAAATTTGATTTTGAACTTAATGATCTTGCATTATTTGAAAATAATTTCTCAAATTTAACAAAGAAAATTCTTCCAAAGAAAAGATTTCTGAGAAAAATAAAAATGGGAATGAGGGAAAGAATATTTATGAGAAAGATGAGATAAGATGCAATTAGTGAGAGGGGAAAGGGACATAAATCCCAAGAGTGTTCCACTAAGCTAAAGAGATAGGGTAAGAAAGTTTCACATAAGGCAGCTCTTATCGATAGTGACATCGAGTCGGCGGATTCCATGGTTGAATCACCATATGAGGCTAATTTTTGTGCGTTCATGGCAAGTCACGTAACTACATCTAGTTTGAACCATTCCGATGAGGATATTTCTAAACATGAGAGCTTCGGCGATGTTTCGAATCATTCTGTAGAGAGTGAGAATGAGGAAAAAAATTTGAGTGAGGGAGAAGGTGGACTCCAAAAATCCTTTTGTTATCTTTACACTAAGACTTTAAAAATGAAAAATCTTAATAAAGATTTGTCTCTTAGTGTGTGTGATTTAGAGAAAAAAGTGAATGTTTTGAGAGAATGTGAAGCATTAGTGAGTCAACTCGACAAGGTTAAAGTTCTTTTGGGTGAGTAGTTGATTGTTATTGGTAGGGAGACGACTAATTTTACAAACACCATGCCTAGTCTTATGAGAGATGTTCAAGCTTCATTGGAGACTCGTGAAATACTTAAAGCCCGGGTATCCCAACTCGATATTGATCTCAAATGTTTCAGGGAGGTCATGGTCACTTTATAGGATACAACTAAGAAGGCTAAAAAGATGCCTCTCGTTCCTGCATTAGGTGATATTAAGAGGCAAGGAATAGGTTATGACGATGAATCCACTTCCAAATCCACACCCGAGCTGGTTCCCGAGTTTGTGATGGATCCTTATGGGCCTCAATGTAACAAACCAAATAGAATTAACCTAATAAGGAGAGCTCATCCTAAGCATTTTGAGTGAGGTAAATCTGAGCCCAATTATGTTTGTTCCCATTGCAAATAAGAGGTCACCTTAGAGGGTGTTGTTTTAAGTTAAGGAGAGTCTCTCACACCCGTGTTCCGTAGTATACTTTCATACGAGTCCCTACACATGCTCCCGCACATCACCAGAGATATTTTGATAGATTTCAAAAGCATGTAAAGAATTTGTTCAATATTTCACAATTTTTGATAGAGGAATTTCATAGGATGTCTTCTCCTTTTAAGATCTCTTTTGGGCCTAATGATTGAGGTCGAGACGTGTTTATAGAATAGGGTGTTTAGCACGTTCACATTTTATATCCTTATTGCCAGATTGTATTATCATTGTATTTATATGTTTTTTCTTTTTGATATATTTAGAAATATCCAAAAGGATTTTCGATTTTTAAGAAAAAGTTTGAAAAATGGAAAAAGATTTTCTTTTGATAATTTTTTTTGAAAAAGTCAAAAAGATTTGTGTATTTTCATTTTCACTGTATATGGATGAATTTAAGATATTCGGATCACCCCTACATTCCACCCATTCACGTGACTTTTTCATAGTACTTTGAGACATGGCTTTGTTTCGTTAACGTATTTCATAATGTGCAGATAACATTTTGTTGATCATTGGTGATTACTTTCTACATGTTGGACTCTTTGTCACCTTTATTGCACACATGCATGAACTTTTTGAATATTGTACTTGCTTATCATCTGTCGAATACGGCGTCCTCGTTTCAATCCTGCTTAATAATGAACCAAATGTAAAAAGACATAAGTCGTGCATGTAAGAACTATTGCTCGAATTCTTTTCTTTTTTTTTTACCAGAAAAGATTGATATATGTTAAGAAATGGAAATGGGATACGAAAGAGAGAAAAATACCCTTTGCTTGAAAAGCCACCATTTGCAAAAAGAGACTAAAAAGATTAACAACACAAAAACAAAAATGTCAAGGTCATTTTTTTTATATTCATTGATGCTTCGCTACATATGAGCATTATGATTTGTTCAAAATATTTGAGAGTGAATTCTTATATATGTGAGATTTTGAAGGAGTTATAAAGTATAAGATCAATGGATTTTCAAAACGGGCTTCCTTGAAAAACGTTAAATAGTTTGTCATTATTGTGTTGAGAATCATTAAAATTTATGGCATATTGCATAAGTTGAGTCAATTTCATTTGAGTTTAACATTTTACACCTAAAGTTGACTTTCAGTTCTTTCTTTACAAGTGTCTCATGACTTCGTGCACCTATGTTATTAATTTTTATATTGATTTTCCTATATGAAATGTTCACACAATTTCATTCCGTTTTTATAATTTGGATATTTTAGTGTTATTCCATGGTGACTATGTGTTTTTGTACCTATATGTACTTTGTATACCTTATACTTGAAAATATGGAAAAACATTAAAAAATAGTTATTTGATAGGGGGAGGACACATTATGCCTTTTGGATTATCGTTACATATGCCTTATTGATTATCTTTGTGACGATATATCTGCTTCTTCATGTGATGCTTAGTATTGATGATTATATTCTAACCATTTGTCTATTACGGATAAAAGGGGGAGAACAAATTGAGGAGGAGTTTTTATTATTGAAAACTAGTACGCATCACGGTATTTCTTTGTTTCATGTGTGTAGGTGTCTTTCGCTTTGATAATGATTTCATGGACTACACAAAATGAAGATAAAGTGCCAAGGGGAGCACAAGTTTCAGTTGAAGATAAAGTTTCATATGTCGTTCCGTTTCTTGGTTTAGGAGGACATTAGGACTCACTGTCTTAGAGGGTTTTATTATAATTTGGTTTTTGGTTTTTATTTTGTACCGGAATATCCAAATGGGGAGATTTAAAAAAAGAAAGTTTTGATAATTGCTCATAGCTTAGGATTTTTTGATAGTTTTGGTGTATCCCGTTATAAACTGGAATCTCAAACTGATCATCACTTCTACATTATCTCCAAGTTCATTCGAAGATACGTAAGGGTCCAAGCGTCGTTTATGGATTCGTCATATGGAGGTATAAAACTTGTGGAGAAAACGATTTTCCAATACTTGTTTTATTCAAATTTTCTCAAGACTTTATGTGAAAACCTATTTTATTCAGAGATTCTCAAAACTTTTGGCAAAAATGATTTTCCAATACCTGTTCCAAAAGTACTATTTTTTTGTTTTTCAAAATAAGAATTTATTTTTGCAAATCATACATCCCTAGATATGATTTGTGAGTTTATGAAACCCTAGTTTTCATATACCTTGCATAAACACTTGTAGAGTTCATCTCTATTGTTGACTTGTGGAACCAAGGTTTTACTGGTCAAGAAGAAGGCTGATTGGTGGATATCAAGGGAGACCTCTTCCTGTGGATGACACTGGACTGAGCCCTATTATGTAGAAGATTTGAAAACTCTACAGGTTATACTTAGTCACGCTATGTATCTCTAAGTCGATTATGTCTGTGAAACCCTTTTACAGTGATGAATTATATGTTTTTGCCAAAAAAAAGGATTTTTCCTTACTTATTCGTATGCGTGTTTTGATTGTGTGATTGATTAGTAATTGATTGTGACTTTATCATCGCATGTACACTGTAAAGGAAGGTCCAGGATTAAGGTTGATTAGAATAGCCCCAACACTTCACAAGAAAGATTAGGGATGGTTGCTCTTACAAAGCTAAAGTTGCTCAAATGATCATGTAACGAAGGTTGCTCACACAAAGACAAGCTACTCAAAGGGTCTCCGATAAATACTAAGACTAGGTGATAAGCTTGGAAAACACAAATTGTAATAGGAAATTTGATGCACTTATATTTATCCCTCTTTGTAAATATAAATATTACTTTGTAAAGCTTTGAGGTTGCTCGGTATCCTCGAGGGACCATGTCTAACAGTACATGGGAGAGCTTACATGATCTTTCTAACAATCTTATTTTCGGTATCTCGTAGGGATTTGGTTTGGAGTATTGGGTGCAAGGGAACGTTGGAAGAGACCAACACCTGTAGCGCATTTAGGAAAAAGGTTTATACCCAATATGGCCTAGTAGTATCTCACGATACCATCTCTGGGAACCCATTCAAGGGTCCACAGTCCTAAATAGCTTTCCAAAAGATTAACCTCTAAGGTTTACATACACCACAAGTTGTTCAAACTGTTATTAGTCGAGCAACCTCCAATTTGATGAACTACCTTTTGAGTGATGTGACAGCACATCCATCGCACATCACTATTTAGTAACTCTTTGATGTCCGCACGTCTGACATTCACAAACTCAATAAATTTTCACTCAAGTGAAGATATTCCTAGGATGTTAAGTCCATAGCTGACTCATCACGTCCTATTTAATGCGTTCACAACTCTAAGAGTCCAAATAGTGTTCCCGCCACAATATCATATCTAGCTCATTTAATGCAATATCTTTGGCATTGAATGCACAAGCCTGTTGACATCAATAAGGGTCAAAATAATTAATTATAGGAAGGTCACTCGAATGATCTTCCCCTCCTATAAATACCCCTAACATTACACTATTTAGGGATCACACTTTTCTCGCCCATAATTGCTGCCAAAATACTCCCACACAAGAGAGTTTATCGTGAGAACATTTATTGAGAGACCAACCCCATTAAATCCATTTGTGTTTAAGGTTACTTCCTTGCCTTTATTGCCTTAAAGGTGCTTGTTCCCACTCCCTCCGACCAAGTCAACTGTGGGGTCTCCCTCGTTGATTGTTTTGCTATAGCATTTGTGTTGAAAGAACACATTTAATACAAGAGTTTTGTATATTGAATGTGTCGATTTGAGACTTGCATTTGTTGCTGTCAATTTTGTTCTAAGGGCATAATTACAATCTGGATAACGGGTTACACCTCTCTTGACATTAATATCATTCTAAGAACTCACATCCTACATTTGGCGACTCTACTAGGGAGGTATTATGTTTTGATAGGTGGCTAACAACAATGTGGCAAGGAACATTGACTTCGATTCCATACATCACGAGGAGGAAGAAAATATCACCAACTTGATGGACAGAGAGTTAGTAGGGCGAATGGAGACTACTGTGCCACTCACGACCCTGACCCAAATTAGTAGTAGGGAATGAGTGTCTTGACATGCAACCAAGGTAATATATATTATGACTTAAATTATTTCCTTAAATAAGTGCAACGGAAATACAATCACATGGTTATGAATCGTAAAGTACTGAATGTAAATGAATTACGTCATCAGAGCTTTCTGAAGGAAAATTCATTTATATTAAAAGTAATGATGAATTACAACTTAAGACAAAATTTTTAAACTTATTACAAGAGAGCCAGGCATGCTCCAAATGATAAAACAATAATAATAACAAAAAGAGATCTAAAAGCTAAATCTTCAACATAGTCCTTGTTTATTTCTCCACGAGTCTACTAATTTCCTGAAAAATAGTTATTTATACAACATCAACTAAAATTCGAGTGAGAATTAATCTCCATATATTCCATGGTTTTTCAAAAAATTCAATTTACAACAGAAGGCATATACATATAGGGACAGTAATTTCCAGTAAAATATATAAAGCAAACTGACAGTATATATTTTCAGAATAAACAGTTCATAATAGAACAAATAAAACAATTTGAGAAGTATATCAGTTATTAAATTTTCTTTTAATGGCCATGTACGCTCTAATACCCAGATAAATAGATAGTGTCACCAGATGTTTCCACTTGGTAACAACATAGACAAAAAATCATGATATCTGAAACAACGCTTTATTTAGGGCATACCAGCGATAAACCAGCTGAGAAGGTACCACCCAAATATCTCCACCTGGTAGTCAAGACCAACATAGTAAGAGAGTTTCTATAGGCCGAATCAATAATTTCAGAATTCAAATCAGATGTATATATCGAGAGATATACACATATAAAAATTGAAGGAATCATTGGTATCATATGTATTTGGGAATAAAATCATTTCACAAAATATATGTAGTTTTCATAATATCATATAATCAAAATACACAAGGAATGTCAGAGTACTCACCTAGAACAAAAGTCTAAAGTTACAGTTGCCGAGTCTTGAATCACTCGTTAATTCTTAAGATGAAACTTCTTCTTAAACTTTCCCGTATTTTCTCTCATTGTTTCTCTCTGATATTTGGAATTAATTTCATGTAATAACTTATCCTAAGGACTTATTTATAGTTTCCCAAAGTTATTTGGGTGTTGACACATGTCTGGGTAACTAAGCTTCCATTTTGGTGAGTCAGCGTTGACGTGTCGCGTAAGGGGGCTATTTTGCAGTCTTTATTTCACCCGATGACGACACGTGTTTTAGCCTTATTTAACTAAATGACAGGTGTTTTATCCTTATTTATATGGATGTCACATGTAAGGTGTGGCGGCAAAGGTATAGCATGAGGTGTAAAGTTATTAAGGGTACAAGGGTCATTTTACACATGAAGGGTATTTTAGTAATTTTACACCATAAATTTTCAATATTTCTTTGAGGTCCTTGAAAATATTTTATTTACAAAAATGGTCCTTTTATATTTTCATTTTAGTCCCTGAAAATTTCTTTATTTAAAATAATGTCCCTAAAGTTTCATAAATTTATATTTTCTACCCCATAACTTATCATTTAGCTTAGGATATGCCATAAGACTTTGATTTAATAAATCTTGATGAATAAGGAGGTTATTTCAAAGTGTTTAAGTTGGCCAAACCAGCCTCCCCTTCAACCAATAAAAATATTACACATGGTGTGGTAATAAGACAAAATATGACTTAAAGGATGGACAAATTTGCCCTTATTTCGAAATTTTGGTATAACTTCTTGCTCGGACCTCGGTTTAACACACCGTTTATTGTGTTACCAACCTAATTCATATATCTACAACTTTTTAGTTTTTTCCACAAGTCAATTATTATATTATAATGGTCAAAACTAGTCTCTAATGTAAACATTCTTACCGAAACTTTAAAATTTTATGTTTGTAACTAATTTGATATTTCATGATTTACGAAGGGAGGATTAAACTAAGATAATAAATTAACATTATCCATATCACATATCAAATAATAAAATATTTAAAACTATATATGAACATATAAAAGTGGGGTCATTACATCCTACCCTTCTTATAAAAAGTTTGGTTCCCAAACTTTACTTACATTAATTGTCAAACAGGTATGGATATCCCTCCTTTATTTCATCTTCTCGCTCCCGTGTTTCTTCTTCAATGGAATGATTATGCCATAATACTTTGACCAGTGGAATGACCTTGGTTCGTAATATTTGATCTTTATGGTCCAAAATGTCTACTGGATGGTCAATGTAGGTTAAATCTTCTCTAATTTTAAAAGGTTTATGACATAGGATATGCATTGGATCTGAGACGTATTTCTTCATAATTGACACATGAAACACATTATGCACACTAGAGAGTTAAGGAGGTAGGGATATTCTATATGCAACAGCTCCTATCCTTTCAAGGATTTCAAAAGGTCCTATGTATCTTGCACTCAACTTCCCTTTCTTAGCAAATAGGATTACTTCCTTTACTGGTGATATTTGTAAGAACACATAATCTGCTATTTGGAATTCCAACTCTCGTCGGCTATTGTCAACATAACTCTTTTGATGGCTTTTAGCTATTCGAAGTCGGTCTCGTATCAATTTCACTTTCTCTGTTATGATCTGGATCAATTCTGGTTCCAATAATTTTCTTTCTCCAACTTCTACCCAACATGTAGGGGAACGAAACCTTCTTCCATAGAGTGCCTCATATGGATCCATTTGAATACTTGCTTGAAAACTATTATTATATGCAAATTCTACTAACGATAAATGATCACCCCAATTCCCCTTCAGATCAAGTATGCATTCCCTAAGCATATCCTCTAAGGTTTGAATGGTCTCTCTGATTGTCCATCCGTTTGAAGGTGAAAATTAGTGATGAAATTCAATTTTGTTCCCATGGTTGTTTGTAGGCTTTTCAAGAAGCGTGACACGAATCTAGGGTCACGATAAAAAATAATTGAAACTTGGGTTTCATGAAGCCTAATAATTTCCCGCACGTATAACTTAGCTAACGTTTCTAAAGAATGGTTAATGTTAATGGCAAGAAAATGAGAAGATTTAGTTAACCTATCAATAATTACCCAAATAGAATCGTTACCATTTAAACTCCTTAGTAAAACTGTCACAAAATCCATAATAATATGTTCCCATTTTCACTCAGGGATAGGTAGGGTTTGCAGTAATCTTGAAGGTTTTTTATGTTCCGCCTTTACTTGTTGACAAACCAAACATTGAGATATAAATTCTGCTATCTCCCACTTCATACTATTCCACCAAAATACTTCTCGAAGATCCTTATACATTTTTGTACATCCGGGATAAAATGTGAATATTGAGTAATGACTTTCCTCCAAAATTTGCCTCTTTAGTTGGGCATGAGCTGACACACACACTCTATTTCCAAATCTCAATATATTATCTCGTATCATAAATTCAATCCTATTCCCTTAAATAACTTATTCTCTAATCTTCTTCAGTTATGGGTCATTTACTTGTGCAATTTTGATCCTTTCCATCAACATGGGTTGTACTTATAAATTTGCGATTATTCCTCCTTTACTATAAATACGTACATTAATTTCCATACTTCCCAAATCCTTCAACAGTGATTCCTGGCTTATAATAAGGCACGCTAAATTTGGTGTAGACTTCCTACTTATAGCATCAGCTACTATATTAGCTTTCCCCGGGTGATAATGAATATTCAAATCCTAATCCTTCAATAATTCTAACCACCTCCTTTGTCTCATGTTCAATTCTTTTTGGGTAAAAATATATTTTAAACTCTTATGATCGGTATAAATCTCACAAGTCTTACCATACAAACAATGTCTCCAAATTTTGAGAGCAAAAATTACAGCTGCTAGTTCTAGGTCATGGGTTGGATAATTTTACTCATGTGGGTTTAACTATCTCGAGGCATAAGATACTAGTTTTCCATTTTGCATTAGCACACATCCCAAACCATTTTTAGAAGCATCACTATAAATCACAAATCCCCCTGTCCCGGAAGGAATAGTCAAAATTGGGGCAGTTACTAATCGATTCTTAAGTTCTTGAAAACTATTAACAACTTCCTCAGACCATTCACATTTCACCTTCTTTTGGGTTAACCTAGATAGAGGTTTGGTAATACTAGAAAATCCTTTAACAAATCTTCAATAATATCCTGCTAATCCAAGAAAACTACGAATCTTCGTCACATTAGTTGGTATAGACCAACCTAGTATAGCCTCGATCTTTTGAGGGTCAACTGACACTGCATCCTTAGAAATGACATGTCCTAGAAAAGAGACACAAGGCAACCAAAACTCACACTTCTTTAATTTTGCATATAATTTCTCCTTCCTAAGGATTTGTAACACCGTCTCTAAATGCTTTTCGTGTTCTTTAATGCACTTGGAATAAATAAGGATGTCATCAATGAAAATAAACACACACTGATCCAAATATTTTCTAAACACCCTATTCATCATATCCATAAAACAGCTGGTGCATTAGTTAGTCCAAATGGCATCACAAGAAATTCATAGTGACCATATCTAGTATGAAAAGCTAATTTCGAAATATTATCTTCCTTAATCTTCAATTAGTGTTAGCCTGACCTCAGGTCAATCTTTGAAAATATTTGCGCACCTTGAAGTTAGTCAAATAAATCATCTATACGAGGTAAGGAGTATTTATTCTTAGTGGTCACTGTTGATACCAAATTTAATCTGCTGACTTGGACCAATCATATGAAGACACATGGCTATCTACATGGCAACAACAAGCACTTCTGAGATAATCACGCGCTCCGAGGAAACCATGTTACTCCAAGGAACGCACACTCTCCGAGGAATAGACCTCTCCGAGGAACTCATACACTCCGAGGAACAGACCTCTCCGAGGAACTCCTGAATACCAAGAAGCTTAGGCGGTCCGAGCAACTCAGGCGGTCCGAGCTGCATCTCGAACAAAGCATTAATAGCTGGAAAACCAAGAGTTCAACTGATTCATTAAATGCTTATCATTCAGACGCACACGCAAAGAGGGCATTAAATGTATTACCCTTTCATATGTATATCATTTAATGTATTACCCTTTCACATTACAGCCTCAGGGCTATAAATACATTGTACAACCCTCATTGTAAAGGGGGGGAATCCAGACCGGAATTTCTTGAGATAACTTGTAATCGAGAATTCCCACACAAACAGCAATATCAAGACAGTGGATGTAGGCCATTCTTATAAGGCTGAACCACTTTAAAATTCTTTGTCTCATTTATTTATCTGTGATTGAATAATTAGAGTGATCTAATTTTTTACATCAACAGATTGGCGCCGTCTGTGGGAATCGACTGGTAATATTGATTTCTCATCAAATACAATCCATTACCAATGGCTGATATTCCTGAATCCCGCAATCGAAATGCTGGAACCCCTCCAAATCTGTCTGCTCCACCAATTGTTCCAGATCTGACAAGAATAATGGCAAATCTGGCTCAGGGCCAGACCGTCATGCAAGAAACGATGCGACAACTCATCCAAACCCTCTATGGCGGTACATCAGCCCATTTCGGACCACGAAGCATTCAAAGAAATACCCACGCGCCTTCTTCGCGTACTAGGCGTACTAATTCATATCGCAATGAGGAATCTAAATATTTTTCTTATTAACTTGGACGAACTTCATCAGTGCGAGCCACAGATACTGAGCAACGTGTCACCCTCTCCCCAGAAAGGACCAGCGCACTGGAAAGATTAAGTAGGGCTTCTCCTTTCGACCGATTAGGCCTTAGGAGGAACAAAAGTCCTCTTAATGCAGCGTCGAGGTACTTTCGACGACCATCAGATTTAAGGGAAGGATCTACCCAGTCGCGACCAGCTGCTCGTCAAGATAAATCCTATGACCGACCAGCTGCTCGTCAAGATAAATCCCAGGAAGCCACTTTAACGCGATCAGTTGCTCGAACCAATAAGATCGAGGAAGGAAATGATGCATGGAAAGGATCTATTCAGAGGCTGAAGGATAGATTAGGGGAAATAGCTAAGGCCAAGAACCCTCTACAACAAACCTTTGTTCGAGGAACACCTTTTGTCCAGGACATTGTCGACTTTTCAATACCCTCCAAATTCAAAGCACCTGTTGTGACTCCCAAGTATGATGGGAAGAC
The DNA here is from genome assembly GCA_949130495.1 of Sambucus nigra. Lineage (NCBI taxonomy): Eukaryota > Viridiplantae > Streptophyta > Magnoliopsida > Dipsacales > Adoxaceae > Sambucus > Sambucus nigra. The sequence continues at coordinate 326,170,958 of OX422218.1, forward strand.
TGACCCTGTCCTTCATATAGAACAATATCAAGCTGCTACCGATATCTATGCTGTTCCAGATGAGATGAGATGCAGGGCATTCTCGGGAACTCTTACCGGATCTGCTCAGATATGGTACAATAATCTTCCTCGGGGTAAGATTTCAACTTTTCTTCAACTGGCCGAGTTATTCATTGGGAATTTCTTCTTTGGAGCAAAGCCAGTTAAGCGAGTAGCACATTTGTTAAGTGTTAGACAAAAAGCTGGTGAGAGTATCATAGATTATATAACTCATTTTAATAACGAGAAACTCGAAGTCATTGATTATGAAGAGAAGACAACGATTACTGCTTTGATGAGTGGACTACTGCCAAACAAGTTGTACTACACTTTGGCCAAAGATCCACCTCGAACCATGTCGGACCTGATGGGAAAAGCGTCCAAGATTATGAATGCTGAGGAGGCTATGTCTGCGAAGAAGAATATGGACATCAAAGAAACCAAGGTGGAAGGTGATAAAGATAAGAAGAAAGAACATAAGAACAATGGTGGTGACAAACAATCCAAAAATAGGTCGTCATGGGAGGTCTTGAGGAAATTTGATAATTACACACCTTTGAAGGTAAATATCAACCACGTCCTGGAAGAAATTAAGAACAGCGAGGAGTTAAACTGGCCGAAGAAAATGAAGGTAGACCCTGACACGAGGAATAGAGAAAAATATTGCGAGTTCCACAAGGATCATGCCCATATGACTAAAAAATGCATAGCTCTTAAGAATGAGATTGAAACACTCATCCGACGAGGAAAGCTAGCAAAGTATGTTGATCGGGGAGGCGAAAGAAGAAACAACGACCGAACTAGAGAGAGATCTAGATCTCCTCGTCGAGCAGAGGAGAACAAGAAGAGAAACCATGAAGTTGATCCGGAGGATGACCCCGATCTTCCCAAAAAACTAAGGCAGCCAGAACAAGAGGTATTTTCAATACGTTTTGGGTCATTTGATTGTAATGTTATTACAAGAGGAGATGCAGGAGGAGGAGACCTTACTGCAGAAAGAAAAGCTTACCTCGGGAGGCTCAAGCTTGCTCGTACATTCAACGAATAAATCTAGCTGATGAAGATCGCCCGAGAAAGGTGAACAAGGAGAAATTGGTCATCGATTTGTCAAAAAATGACCTTGCAGGTGTTTTATACCCTCATGATGACCCGCTGGTGATCAAAATGAGAATGAAGGAGGTCATGATTTCAAAAGTGATGGTCGACAATGGAAGCTCGGCAGACATCATGTTCTACTCGTGTTTCGATAGTTTGAATCTAAAGCTATCTCAACTGGAGCCTTACCACAGACCCCTCATCGGTTTTGCTGGCGAGAAAGTATTTCCACTTGGGACGATCAAGTTGGATATATATATTCATTGGTACGTGGCCTGCTTGTCGGACAGAAAGAATACGTTTCTTTGTGATGGAGAAGAATGTCCAATCATCGTACAATATCATCATGGGAAGAGTAGGATTGAAGAAATTCGAGGCTGTGCCATCTACAGTGCATCAGTGCCTAAAATTTCCAACAAACTTTGGAGTAGGAGTTGTGAAAGGTGATCAGAAAGTAGCTCGGGAATGCTATTATTCATCCGCCGAGCAAGAAGAGCTTGAAGAATCAATGAAAAAGACCATTACCTATCAAGTGGATGAAGGTGAGAAATTGAAACATTGGATCCTCGAGATGAGTCGCAACTCGTGAAAGGCCAAGTGGTGGAAGCTACTGAAAACATCATTCTGGACGACGAACACCCTGAGCGAACTACTCAAATAGGTTCATCGTTGAAAGCCTCATTAAAACAAGAATTGATAACTTTCCTTAGAAGCAGAAGACAAACTTTTGCGTGGAGTCATGAAGATATGCCCGGGATAGACCCAACCTTCTTATGTCACGAGCTCAATGTGAATAAGGAGATCAAGCCTGTGAAGCAGAGAAGAAGAGTATTCAGCCCCGAGAAGAATCAAGCTATACAGGAGGAAGTCGAGAAGCTCCAGAAAGCTTATTTCATTGAAGATGTTAAATATCCAGAGTGGTTAGCGAATGTGGTGATGGTAAAGAAGAAGAACAACAAGTGGAGGATGTGTGTAGACTTCACCGACCTCAACAAAGCATGCCCAAAGGATCACTTTCCATTGCCCCGAATTGATCAACTGGTGGATGCTACCTCAGGACACGAGTTGCTGAGCTTTATGGATGCTTATTTTGGTTATAATCAGATCAAAATGAAACCTGAAGACAGGGAGAGTACTTCTTTTATTACCCCTAGGGGAACTTATTGTTATAATGTTATGCCTTTTGGTTTGAAAAATGCAGGTGCGACATATCAGAGGCTGATGAACAAGGTCTTTGCTGAATAAATCAGTGAAAATATAGAAGTTTATGTTGACGACATGCTGACAAAGAGCAAGAAAGCTGCTGATCATCTAGTTGACTTAAGTCAGACTTTTGATCAACTAGATAAATATCAAATGAAGCTGAACCCGACGAAGTGCATCTTTGGAGTACGAGAAGGCTTGTTCCTCGGGTACATTATCAATCAACGAGGCATTGAAGCAAATCCTGAAAAGATCAAAGCTCTATTAGGGCTGCGATCTCCAATGACGAAGAAGGAAGTACAGAGTCTCACAGGACGAGTAGCGGCACTGAACAGATTTGTGTCGCGAGCAACTAATAGATGTCTCCCATTCTTCAAGTCACTCAGAATAACTTTTGAGTGGAATGATGAATGTGAGAAGGCTTTTCAAGATTTGAAGAAATACTTGGGAGCACCTCCACTATTGTCCAGGCCAGTGATGGGACAAAAATTGTATTTGTACCTTGCCGTGTCCGAGAATGCAGTTAGCTCGGCGTTGATTAGAATGGAGAATGGAGTGCAAAAACCAATTTACTACACAAGTAAGGCCTTCCGAGGAGCAGAGATCAGATATCCAAGGCTGGAGAAATTGGCACTGACACTGATTGAGGCGAGTAGGAGAATGAGGCCATATTTCCAGGCTCATACCATAGTAGTATATACTGATATGCTATTGAGGCAAGCCCTACATAAGCCAGAAAAATCAGGAAGATTGATGTACTGGGCAATAGAACTCGGTGAATATGATATAGTTTATGAACTCAGATCATCGCTGAAAGGGCAAGCTGTAGCAGACTTTATAGCGGAGTTCACCTATCCTGATACCCCCGAGGAGCAAAAGTTGCTCGCTGATCAACCTGTGGATGTTATAGGATCAACAAACACAAGCTCAGACCAATTTCGATTGGTAAAAGGGCGTGTGGATGTTACAGGATGTAATGCAGAGATAGTTGTGAGGACTCCGGACGAGGAACAAGAGTTGCTCGCTGATCAACCTGTGGATGTTACAGAATCGACAAACACTAGCCCAGACCAACTCCGGTTGGTAAAAGGGCAAGTGGATGTTACAAGATCATTGACTTAGGGCTCAGACCAACTCCGGTTGGTAAAAGGGCAAGAAGAAATGATCGACGAAGAGCAAGAAAAATCCGAGGAGGAAAGGAAGGAACAAATATTTCATCGAGGAACTATAACTGATCAGAAATTTGAAGACGAGTTACCTATATGGAGACTATATGTAGATGGCTCATCTTGCACTGCAGGATGCGGCGCGGGGATAATTCTGAGCATTCCGGATGAGGTCGATATGGAATACGCCTTGCGTTTCCAATTCAAAGCTTCCAATAATGAGGCTGAGTACGAGGCCATGATTGCAGGACTTGGTTTAGCAAAAAGTATGGAGGCACAACAGGTCATTATTTTTTGTAATTCTCAATTGATCATAAATCAAATGATGGGAGTATATGCAGTTAGAGGATAATTAATGATCAGATATCACGCAAAGGCAAAGGAGCTGGTATCAGAATTTGCCGCTATTCAGCAAATCAGAATACCAAGAATGGAGAATGCGAGAGCAGACGCACTAGCCCGACTAGCATCAGCTACTCGCACCGAGCTACGATGAACAATCCCAATTGAAGTATTAGCCGGTCGGAGTATAGATGAAGATCTGACGATGAACTTTATCACCCTTTATTTAGGACCATCTTGGATGGATCCCATCAGGGCGTATATCGAGGAGGGATAATTGCTAATTGACAAACTCGCAGCCAAGAAATTGAAGTTTAAAGCGGCTCGGTATGTATTAACTAATGGTGTTTTATATAGACGAGGAATTATGGCAGGTTTGCAAAGATGCGTACATCCCTTCGAGGTGAAAGAACTGATTGAAGAAATCCATGAAGGGTCTTGTGGAGCACATGTAGCAGGTCAGACGCTTTTACAAAGGGTGATGACGCAAGGATACTACTAGCCGATGATGAGGGCTGATTGCATAGACTACGCCAAGAAGTGTGACAAGTGCCAGCGCTTTTCCTCAATCCGAAGAACTCCACAAGCATTGTTGACACCCATAACTTCTCCTTGGCCATTCTCCATGTGGGGAATAGATTTGGTTGGACCACTGCCAACGACCCGAGGAAGGTTCAAGTATCTCATCGTCGTAGTGGATTATTTTACTAAGTGGGTAGAAGTTGAGCCACTCATTGACATGACGTACGAGAAGGTGTACCAATTTGTTTGGAAGAACATCATTTGCAGATATGGTCTCCCTCATGCCTTCATCACAGACCATGGAACACAATTTGATAACGAGGAGTTTGCCGCCTATTGTCATCAGTCAAAAATTTTGAAGGTTCATTTAGCACCAGGCAATCCTCAAAGCAATGGACAAACTGAAGTGACAAACAGAACGCTGCTAAACGATTTGAAAAAACGATTGGATGATGCAAAAGCAAACTAGATCAACGAGCTACAATCAGTACTTTGGGCTTACCGAACTACTCCCCGAGTAGCAACTGGAGAATCACCATACATGCTGGCATTTGGAAGTGAGGCTGTCATACCTGCCGAGTTGGGTCTCCCAACACACAGGGTACTGAATTTCAATTCCCCAGTCAGCGACTTAATGAGAAGACTGGATTTAAACATGCTCGAGGAAGTTAGAGAAGAAGCAGTCATTAGAAATGCTGCTTACCAGCAACGAACAACTCTGTTCTACAACAAAAGGGTGAAGAAGTGCGACCTGAAAGAAGGAGACTATGTGCTGAAGAAAGTAATTCAAAAACACAATAAGATGGAAGCAAACTGGCATGGACCATACCGAGTTACAGAAGTTGTTCGACCAGGAACTTATCGAATAGAAACTTTAGAAGGCGAGGAGTTTAAGAATGCATGGAACGCAGAGCACCTGCGCAAGTATTATCAATGATGTATATGTAACACAGTTCCATCAGTATGAATAAAACGAAGATATTATGCCAAAGTCTCTCCTTTTTATTGAGAATTTTTTGGGGAATACTAGTGCTACACACTACTCGGCAAAGCTCAGGCTTCTCAGCAAGATATTCCTAAAAATGCCAACTTCGGTTGGTTAGGAAACAAAATATTCCTAAAAATGCCAACTTCGATTGGTTAGGAAACAAAATATTCCTAAAAATGCCAACCTCGGTTGGTTAGGAAACAAAATATTCCTAACCTCGGTTGGTTAGGAAACAAGATATTCCTAAAAATGCCAACTTCAGTTGGTTAGGAAACAAAATATTCCTAAAAATGCCAACCTCGGTTGGTTAGGAAACAAGATATTCCTAAAAATGCCAACTTCGGTTGGTTAGGAAACAAGATATTCCTAAAAATGCCAACTTCGGTTGGTTAGGAAACAAAATATTCCTAAAAATGCCAACTTCGGTTGGTTAGGAAACGAAATATTCCTAAAAATGCCAACCTGTTTGGCTAGGAAACAAAATATGCTCGCAAATGCCAACTTATGTTGGTCGGAAGGTACGTACATTCTCGAAAATGCAAACTTATGTTGGTCGGGAGGTAAGATTATTCCAGAAGATGCAAAAGTTGCTAACTATGGATGGTCGGGGATAAAAACCCACCCACTATAGTTAGTCGACAAAGAAAATTTACCGACCTTGGTTGGTCGGAAACATTTAAAAGAAAAATCTACCAAGTATGGCTAGTCGGGGATAAAAACCCACTAACTGTAGTTGGTCGACAAGCATAATTTAACGACCTTGATTGGTTGGAAAATTTTTAAACATTTTTATACTCGTGACTTTGTTATTAAGTGATCGAGCAACATATTTGAAACTTGAAACTTTTTATTACTGAGCTGGTCGATAAACAACACAATATTGTTATCTTTTTAACAGATATGCATAAATGTAAAGTATTTGATAACTATAAGACAGTAGCAATCAAAATTTGCAAACAAAATGAAAGTCTTTCATTAAATTCAAAATAAATTACATTATGAAATTACAGTTACATTGACATGTATACTAACTGTTACATAAAAAAAATCCTATTCTACTGGTCTCTTCCCCTCTACTTTTGACACAGGTTCCTCGCCAGCAGGCGGATCATTTAAAGACAGAGGAGAGTTGATGAAGTTGAGATCCTTCAGCATCGTGACATTCATCATGGATGGTCAATCTAAAATATGCTCGGGACGAGATACCTCAATTTGAGAATGTAAACTGTAGTCACCGAGATACTTCGAAATTGAGCTCCGAGGAATGGCTCGAGCAGGGATCCATTCCATCTCCAAATTGTATGGTGGCACAGGCAAGTCGAGCAACTCGGGATCATGGTAGTCCCAGAGATAATGGCCTTGTTCGAGCTTCAATACACCTAAGGCATTCAGCCAGCCTTGCTTGTAGCCCTCGTTGTTGGCACTCTGGATACGATCGTCCAAGTGGAATAGTGCTTCATTGTATCCAGCCATCCAGAACTCCCTGGGCTGTTTGTGGAATTGATAGGTTAGCCTTTCTAGCTGCTCGTGGAAATTCTTGATGAAAAGCTCCTTATTCTCCAAGACGGACTTCTGTGCAGAGAGCTGTTTTTCCAAGTCCCTAATCGTCTTTGACATGTCAGACAAAGCTTGGTTCTTCGCCATTAATTGGAAAGCTTGGTTCTCTAACGCAGACTGAGTTCTCTGTTCCTCAACAAGAACCCAAACTGCTCTTCCTCATCCCCGAGGAGCTCTTACTCGACCGCGAGAAGATGTAGAGGTGCCAGAACTCTTCAAAGTCTCTAACTCGTCCCTCAACTTGGCATTCTCAACCTCTAAGAACTAGAATCCCTCGTCGGTCACTCGGATCAAGGCACTGGAAGTGGAGGCTGCAGACTTCAATTGTGATAGCTCTTTTTGTAAGTTGTTGTTCTCTTGCTCCAGCAACTTGGCAATCTGTCTGCATTCTTAGACCTCACCCTTCAAAGTTCTCTCCCTCAGATCATACCCAGCAAAAAGCTTATTGTAGCCCTTGTCATCCATGATCAACTTGTATTTCTTCTTGTAACCCTCATGCAATAGGGCAGTTGATTCCTTGTATTGATTCTGAAGGTCTTCGAGGGTGAACTGGAGATCCTCGTTCATTTCATAGTAAGCCACATTATTGGACACTGCTCGGTCAAGTAGACACTTCAGGTACTGATATGCTTCAACTGCCTGTTCTGAAGCATCATGACCAAGGATGTCGGCAACTTGTGCAGCACTCAGGTCTGTGTGACCATCCTTAAAGTACTCATTACATTGCTGCAACAACTTTGTATCATGGGCAGATAGCAGTTCCATCCTGGCCATAAACTAGCAGAGAAAGAAATAGAAATCATCAATAAGAAAAATAAGCAGAGTGTGAATAGAAAATAGACAACAGTATGCAAGAAAATTCAAGTTTTATTAGTCATACAATTCAGAGTTACAAGTTCTGGATTACATTTGACAAAAGAAGAAAAATATAAAGATAAGCCCGAACAACACTACACCATTTCCTTATCTCCCAAAACCTTCTCGGGAGGTTGAGAAGAGGAAGCAGGTTGCTCGGAGGGAACTGTGGGTTGTTCAGAGGGCACCAGCTGTTGCTCGGAAGAAGAAATGACTTGCTCGGCAACATATTGGATGGCAGGGGGTGATATCCTATCACCATTGAAGACTCTTCAGAGGTAGCTTCATCCTCTTCTAATTCTTCTGGAGTTGGAGGGGGACCAGGGATATGTCTTTGGAAGAGTTCGGATGACTCGTCGACTTTCAATTCTTGAAGGGAAGCAACCCATCCATCCCTAAAGTACTTTAGACTTCCATAGTCAACTTGAGATACCATGGCACCCAACCCCTTATTCCATCCCTTGTCCCAGCCAGAGCTGAAGGACTTCTTCACAACATTTTTCCTCTTGGCCTTCTCCAAGGCAAGCTTCTCGGACAGCAAGTTCTCAGCAGCCTTCAATTTATTTTCTGCCTCCTCCTTCTGCCGACCTACTTCTTGAAGCTGGCCCAACCTTTCCTCAGCAACCCTGAGCTTATCTTCAATCTCTCCAGCAGCTTTGAGCTTCTCTTCCAGCTCTTTATTTACCTTCTCCAAAGCATTATTTTTCTTCTCCAACTCTTTGGAGGCTTCAATAGCTCGAGCTTTATCCTGCTCGGTGGAGGCAAGCTTCTTCTCCCAGACAGCCTTATCAGTGGCATATGTCTGGCGAGAATCTGCCAGAGATTTTTTAGCTTCCTCCAAAGATCCCTCCACGCTGGACGAGGAGCATGAAGCTTTAATTGCCTCATCCTTCTTCAGGATTATGTTAAAGCAGCTCGTCGTCTGTGAACAGAAACAGAAAGCAAGTTAGAAACAAAAATGACAAAGGAAATATGGAAAATTGAAAGTAAGAAGACTTACAGAAGCAAGATGACGAGTAGCTAGTGAGGTGACCATGTCCCAAGTAAGGTTTTCTTCAGTACCTTGTACCTCGAGAATGGTCGAGGACTTTACCGAGCTCATGGCAGAGCTCGGGGGAACGAAAGATGGAACCCCAGTTCCAGCAACTGGGGGCTGAGAAATGGTATCAGGCAAATTGACCGAGGAGCTTTTCTTCAGCCTCCTCGGGGGAACAGGTACAGATTCAACCAAGGAAGAATCCTTGGTCGGTGATATCACAATTACCTCTCCAGGAGCAGCAGACCTGCTCGGAGCCACTGCGGGCTTCTCGGCAACCTTGACAGGAACAGCTGAAGGAGCCGCATCAGTCTTCTTCGTCCCCTCCCTTGGGACATTAATCCTACTTCTTTTTACCTCCCCAGAACCGGAGGCAGTTTTTTCAAACAGAGCAGGATTTCTTCTTTTCTTCATCCTTTCACTTAAAGGAATATGGGATTCAGGCGATGAGCTTGTGGAAGCTGGAACTGGCTCTGATTCACTTATCACTAGACGAGCAGTGAAGGAAGTGGTGTAGCTCTTGTACTGGAGCAGATACGAAGCTGATCTAATGTGCTCGTCGGTAACACTTTGATGCAGACTCCAGATAAGTTTCAAATGCCTTATATTGACATCTGCCTCTTTGGGGCACTTTCTCTTGCTATCAACTGCAAATAAATAAACATTGTTATCAGTGGCACATTTTATCAAACACAAAAGAAGCATAATTTCAAAATAAAATGAAATAAAAATAACCTATCCCATTGCCATAAGGAGGGCATCTGGGTCTCTGGTAAACCTCATCTCCAGTCAATGGAGGGTGTTGCCAATTTTTTATGACAACCCCATGCTCAAAATAATCCCTGTTGGCATCAGGGAGATTGACTACTAAGGCTCTGTTTAAAAATCTAGTTTTTAAATAATAAATATTTTCATTGACTGCCCATCTATAGCAGAACATGATTTCTGGGATTCCTATACGAGTTCCATGCACTTGATTTAACCTATGCACCCCATTAACTATTCTCCATGTGTTGGGGGCTATTCGTGCAGGAACAACATCGAAATACTGACAGAATTCCAGACACAAAGAATTGGGTGGAAAAGAAAATCCACATTCAGCAAAAAAGAGACTGGGGAACCAATGTCCCTCAGCTAAATTGAAATAATCAGAAGGCTCAGAAAGTTTTTCCAAGACAACCCAAGAGGGGATGGAGAAATCAGAATGAAACTTATCAAGAGACTCAACAAGGTAAACCATGGTGAATAAAGAAATGAAGAGGAAGGAAGAAGATCATATAGAAAAAGACTGAAGCTGTTGACAACGAACGACGTAAGAGATGAACGCACAAGAGAGTAGAAGACAATGAAAAACTCAAAGATAAAAATTTGAAAAGGTAGAAGACGATGAGAGTGTCTGTGAAGTTTAAATACCTTGCCTTGGGAAATGGTGAAGTAATGATTACAAAAAAGGATGATTACGTTATCGGCGGCTAAAAGGGCATTAAATATTGGCGCGGGAATCAAAGCAAACAACAACGGCTAAAAAGACAAAAAGCGATGCGGGAATCGAAGCACGCAGAAAAGTCCAAAAAAGCATGATTCTACGAATTGGGAAGGAGAAATAAATATAAGGGAAATGCTCCTAAAAATCAGGAAGACTATTTAAAGCTACCATATTTCGAGAAAGAATGTTTCATACTCCTCAAATTTCGAACTATGAAACATGGGGGGCTTCTGTTGATACCAAATTTAATCTGCTGACTTGGACCAATCATATGAAGACACGTGGCTATTTACATGGCAACAACAAGCACTTCCGAGATGACACGCGCTCCGAGGAAACCATGTTACTCCAAGGAACGCATACGCTCCGAGGAATAGACCTTTCCGAGGAACTCATACACTCCGAGGAACAGACCTCTCCGAGGAACTCCTGAATACCAAGAAGCTTAGGCGGTCCGAGCAACTCAGGCGGTCCGAGCTGCATCTCGAACAAAGCATTAATAGCTGGATAACCAACAGTTCAACTGATTCATTAAATGCTTATCATTCAGACGCACACGCAAAGAGGGAATTAAATGTATTACCCTTTCATATGTATATCATTTAATGTATTACCCTTTCACATTACAGCCTCAGGTCTATAAATACATTGTACAACCCTCATTGTAAAGTGGGGGAATCCAGACCGGAATTTCTTGAGATAACTTGTAATCGAGAATTACCAAACAAACAGCAATATCAAGACAGTGGATGTAGGCCATTCTTATAAGGCTGAACCACTTTAAAATTCTTTGTCTCATTTATTTATCTGTGATTGAATAATTAGAGTGATCTAATTTTTTACATCAACAGTCACCTTATTTAGTTCACGATAATCTATACATAATCTCATCGTCCCATCCTTATTTTTAACAACATTGGAGCACCCCAAGGGGATACACTTTGTCTAATAAAGCCCTTGTCTAATAAATTTTGTAATTGAACTTTTAATTCCCTTAATTCTAAAGGTGCCATATGATAAGGTGGTTTCGAGATTGGTATAGTTCCAGGAATAAGGTCAATCGTAAACTCTATATCTCTACTGGGAGGAAGACTGGGTAAATCATCTGGGAAAACATCTGGAAAATGTTTAGCTATAGGAATATATTCTAAACTAGGCTCTTTTGTTTACAAATCAATAATACTTTCAAGGAATCCTTGACATCTCTTCTTAAGAAAAGTATAAGCTTGCATTCCAGAGATAATATGCATGGGAGATAGGATGCCAATTCCTTCAAAACTGAATTCTGGTTAGTTAGGTATTTGGAAAGTAACTCTCTTCTCAAAACAATCTACCTTAACATGATACGATGCTAACCAATCCATCCCCAAAATGACTTCAAAGTCTTTTATGTCTAAAATTATCAAATCAATGAATAGTTTATGACTACTAACATCTATAGGGAAAGACTTGTATACTAAGGTTCCCATCAATAACTTACCCAAAGGAGTAGAAATGTACATGCTATGATTCAAGGGTTCATTCTTATTAGGAAAGTGACTAATAAAATGCACAAAAACAAATGAATGGGTAGAACTAGGATCTATTAAAACTTGAACAGGTTGTGCACATATAGAAAGTTTAACTGACACTACTATATTAGAAGCTTGGGTATCAGAAAGTGCAAAAACTCTACCTTGTTTGCCTTAGTCCTTCTATTCACCTAAAGGCTGTATCGGAATCCTTGTTGGGGTTGGGCAGTCTTTTATCTGATGTCCCTTTTGTACACATCTAAAACAAGCTCCCGTTTCCTTGTAATAAGTCTGTCCTCCATGCATCTTCCCACACGCTGACATATCTTGTTATTAAACTGTTTGTTATCACTAGTTCCACCAACATTGGATGTACTCCTAAAATTATTTCTATTATTTGGGATCTTCCCTATTTGTTCCCCAAACTTCCTCTTACCATCTCTAATTCGATTGTACTCCTCGCAATCCCTTTCTGCTGTCGTGGCACTAGCCACAACGTCACTATACGATGTCAACTTTAGGATGGAATTTCTATTTTGAATACTCAACCTTAACCCATGTTCAAACTTTTTGTCTTTTAAAACATCAGTTATCACAACATAAGGTGCACAACGGGATAACTGAGTAAACTTTGCCTCATATTAACTAACAGTTATATTCCCTTGCACTAGACTCATGAACTCAGCTGCCATTTCATCCTTCATCGTTTCGGGGAAATATTTCTCATAAAAGATCACGAGGAAGTCATTCCAACCTTTACAAGAATTTATCTCCTTGTGTATTCTCTTAGGCATTCTCCATCAATGTTCGGCTTCATCTTCTAATATAAATGTTGCAAATAAAACCCTTTGTTCATCGGTACACTTTAGAACATCGAGCATCTTTTCCATCTGCATCACCCAACTTTTTACTTCAGTGGGGTTAGGAGTACCTTTAAAAGAAGGCGGGTTCAACTTCTTGAAATGCTCAATGGTACAACTAGTTAGTTCTAGATTCCTTGGTGCTCCATTATTCACCTGATGCTCCAAAATCTTTGCTAGACTCTCAATCGCCTTGTATGCACCTTCCAGTCCTTCCATACTTGAACCATTTGTTCTCGCGGTTGATCTTGGCTTGGTCATTTTCTACAGTCATGGCCAAACAAAAGACGTATTATACTAACTCAAGATTGCAAATTACAAGAAAAATTATATATAAACAATTATATGTAGACTATAAGATATATGGAGGGTTATCACATAAGTCGGATATTTAATCCTATATCCTATGTATGGAGACTTAAAATCGATAACGTTCGAAACTTATGTTCAATAGTCTACGGGTTCATAAACTATGCTCTGATACCACCTCTGTCACGACCCCGACCCAAATTAGTAGTAGGGAATGAGTGTCTTAACATGCCACCAAGGCAACATATATTTTGACTTAAATTGTTTCCTTAAATAAGTGCAACAGAAATACAATCACATAATTATGAATCGTAAAGTACTAAAAGTAAAGGAATTACGCCATCAGAGCTTTCTAAAGGAAACTTCATTTATATTAAAAGTAACGATGAATTATAACTTAAGACAAAATTTAAAAACTTATTACAAGAGAGCCGGACATGCTCTAAATGATAAACCAATCATAATAACAAAAAGAGCTCTAAAAGCTAAATCTTCAACATAGTCCTTGTCTATTTCTCCACGATTCTACTTATTTCCTGAAAAATGGTTATTTATACTACATCAGCTAAAAGCAAAGTGAGAATTATTCTCCAGACATTCCATGGTTTTTCAGAAAATTAATTCCTATTCAATTTACAACAGAAGGAATATACATATAGGGACAGGAATTTACAGTAAAATATATAAAGCAAACTGACAGTATATATTTTCAGAATAAACAGTTCAGAACAGAACAAATAAAATAATCTGAGCAATATATCAGTTATTAAATTTTCTTTTAATGTCCATGTACGCTCTAATACCCAGATAAATACATAGTGTCACAAGATGCTTCCACTTGGTAACAACATAGACAGAAAATCATGACATTTGAAACAACGCCTTATTTAGGGCACACCAGCGATAAACCAGATGGGAACCTGCCACCCAAATATTTCCACCCGGTAGTCAAGGACAACATAGTAAGAGAGTCTCCATAGGCCAAATCAATAATTTCAGAATTCAAATCAGATGTATATATCGAGAGATATACACATATAACAAATGACGAAATCATCAATATCAGATGTATTTGGGAATAAAATCATTTCACAAAATATATGTAGTTTGAATAATATCATATAATCAAAATACATAAGGAATGTCAGAGTACTCACCTAGAATAGAAGTCTGAAGTTACAGATGCTGAGTCTTGAATCACTCGTTAATTCTTAAGATGAAATTTGTTCTTAAACTTTCTCGTATTTTCTCTCACTATTTCTCAATGATCTTTGGAATGAATTTCATGTAATAACTGATCCTAAGGCCTTATTTATAGTTTCCCAAAGTTATTTGGGTGTTGACACATGTCTGGTGACTAAGCTTCCATTTTGGTGAGTAAGCGTTGACATGTCGCGTAACGGGGCTATCTTGCAGTCTTTATTTCACCCGATGCCGACATGTGTTTTAGCCTTATTTAATTGAATGACACGTGTTTTATCCTTATTTATATGTATGACACATGTAAGTCATGGTGGCAAAAGTATAACACGAGGTGTAAAGTTATTAAGTGTATAAGGGTTATTTTACACATGAAGGGTATTTTAGTAATTTTACACCATACATTTTCAATATTTCTTAGAGGTCCTTAAAAATATTTTATTTACAAAATGGTCCTTTTATATTTTCATTTTAGTCCCTAAAACTTTCTTTATTTAAAATCATGTCCCAAAAGTTTCATAAATTTATATTTTCTACCCCATAACTTATCATTTAGCTTAGGATATGCCATAAGACTTTGATTTAATAAATTTTGATGAAGAAGGAGGTTATTTCAAAGTGTTTAAGTCGGCCAAACCATCCTCCCCTTCAACCAATCAAAATATTACACATAGTGTGGTAATAAGACAAAATATGACTTAAAGGATGGATAAATTTTCCCTTATGTCGTAATTTTGGTATAAATTCTTGCTCGGACCTCGGTTTAACACACCGTTTGTTGTGTTACCAACCTAATTCACATATATACAACTTTTTAGTTTTTGAATCAAGTCAATTATTATATTATAATGGTCAAAACTAGTGTCTAATGTGAACATTCCTACCGAAACTTTAAAATTTTATGTTTGTAACTAATATGATATTTCATGATTTATGAAGGGAGGATTAGACTAAGATAATAAATTAACATTATCCATACGAAATATGAAATAATAAAATATTTAAAACTATATATGAACATATAAAAGCAGGGTCATTACAGTGCCCACTGTTAGTTGGACGACCGACACATTTTTTATGTAGATGGAAGGGGTAATGAGCTTGTTCACTGAGTTCATCATGACTTCGGCAGCTCAGGCGGTGTTAGGGGATGTAGCAGAGCCCAGTTCATTCGTGAACCCACCGGTGACTTTACAAGATCCCTTTATCTCAAGGGAGTGGATCAGGAAACTACCAATTGTGCGGCTATGCCAACACCCCCTTTGAATGCTCCCTCCGCTGTAGGGGTGGAATATATAGAACTACTGTGACAACTTCCCCCCAACTGCGTATCTAGGCAATAGCATACTGATCGCACCACCAATAGTGAACTCAGTGATGATTATCGCTACGCAACACAACTCAGCTCCACCTACGATAGATGACATGAAAAAGGAGTGATGGTGGCCTATAAGGTGGAAGGAGAAGCTTTTTCGGTATACGATGATTTTCGTACTCCGTATTAAGAGGAGTACAATAGAGAATCCTACCCGGTGGGGGTATATTCCCCCTATTTTTGAGAAGTATACAGGAAAAGAGGGGAATCCCAAGGAGCATATTAAAAGGTTTGTGGAGAACCTTGGGGCCCACTATAATAGCAATAATTTGAGGTTGAGAGAATTTTCTAAGTCTCTAATTAAGAAATCTTACACGTGGTACTCCCATTTGTCTCCAAGCAGTGTGGCCACATGGGAGGATCTTCATGTTCAATTCATATAAAAATTATTCTTGGCTGAAGATGAATTTACTCTTACACAACTGGCTCTAGAGAAATAGAAGCCTGACGAGGATGCAGTGACGTACATTTGGAGATTTTGCGTTCGCTCTCTGGACGTGAGAGAGGAGACATGAGAAGCTAAGCTCTTATAGGTTTGTGAAGAAGGCTTGTTGCCTGAGTATATATGCCATTTGATAAATGAAACTCATGAGGGTATGTTTTCTTCGTTCCTTAAATCTGCGAAGAATATTACCTTGGTAGTTAAGTCACTACCAACACCCTCGCCAACCTTATCAAGCTTGTTACTGGAGCTATCAAGTAGCTCGAGGAGAGGGATAACTCCTCATGTGAACTATGCCAATGATGAAGGTGGAAAGCACGAGGGAGGAAATCATGGCCAAAGGGGAATGGGAAGCAAGAGGAATTTCGAAAAAGATAACCCCCCGGAGTTGCCTTTCTCAGTGGAGCTGGCTATTGAAACCTATGATCCCATTATTCGAGATAACATGTGTTGGCCCATTGTGGATGATACATCACCCATCACTCGAGAAGACGGAGAGGTCCCATCGTTTTGCATGCTACACAACATGGTGGGACATCCAATAAGAAAGTGTTTTTATCTTAGGAAGATAATAGACAGACATGTCAAGAGAGGATATATCGAGCTGTCGTAAGCCAACGTCAACAACAATCCTTTGACAACACAGAGAGCAAACATGGACAGTGCTTTTGATGAGGAGGAAAAATGGCTGATGGCGGAGAATAGATTCCAGGAGGAAGATTTTGCTCATTCTCTGGAAGAGTGTTTACCCCAAATTTCTTGTTTGACACTAGAAGAAGAAATATAAGACGAGTGGAGTCCGATCGATGATTTAAGAAGACAAATGGAGGATTTCTCCTTATTGGGAGTAAATGTGGTGATAACATATAACGAATCAACTTACAGATATTTGGAGGAGGTCTACGGGCTAGAAGAGGAGAAAGCTGACCCTTAGGTGGAATACGCAGCAGTAGAAAGATCGCAAAAGTTAAATTATTTTTTTGACCAAGTCAGACTACCAGAGGATTGTTGACTGGAGGTTACTTGTACAATCTTGGAAATTACCAAGAAAAACATGGTCCCAAACTTATGATGGAAAGGGCCAATGGCCAAGCTAGTAAAGAAATTCCATTTAGAGGCTACTTTTTGGAGGCAGCTCGGTTGGTTAGATACCCCCATAACAAGCCACTTTATGTGATGGTGAGAGTGAATGGGTGTAGCTTTAGCCATGTCTTGATGGATGGGAGAGCATCTATCAACATTATGCTTATGGTGTCATTCTATGACAGCAATATCTCTGAGACAAGTATTGTGCAAAGTCCATTGTCCATAGTAGGATATGAAAACTAATCGAGCAAGTCGATAGGTTCTGTGAATCTGGGGATCATAGTGGGGAACATCACTTCCCATATAAAATTCCACCTCATGGATTGTGAGCCGTTCTACCAGTTTCTTGTGGGGAGGGTATGGATGCACAACCATGATTTGGTTCCTTCCACATATCACCAGTGTGCAAAGGCTAATGTAAAAGGAAAGAAAGTAGTCATTAGAGCATCCAAGAAGCCTTTCAAGAGGGAGGAATCTCACTCGGTGGATGCAACCTTCTATACAGAGTTAGATACAGAATCTACTATGATCATTCGATAAACAGGGGGATTATTATCCCAAGTACTAGGGAATGGGTACGTGCACCTCCTCGCCTGATAGTGGCTTATGAGGAGCAAGAAAGGGCGCGAAACAGTTAGGCCTCCTAGCCTTTTGAGATAGCTTCGTGATCGGATGATGCCACGAATTAATCCAATAGAACATCAATTTCGACAGCAAAGTGTGCTTAGTAGAGTTTCAATGAGGGAGTTAGAAGAAAACGCATGCAAAAGACCAGGAGGAGAAACCACGCTAATGCAAAACAGTGGTTTTGGCTAATGGCAAGATTATTTACAAACTCAGTAGTGTGATCAGGAAGTCGAAGGCCTGGATAGTGAGGTTGACCTAGTTTACGAATGATTTTTAATGGACAGTTTAGGTAAATGCCTAGTGATTGACAACTCCAATATCCAAGAATTTATGGAGGTGGTTCAGGAAGAACCGGAGTGCATGGATGATAGGCCAAGATCCCAAGTCAAAGGGCTAGAGCAGATAAACTTAGCTAATGAAGGGGATGGCCCGAGACCAATGTCTATGTCAAAAGACCTTGATGACACTGCCAAAGGAGCGCTGGTGGAGCTGTTGAGGGAATTCAAGGATGTTTTTGCGTGGAAATATACTGAGATGCTTGGGGTCGACCAAGAGGTAAGCTGTCACCGGTTGAATGTTATACCATCAGTGATACCGGTAAAGCACGCGATTCAAATGTATAATTCGAAGCTAGACTTGAAGATAAAGGAAGAGGTCCAGAGGTTACTCGCGTCAGGTTTTATTACCCCTATCCAGCACCCCATTTGGTTGTCCAACATTGTGCCTATAGGGAAGAAGGACAAGGATAAATTCCAAATTTATGTGGACTTTAGAGACCTGAATCGAGCTTATTCGAAAGATGAGTTCCCCTTACCTTTCATTGATAGCCGTATATATGAAACAGTAGGACAAAAGATTTATAGATTTATAGATTTCTACGTGGGATAAAACCAAATTAAAATGGATCCAGAAGATGCTGAGAAAATAACCTTTCGCACCCCATTAGGTAACTTCAAGTATACTGTTATGCCTTTTGGTCTAAAGAATGTAGGGGCTACCTACCAAAGGACCATGATGGCCATATTCCATGATCTCTTTCATGATATTGTAGAGTTTTATGTGGATGATTTGGTGATAAGGTCCAAGTTAGAGGCCACACACTTAACAAATTTGAGGAGAGTATTCCAGAGGTGTAGAAAGTACAAGTTAAAGATGAATCCCTTGAAGTGTGTGTTCGGAGTAACTAGTGGCAAGCTCCTAGGATTTGTAGTGAATAGAGAAAGGGTGAAGATGGATCTAGACAAGTGAGAAGGTATGCTCAACATGCCAAGACCAAAGACTGCAAAAGAGTTGAAGAGTTTTCGGGGGAAAGTTTCTTACTTAAGGAGATTTGTGCCTGGGATGGTCGAAATCACTCATCCACTGATGGAGCATCAATGAGTAAAGGAAAATTTCATATGAGAGCAGCCACATAAGGTAACTTTGGACCATTTAAAGAAGTTATTGACATTAACAATGGTTCCCCCTCGAGCAGTTTTTTCTTTACATCTCTACCTCACATCCACTAAAAGATCAATAGGGGAATTACTGGCTCAAGAAGTGGAGGGCGTTGAAAAACCTATGTATTATTTAAGATGAATAATGCATGGGCCTGAGGCTAGATATACAAGCATTGAAAGATATTTTTTAGCTCTAGTGTTTATTGCTTATAAGCTTAGACATTGCATGCGAGCCTTAACAGTTCACATCATTACTAGATATGACCCCATAAAATTTTTGCTAGCTAGAACTGGGTTAATAGGAAGGGATGCTCGATGGTTCTTTACTCTTTTGGAGTAAAATCTTAAGTGCGTGGTTCTTAGAGTGATCAAAAGTCAAGCTTATGTAGATCTGCTAGCCATATTCCCTTTTGGATCGTTTGAGCCACCTATTGAGGAGCTGCCTAGAGATGATTGTGACACCCCGATTAATTAAATACCGGGTAGCTACTCCTTTATTCAAATTAATTCAAAATATCAAGTTGGTTCAGTTCGTAGCATCACTGTCGAAAACATTTTAACAATTACTAGCCACCTAATATTTAAAAAGTGAGTTGTTAATTTTAATTAAATCCGATTATCATGCAATATGTAGATTATGAAATGCTAACATAACCACCACAACATAGTCACAATAGAACAACGATACAATAATAATGAATCTGGAGGAATACTCATAACAATCCAAATACTGAAATAAAAGTATACAAGGTCTGTATCACTAAATTAATTACAACCCAAAATCTGAATTAACTGAATAGATAAAGTGTCTAAAAGAAATGGGGCGACATGCTCAACAGATGAGAAAATATGATAATAGAGAGTCAAGATCGAAAGTGGAGGCGTCTACTGTCAAAGTCCGGTAACTTCCACGGCAGCTACAGTCCATCACCTTAATGAAACTCCTATGCATGGTGTCCTTATGGCTGGGCACCTAAAAGGTTTTTTTACAAGAAAATATATTTGAAAGCAAACGGGTCAGATCCCGATTGTGGAAAACAGTTTAAAATACAGTAGGTGTTTTAATGACATTAAACAATGAATGCAAAATACATGTTAGGACGTGTTCTCACATGAAATACTCACCTCTCGACTATCTGTGCACTCCTAACGTATCCGAAATCAAATCTAGTTATGCCTGTATCTATCTAGTCCAATTATAAATTCTAAAGTTATTATACGAATCACGATCTAATTTCCGACATCTTATTTTAAACAGAGTGTTACTCTTCTTCTCAGTTCCCGTTATTAGTACGACTAATTACTACTGATCTTCCATTTTATCTTTACAAAACGTTGTTATTATTGATACTCACATTTATACATGACAGTTCATTTCAATTAACAGTATATTATTCTCATCATAAATATACAATACTAGCACCCCGAGACTAAGCTGCGGTGCACACATACTCTGCTATCCAATCCTGGTACATCACGTACATAAGGACCACGCATTCTGAATCTCTTAGGAATCGTTCTCAGATAATAACAATCACACAACATGGAGGCGAACATAGCTCACATCACATGGGTCATGCACATACCTACGCTCCCATGATCAACAGACTTATTAACTTCTCAATAAGTCCTTCTCTGACCTATGTCCTCAAGGTACCAATCTGAATCCCCCCGTAGGCACAAAAAGATTAGATGGCCCTAATCGAACGCAGACCTCCCATGATAACAAGTATGGTAGGCATGTTATACACATAAAACCACATATACAAAGCATTCTCACATCTTAGATATCTCGTATGATTAATATAGGTATCCTTCTTGTTCTTATACCGTCATTTTGTGTTACACGTTCACAAGTCCTCGATTTGTATATTAACGTTGTCAACCCTTCTCACGCCGTAATTAGGTACTTGTTTCCTAATCCACAAATGTCATTCGGTTTACTATAAGGTTCTAAGTTCTACTCCTCAACGTACCGAAATTCTCACAATTATACTCACTAGTCGATAAGGGAAGGTTAATCCTCAATTAATTAAGTCTACAGGACATTTGAAATAAAAATCCGGCCTAAAAGGCCATTATGTCAACTCGTTAGAAGTCTCATTCGAACGAGGTCGTTCGAACGAGTGTCGTTCGAATGAACTGCCAACTAGTTAGAAGGGGTACTGTCATCTCGTTAGAAGCTCGTTCGAACGAGGTCGTTCGAACGACCTGGGCAAGTCTTCTAACGATATGGCAGACTGCGCCCAGAAATTTCCCCAAATTCGTTTTTCTTCAGATTTCTCTCCTCTAAATCCTCACTAAGATCATCCCACTTAAGTTTTAACGTTTTTAAACTACTCTAAGTCCTCCCAAGTCACCCTCTAACATATATTTGGGGTCAATGCTTCCTAAATTTAACATGTAATCATCAAAATTTCCAAACCTTGTCCCAAACCCTATAAACACGAAGCCATAATTTTAATGTCTACAATTTCTCCTTATAAATCCGTTTTTAAATCATCAAAATTTACATTTTGGATATGGAATTCATTCATAACCATTCTACATGCAATCCCTATATAAGATTATGAGTTATATCTCCAATTTCATGGGTTTTTCATCAAACTTTCAATACAAGACATATATTCAAACCTAAGCATGGAGGAAACATCTGTTTGAAATTATGTAATTAAACCACTTGCCTTAGATGTTCTGATTTGATGTTGAAAGATGAAGGTTGATTCTCCTCTTTCTCTCTACAGATTTCTCCCAAAGATGGTGATGGTGGCTAGGGGTTTCTTTTGGAACCTCTTAAGACTCTCCCTATAACTCCCATAGCCCACTACTTGTTAAATGATGATATTGGACTTAGTGGGTTTATTTCTACTATAGAATTAACCTCTAAAATTCGTAGGTTTTAATTCCCCTATTTTTAAAATTACCAAAATACCCTTATAGGTTGTCGGTTTGGCCTAAAAATGCCCCGGAACCAAAAACTAAACCCCCGGCTAGTGTTTTCTGACTATTTCGACCCTTCCAGACACATTGGCACACTCAAAATGACCATTCGGTTGATAAAAATATAATTCACTTTTTAATTCAATTAATATCATTCTTGACGCGACTGACACGCGTGTCCCAACTAAATTTTCAAATTGTCGTATTTCTGTCTCGCGACAATTTTAATATTTTCAATACTCATGAAATTTTCAATTTTAACATCATAATCAAATACCAACTCACATCTCGCTAGTATTTATACCCGAATTAATTCCCAATTAATTCTCATTTAATTCAATTAATCCCTTAAATAAAAATCAATAAAATTACGGGGTATTACATACTTCCCCCCTAATGACTGAATTTCGTCCCGAAATTCGGAACTAAAGAATACCTGGTAAAAATAGCTCCGGATAACGCTCGCGCATCTCCTCCCCGCACTCCCATGTGGACTCCTCGGCATTATGATGCCGCCGCTAAACACGTACTAATGGTACTATCTTCGACCTCAATTTTCGCTCGCTTCGGTCCAAAATAACAAATGGCCCCTCCTCGTAGGAACTATCGGGCTGAAGATCGATGTCCTCCAAAGAAATGTGAGTATGGGCCAAATCATCCCTAAGATATTTCCTTAGCGAGGAAATATGGAACACATCATGAATCCTATGCAAGTTCTCCGGTAACCCAAGTCTATATGCGACTGGACCAATCCTCTCGATGATAGGAAATGGCCCCACGTATCTCGGTGCAAGTTTCCCCTTCTTCCCAAAACGCATGATCCCCTTCATCGAAGATACTTTGAGTAACACTTGGTCCCCCACCTTGAATTCTCTAAAGAACCTCTTGGCATTAGCATAGCTCTTCTTCCGGTCCTGAGCTACCCGAATACGGCTCCGTATCATCTCTGTCCTTGTTGAAGTGTCCTGAATCACTTCCGGCCCAAGGTGTTTGTTATCCCCAACCTCTAACCAACACATTGGGGAAAGACAAGGTCTACCGTACAATGCCTCGAATGGAGCCATGCCAATGGTGAATTGATAGGAGTTATTATAAGCAAACTCCACCAGTGGAAGGTACTGCTCCCAACCACCTCCTAAGTCTAGGATGCATATACGCAATATGTCCTCCAACATCTGATCTGTTCGTTCAGTTTACCCATCCGTCTGTGGGTGATAAGCCGTACTCAATTGCAACTCCGTACCCATGGCCTCTTGAAAACTCTCCCAAAATCGTGAAACAAATATCTTGTCTCGGTCAGACACGATATTTAGAGCCACCCAGCGAAGTCTCACTATCTCTGCAATGAAAATCTGGGCATACTGTCCCGTAGTGTAATCTGTCCTTATGGGTAGAAAATGAGCAACTTTGGTAAACCTATCCACAACAAACCATATGGAGTCGTGACCCCTCTGCGACTTAGGTAACCCCGTGATAAAGTCCAAGGATATGCTCTCCCATATCCATGTCGGAACCTCTAACGGCTGTAGAAGTCCTACTGGTTTCTGATGATCCACCTTTACTAGCTGACAAGTGGCTCATTTAGAAATGAACACGGTGATATCTCTCTTCATCTCGCTTTTCCAATACTGGCGTCTCATGTCTTGGTACATCTTATCTCCACCAAGGTGTACTGCGAACCGTGAGACTCTTCCATCACCTCGTGTCGCAAGTCTTCCCTTTCCGAAACAACTAGTCTCCCGTTGAAGCGTAATCCCCCATCTGAACTAACGGTATAGGACTCAGCTCCCTCTGCTAGTAATCGAACTATCTGCTCCTGACAGAACGAGTCAGTTGCCTGGGCCTTTATCACTCTCGTAACAATCTGAGGTGTAACAGTCATCACAAACATGAACGATCGGGCCACTACATCTTGGTGTCCTAACTCCTTCTACTGGCCTATGGCTCAACGCGTCTGCTACCACGTTAGCCTTCCCTGGGTGATTTTGGATATCAAACTGACAATCCTTCACAAATTCAAGCCACCGTCGTTGACGCATATTCAGTTCCTTCTGCATGAAGAGGTATTCTAGAGACTTGTGGTCTGTGAACAATCGAAATTTCTCCCCCAGGAGATAATGTCTCCAAATTCGAAGAGCGAATACGACTGCCGCTAACTCCAAGTCGTGGGTGGGGTAATTCCTTTCATGAGGCTTAAGCTTACGGGAAGCATAAGCTATGGCCTGACTCTCCTGTTGCAGCACACCTCCAAGTCCTTGTAAGGACGCATCGATTTAAACTAAATACTCAACTCCCGGTCTGGGCAATGCTAACACAGGCGCTAAGGTCAACTTGTCCTTCAACTCATCGAATGCCAACTGAAAGGCATCGCTCTAGATGAATGGCACACCTTTGCGAGTCAGATGTGTCAAAGGACCAGCTATTTTTGAGAAACCCCGAATAAACCTTCTGCAGTATCCTGCTAGGCCCAAGAAACTATGGATCTCAATCGGTATCGTGGGCTTTCCCCACCCTCACCGCGGATACCTTCCTCAGATCAATAGATATCCCCCGGTCTGAAATGATATGGCCCAAAAACTGAAGCTCCACACTTCTTATACTTTGTATAAAGCTCATTCTGATGCAACATCTGGAAAACCTATCTCAAATGCTCGGCGTGCTCCTCTTCTGTCTGGGAGTAAACCAGAATCTCATCAATAAAGACGATGATGAACTGGTCTAGGAACTCTCTAAACATCCTATTCATCAAGTCTATAAATACGGCTGGAGCGTTGGTCAAGCCAAAATGCATAACTTGAAACTCATAGGAACCATGTCTCGTCAAGAAAGCAGTCTTTGAGACGTCCTATTCCCTGATAGGCAACTGATGGTATCCCAATCGCAAGTCAATCTTTGATAAGAAGCAAGCTCCCCTCAACTGATCAAATAAGTCATTGATTCCGTATCGTGACTTATTCAACTCTAGGTAATCTACACACAACCTTAACGATCCATCCCTCTTCTTTACGAACAACACAGGGGCACCCCACAGCGAAGTACTCCTCCGGATAAACCCCTGACCCAACAAATGCTCTATCCGATCCCTTAGCTCTCTCATCTCTACTGGAGCCATACGGTAAGGTGCGCGGGCAATTGGCCGAGTGCCCGGCGTCAAATCGATCACAAAATATAGCTCCCTACTCGAAGGTAGTCCAGGTATATCCTGAAATACATCAGCGAACTCCCTCACGACTGGAATCGAATCAAGTGGTATCACCACTTCCTTAGAGATCTCCTCCTCTATATAGTACAAGTGAGTGGACGATCCTCCCTCAGGGCGAGGCATCGCCACTAAAAACATCTCCTGTTCGGGAATGGCAAATATAATACTCCTACTGAAACAATCAATCAAGGCTCGGTACGCAACTAGCCAATCCATACCCACAATCGCATCATACTCAGTCATCTCTAACACTAACATATCAGCGGGCAAAGTAAACCTCCCGATCTCTAGGCCCACACCTTTACAAATAAGGGAAATCACAGAACCCCTACTCAATGGTGAATCTTCACAAATAGTCATCATCTGTGCAGTGTCTAACAACCCCAAAGTGCGTGAAAATCTCATGCAATGAAACAGTGTGTGGCCCCCGTATCAAATAAAATACGCCCCATAGTCCCCTGAATAGAGAACATACCCTCAATAGCAGGTGGATCCTGTGGGACTGCGGTATGCTGGAGCTGATACACTATCCCATACTGAAGGTGTCCCTGCTGGACTGGGATCGTTGGAATGGGTGGTAATGCTGCCATCTGTGGTGGTGCTGGGAGGGCGACGGGAAACATAGGTATATGTGGCTTGTGTCGAGAACCCTGTTGTTGCTGTGGTGGGGCCCTGCCCCTATCAGGACAATCCTGGCATTTGTGGCCAATCTTGACACAAACGAAGCACTTCCACGGGAAGTTTCCCCTTGCTGTCCCTGCTGTCCTCGGCCCTGATGGCCGTTACCATTCCTACCTTGACCATGATGGCCTTGCGAAAACTACTGTTGCTGACCATTCTGGCCGTTTTGACCCTAATGGCCATGTCTGAAACCTCCCTGACCATTCCTGAAACCCCAGATCTAAATCTCTTAAAATCCCCCTGTTGGGAACCCTGATCTCCCTGCCTATGCTGACCCTGAGTAGATTGTACCCCGCTGGCACCATTTCCCCCTGTCCTGCCCTGATGGCTGGATCTCCTGATCTCTTACACTCAGACATGTGAAAACGATGATCCTGGCAGTGAAGAAGTGCTGCGTTAACCCGTCAGAGTATGTGGCCAACGAAAGATTTCCCAACAAGTGCTGTCGGATCCTCTAAGTTAATCCTTTCATGAACTTCTGAATTTTTTTCTCCTCTATCGAAATCTCATCGGGAACAATGTTCAAGAGATTAGTTAATTCGTCCTCATACTCGGCCACGATCCTCCACTCCTGCTTGAGGTTCATTAACTTTCTCCTCATTTCAGTGTGAACGACTGACGAAAAGTACTTGCAGTCGAACCGCACCCAAAACTCCTGTATAGAAAGGGCATCTCTTTCCTCTAGGGTGGTAATAGACTCACACCACTGCAACGCTGATCCTACTAGCTTGAAAGTAGCCAGTATCTGCTTCTGAACATCCGTGCACTCGTACATCCTTAAGTTCCTTTGAACGTCCTTCCTCCACTGACTGGACACAACAACGTCGGAGCTACCTGCAAACTCCGGAGGGTGTGCTTTCTGAAAAGCATCATGAACGCGTTCCCAAGAAGACGGGAATGCCTGAGCCTGAACTGGAACGACTACCGGTGCTTGGGGTGGTTCCTTCTATACAACAGCTAGGGCGGCATTCACTGCTTGAGCTATAATAGCTGCAACCTTGGCGGCATTCATAGTGCCCTGAAGTGGTGCAGGCTGTGGCTCGGGCTGAGCATCCCTAGGAACTCGCTGTTCACGTCGTGGAGGCATCTGAAATGAGAGTAAAGTCTATAAGTTCACAGTTATTATCCCAAAATAGCTGAAGAGCGAAATATACAAAAAATAATACAACAGTCCTAAAATATAGGGCTCCACATCAAAGAAAGCTCAGAGGAAACATAACAAGCCATACAGATCCTAAGGACACTAGAACCTGATGCTCTGATACCACCTGTGACACCCCGACTAATTAAATATCGCGTAGCTACTCCTTTATTCAAATTAATTCAAAATGTCAAGTTGGCTCAGTTTGTAGCATCACTGTCGAAAACATTTTAACAATTACTTGCCACCTAATATTTAAAAATTGAGTTGTCAATTTTAATTAAATCCGATTATCATGCAATATGTAGATTATGAAATGCTAACATAACCACCACAACATAGTCACAATAGAATAACCATACAATAATAATGAATCTGGAGGAATACTCCTTATAACAATCCGAATACTGAAATAAAAGTATACAAGGTCTGTATCACTAAATTAATTACAACCCAAAATTTGAATTAACAGAATAGATAAAGTGTCTAAAAGAAATGGGGCGACATTCCCAACAGATGAGAAAATATGATAATAGAGAGTCAAGATCGAAAGTGGAGTCGTCTACTGTCAAAGTCCTGTAACTTCCACGACAACTATAGTCTGTCACCTGAATGAAACTCCTATGAATGGTGTCCTTGTGGCTGGGCACCTAAAAGGTTTTTTTACAAGAAAATATATTTGAAAGCAAACGGGTCAGAGCCCGATTGTGGAAAATAGTTTAAAATATAGCAAGTGTTTTAATGACATTAAACAATGAATGCAAAATACATGTTAGGACGTGCTCTCACATGAAATACTCACCTCTCGACTATCTGTGCACTCCTAACGTATCCGCAATCAAATCTAGTTATGCATGTATCTATCTAGTCCAATTATAAATTCTAACGTTATTATACGAATCACGATATAATTTCTGACATCTTATTTTAAACAGAGTCTTAGTCTTCTTCTCAGTTCCCCTTATTAGTACGACTAATTACTAGTGATCTTCCATTTTATCTTTACAAAACGTTGTTATTATTGATACTCACATTTATACATGACAGTTCATTTCAATTAACCGTATATTATTCTAATAAAAAATATGCAATACTAGCACCCCGAGACTAAGCTGCGGTGCACACATACTCTGCTATCCAATCCTGGTACATCACGTACATAAGGACCACGCATTCTGAATCTCTCAGGAATCGTTCTCAGATAATAACAATCACACAAAATGGAGGCGAACATAGCTCACATCACATGGGTCATGCACATACCTACGCTCCCATGATCAGCAGACTTATTAACTTCTCAATAAGTCCTTCTCTGACCTATGTCCTCAAGGTACCAATCTGAATCCCCCTGTAGGTACACAAAGATTAGGTGGCCCTAATCGAACGCAGACCTCCCATGAAGCAAGTATGGTAGGTATGTTATACACATAAAGCCACATATACTAAGCATTCACACATTTTAGATATCTCGTATGATTAATATAGGTATACTTCTTGTTCTTATACCGTCATTTTGTGTTACACATTCACAAGTCCCCGATTTGTATATTAACGTTGTCAACCCTTCTCACGTCGTAATTAGGTACTCGTTTCCTAATCCACAAATGTCATTCGGTTTACTATAAGGTTCTAAGTTCTACTCCTCAACGTACCCCAATTCTCACAATTATACTCACTAGTCGATAAGGGAAGGTTAATCCTCAATTAATTAAGTCTGCAGGACATTTGAAATAAAAATCCGGCCTAAAAGGCCATTATGTCAACTCGTTAGAAGTCTCGTTCGAACGAGTGTCGTTCGAACGAAAGGCTTCGAATGAACTTCCAACTAGTTAGAAGGGGTACTGTCATCTCGTTAGAAGCTCGTTCGAACGAGGTCGTTCGAACGACCTGGGCAAGTCTTCTAACGATATGGCAGACTGCGCCCAGAAATTTCCCCAAATTCGTTTTTCTTCAGATTTCTCTCCTCTAAATCCTCACTAAGATCATCCCACTTAAGTTTTAACGTTTTTAAACTACTCTAAGTCCTCCCAAGTCACCCTCTAACATATATTTGGGGTCAATGCTTCCTAAATTTAACATGTAATCATCATAATTTCCAAACCTTGTCCCAAACCCTATAAACACGAAGCCATAATTTTAATGTCTACAATTTCTCCTTATAAATCCATTTTTAAATCATCAAAATTTACATTTTGGATATGGAATTCATTCATAACCATTCTACATGCAATCCCTATATAAGATTATGAGTTATATCTCCAATTTCATGGGTTTTTCATTAAACTTTCAATACAAGACATATATTCAAACCTAAGCATGGAGGAAACATCTGTTTGAAATTATGTAATTAAACCACTTGCCTTAGATGTTCTTATTTGATGTTGAAAGATGAAGGTTGATTCTCCTCTTTCTCTCTACAGATTTCTCCCAAAGATGGTGATGGTGGCTAGGGGTTTCTTTTGGAACCTCTTAAGAAACTCCCTATAACTCCCATAGCCCACTACTTGTTAAATGCTGATATTGGACTTAGTGGGTTTATTTCTACTATAGAATTAACCTCTAAAATTCGTAGGTTTTAATTCCCCTATTTTTAAAATTACCAAAATACCCTTATAGGTTGCCGGTTTGGCCTAAAAATGCCCCGGAACCAAAAACTAAACCCCCGGCTAGTGTTTTCTGACTATTTCGACCCTTCCGGACACGTTGGCGCACTCAAAATGACCATTCGGTTGATAAAAATATAATTCACTTTTTAATTCAATTAATATCATTCCTGACGCGACTGACACGCGCGTCCCAACTAAATTTTCAAATTGTCGTATTTCTGTCTCGCGACAATTTTAATATTTTCAATACTCTTGAAATTTTCAATTTTAACATCATAATCAAATACCAACTCACATCTTGCTAGTATTTATACCCGGATTAATTCCCAATTAATTCTCATTTAATTCAATTAATCCTTTAAATAAAAATCAATAAAATTACGGGGTATTACAATGATCTCCAAGCCAACTATCTAGAAAATATAGAAGAATAGATCATACAGTTTGATGGCTCTTTAGCTAAAAACAAAGGAGGGGCAGGAGTGATTTTACATCAAGGGGAAGAAGAATTTCGATTATCCTTCAAAATAGATTTCAAATGTTTGAAGAACGAAGTTGAGTACGAGGATTTAGTGCTGGGGCTGTCATAGGCTTTATGAAGGGGTATATAGGTGCTAAAAATAAAAGGGGATTCCAATCTAGTGGTGCAGTAGGTGAATAGCGAGTAGGATCTCAAGCACATGACTTTAGCACCTTATTGAATAATTGTACAGAGGTTGCTCGACCAATTCCATAAAGTGAATATCAAGAGACATCTAAGAATGGTGAATAGATATACATATGCTTACACCACGATAGCCTAAAAAATTTCCTTTGATGGAGAGTCGACGGTTGTTCGAATAATAAAGAAAACATCACCCTCAACTATATTAGAATTGTTGCCTTCTAATGATATCAATGACTATAGGGGGAAACAAGGAAACAACTGGAAATGGGGAAAGATCCACTAACGTTGGTCGAGCTGGCACAATACTTTACCATTTCGAGAAATCTATACTTTAAAAACAAAGGGGATGGCTGTCTAGGTGCGTGGTACAGGAAGAAGCTAAGTAGAGGTTGATATAGATACATGACAAAAGCTGTGAGATAACAAAAATCTCTTTATATCGAAGAATTTAGAGGGTAAGATACTTTTGGCCTGCGATGAAACAAGATGCTGCATTACTATAGAGAGATTGTGGGAAATGACTATTGTATTAGCAAGCTCAGGAATGTAACTTCATAGATCCTTCATTAGATTGGAGGCAGCCATACCTAGACATGCTGGTTGACGAGATTATCCCCTTAGATAAAGACGATGCCACAAGACTGAAACGATGAGTGTCTAGATATTATGTCCATGAGGGGAAGCCATACTAAAAAGGTTACCACGGTAGGTACCTAAGATGCATCAGACTGGAGGAAGCAGATGAGGTACTAAAGTAAGCACATAATCCAGGCCACATCGGGGGAGCAAGACTCTACGACCAACTAATGAGGAATTTTTGGCCCACTATGGAAAAAGACTCAGCGGAATATTTTCAAAAATTCAAAGCGTGCCATCTCTATAGGAATATGATTCATGCTCCTTTAGTGGACTTAAATTCCCTTTCCAGTCCTTTTCCATTCCACACAAGTTCATTCGATCTAGTAGGGGTAATCAACCCTCCTCGAGGGGTAATATCTAGATACTGGTAGCTACAAAGTGCTTCACCAAATGGGCAGAGGCTATATCATTGAAGAAGGCTACGACTGGGGTAGTTGCCCGCTTTATAAAGGAGTATAATATTTGCAGATTTGGCATCCCGAAGGTGTTCCAATCAAATAATAGAACCCCATTTATTAATTACGAGGTGCGGTTGCTCACAGAAAAATACTCCATTATTCGCTACAAATCAACAAGCGGTGTTCCACCCTCGATATTCATCGATCAAACTTTGTCTTCAGCAATGATCCCCTCGAGTATCACAAGGTCAACAATAGAGATGATCTATCCACAAGAGTAGTGTATGAAATGATAAAAAAACATATAAGTCTTAAAATTATTCACACAAATCTATTTGGGTATGGGGTTTGTCAATAAATAATGTTTTCAAAACATAAAATGTGAAAACTTTTGCAATAGGTATGTAGAAGTCGTTCTGGAAAAAGTCTTAAAAAAATGAAAATCGAAATAGGTATTTATAAGGTGAACACAAATTTCAAGGCGGTGTCACTCATTCGAACAAAAATAATTCTCTTTCAAATGAGAATATCATCTCATTTGAACGTGTAGACACCCCATTCTGTTACCCCATAAACTCTCCTTAGGTCCCTAGCACCTCCCTTCATCACTACAAACCCATGTCATACCCCGAGTACTGACCTAGAGGCCATCGGGCGCTTCCAGTCTCCGTTTGACCAAAAGTCAAAGTCTTCAGTTCGATCGAGATGGAATGAATCTCCTCAGGGCACTGAAACCCCTTTTTAATTGTCTATCTCATTCGTAATTTTGACTTACCGTGCGAACGGACGACCTATTTCCCTAGAGACTCAATCAGGAGGCCATCGGACACTCCTGGGCTCTGTTTGACCTAGGTCAACTCTTTAGTTCTACCAAGACTGAATGAATTTTCAAAATTCACTGAATCCCCTTTCCAACGGTCCATCCCGTGCGCGATTCCTACTTACAGTATGGACGAACGATCCGTTTTACTCTGAAAGGTCACCAAATGCTTCTAGGGCCCGGTTGACCAAAGTCAACTCACCGAACCTAATCAAACTCTTTTTAATGTTGAATTACATCTCTTAACCTTTCCAACGCTCCATCCCGTGCACAATTTGGGCTTACCATGCGGACGAATGATCCGTTTGCGTCCGACGATTCCCCATCTAATGGACTGACGAATGCTTCTGAGCCATATTTGACCTAAAGTCAACTCCCATACACGGGAGCAGTCCAAAGGAATTTTGAAGGTCTCTGAATTACCTTTCCAGCGATCCACCCCGTGCGCTATTCTGATCAACGGTTTGCGTTCTGCGACCGATTTTCCAAAAAGGCCTGAAAAATACTGCCAGACGACAGGTCCCAGACCCTGCCTATCGGCAGTGTGCCTAAACGCACCTGCCGAATGGTAGGAATAGGTATATGTCAATCGGCAATGCCCTGGGACTATAAAAAGGAGGCCAGACCTCACTTGTAAAGGGAGCCCAGATCTGATAGAAATCACTCTTAGTAAATCCTGAAAACCTCTTTCGAAGTCAGCATGATTTCCACACCCAAATCCCTTTCTAACCTTCACTTTTCATCATCCTTTTCATCAAACTTGGTGAATTCACTACCCTCCATCATCATCCAAGTCTAAGGGCTGCTCTCCAACATTCAAATCAAGCTCAAGATCTTCAAGAAGGTCCAATTTTCTCAACTCTCTCCTTAAATTCTCAATAACTTGTTTTATTACTTAGCACTTTTGTTATTTCATCTCACACATCCTACTATAATTTTTACTTAGTATTATTTCACATCTCTTATTTCCATATAAATAAAAACCCAAAAAACAAGAAAAAGAGGATTTGCTCATAAATTCCAAATGAAAATTCTCACACTTCTCTTACACTTTTCTCACAACTAAAACACTTTTTCCTACACACACACATACACACAAATAAGAGAATCCCCCCGTCGGATTTATGGGATAAACCCACCCCTCATTTTGTATGCGAACTACGTGGACTTTGATGCCTCTATAGGCTACGTAGGCATCTCGGGGTAAAACCCGAGGCTCGAGTCCTATTTTTACTTTTTCTCTCATTTTCTATCTTCTCTAACCTCCATTCTCTTATATATATATTCGTTCTTAGTAGCGTATTATTCTACATACATTATCGTTCCATCATAACGCTCAATGTAGGGATAATTTCGTAAATCCTATTTTTTAATATTATTTTTAAACCTTCCTACGGATGACTCGCTTTATCTCTTCCATGGTATAAGTCTATGATTCCTATCTCCACTATATATAAACATGCACACACATCACGGGGAAAATAAAAGGAAAATAGCAAAATCCCACGAGAGACCGATATGGCGGAATGGGTGCCTAACACCTTTCCAATTCGTAACTTAGCCTCCGGACCCTTTTTGAATAATTTTGGTTTCGTATGCACCAGTATGTCTTTGGATGCTGTCCTTCGGAATGGCTTCCCCTTTTCTTTTGTCTGTTTTGAGTAAAATAGACTGGCGACTCTAATCTCTCTACATTTACCACCTCACCTCAAATGACGTCGGCCGAAGCGCTTCTGAGAGGGACGCACGGGACCCGAGATCCTCCTTTACGCTCATTCTCCCCCGCGGAAAGGATCTGGGATGGCCACAGTGGCGACTCTACTGGGGACTTTATTTGTTTTGAGGGCTAGACGTTATTTATGTGGGTGTTATGTTTGCTTATGTTCTCCCCTATTTACATGTCCCCCTTTTATTACTCATGTGTATCCCATGCTTATGCTTCTATTCACACACTTGTAGAAAATTCTCCATGTACACTTCGCACCATGTGCACCTAGGGTCACATATATCCACATGTTGCACGCCCCATCCATACTTGGTGTACCATTGGTACTTGCACTTTTCTCCCTGTTTGGCATAATCAAGAAACACATTCTCATAAGATACTAATAAAAGAATCATGCATGATTCACACGACATCACCAAAGAGCATTTCTATTGACCAAATTTTACCGAATAACTGAAGGGTCACTTCGTGATGGGCGCTGGTCCGGCAGGTCGCAGTTAGCCTAAGCGATATGACTCTCACCTTCCATTGGCCAAGTACATTCGACGTATATCGAGCGATTCCCCCGCATCGTACCGCTTGACCGAAGTCATGACGGGAGGTATATCGCAGGGAATTCATTCACATATGCCGAGTATATCAAATTCGTTCTCACACGTACCATCCCCACGAGGTATAGGGTGAGGCAATTCACGTACACTCAGGTATATCAAATGGCTTGTCCACACGTACCGATTGCCCGCAAGATCAAGACGTATATCGTGGAAGTCACGTCAAAGAGGGGAACCCATTCCAATTCACCCAACCAACAGTATACCCGCATATAGGTGTCAACCTTAGGACACACATGTTAGATTGCCGGTTTTAACCCGAAACTCTGCCGAAATTTCGGGTCGGCCTGCCGCCCGAATTTTTGCACAATTTTAAAACGGGACCCTGTCCGTGAGCCTGGTCACAAGTCCATCCATAGCTTGCATATATTACAAACCCAATTTTCCCAGGCTCGGGTCCCGTCCGTCATTTCATTTTGCATTTAGGAGAATTAATACAAGTGAAAGCATAATAATTATAATAATCATGCTGAGACCGTCTCCAAAGGGGAATTTCCCTTTTTCTTTTATCCAAAATCCAAAAACATTTTTTTTTCTTTATCAAAAATTCAAAAACATTTCTCCTCTCTTCATCAAAAATCCAAAAATATTTTGTCTTTAAATCTCGAAAAAAAATGTCAATTTTTTCCATCCCTCTTTTTCAAAATAAATCCCATTTTACGCCTTCTCAGGTCGATCGCAAGACCTTGGCCTGGCTCCTTATTGGCTTAGGTCTTCAGTCAAGTCACTCCGGAGTTCTGTCCGTTCCCTTATTACTTCTTCCAAGTTCGGAATCCATCCTCTTTCCATGGAGAACAAAGATCAAGTACCAGTTGCGCAGCCGGATCTGATGGCAGTTCTAGCTCAGCTTGTGTCCAAGATTGACAACCTCCAAACCGAGGTCCGAGAGATACAACGAAATCAGGTTCCCGTTCCTCAAGAGATTGAGGCCTTATTTCCTCACACTATGGATCCACCTGAGCCTATTTGGGTTCCCAAAGAGTATCAGCACGCTCCACGTGACCCTTATGCTAATGGGCCACCGCCTGCCCAGCTTTCGATGCCGAATCTTGCCCAGCATGGGGCTAACTTGCCTATAATCAATAACAAAAAAAAAGAAGAATTGAACAAAGTCAAAGAAGACCTCAAGACAGAATCTGATGAAATTACACGGACTACACCCACATGTCTTCTTATCCTAAAGCGAGGTTGCCCGAGAAGTTCAAGATGCCCAATATTGAGAAATTAGGAGGAAGTGGACCCCCGATTGTTCACCTCCGAAGTTATCACCATTCCATGACTCTACTAGGGGATTCAGAAGAAGTGATGGCCCAATTATTTCAGCAAACTTTGAAGGATAGCGCCCTCCGACGGTTTTTGACTCTCGAAGAGTCCAGAATTCATAGTTGGGAGGATGTAGCCTGGGAATTCATGTCACAGTACAAATATAATGAAGATCTTGAGGTCACCCACTATGATTTAGAGTTGCTTGAGCAGAACCCTAGAGAATCAGTCAGTAACTTCATCGCCCGATGGAGGGAAAAACCAGAAACCATGACCAATAGGCCATCCGAGGAAGAACAAGTCAGTATAATGAAGAAGAACTTCTTACCCCATGTCCGAGCAATGATGGGAGGACAATACTATCCCCATTTTTGAGCTCTCAGAGAAACAGGAGTAGAAATCGAGGAGGGTCTTGCCAAGACAGAAGTTGAACCAAAGAAGGTGTCCGGACAGTTCACCCCCAGAAAATATGACAAGCCTGCCAGTGCCGCAGTCTCAACCATCAACAACATCTCTCAACCAACCACATCATGGGCACTAGAAAGCCGCCCTATACCAGTCCGAAAGGAATACAGTGAGCTCCATGCTCCCCTCTCCAAAGTCTATCAAGCCCTGCTAAGCCGAAACCTCATCAAACCCTTAGATCCCCGTCCATTGCCAAATCCACTCCCAAGAAACTTGAAGGAAGATGCCCATTGCACCTATCACCAAACAGCTGACCATACCACCGACCAATGCTTTCACCTCCAAAAAATGATCCAAGGTCTGATTAACCGGGGTACCATCACCCCACCAGCCAATCCTAAGCCAAACACTACTCACAACCCACTTCCAAATCATACCAATGCCATCTTCTTAGAAGAGAACCCAGAATTTGATCCCTCAACTTAAATCACGCCCATATACTCTCCTAAACCTCCCCAAATTTGCCCATATTTCCTCCTACACCCTGCTAGCCTCACTAATCAGGCACTGTCACTCTTCACCAAAGCATGCATCGTTGTCCGTATCCGTTCTGAAAATGGATGTATGGAATTATCAGAAGTCTTAAACCAACTCCTAGAGTTCGGGATGAAATTTCCCTCACAGATGATCATTGATTGCCAGAGATTCAGTACGCTATTCTTGGAAGCCCAAAAATGGGCCCGAGAGCCAGATAGATGATTAGTACCAACCGATGAAGTCAGCCTAGATGATGTCGTCCGGATCATGACAAAATTATTTAGGCAAACAAACAACATTTGCAGTATTACCAAGTTATTCGATGCTTTGAAACTACAGGGGTGCCTGGTCCCTTCACCCTTACACATCCCCACAGATTGGGAAGACCTATATGAAGAGGACGTAGAAATTGTGGAATGCATCGACATTACATGGAAAGACATAATTGTTGCCACCAGATGGGGGGGAAAATTCGGAGAATCGAATAAAGCACAAGCTTTTGAGAAAATTGGCCCGGTAGCTGACATGTGTTAAATGATATCATTTAAAGAACTTCTTGGAGAAATAAACTGTAATACCCCGTAATTTTATTGATTTTATTTAACGGATTAATTGAATTAAATGAGAATTAATTGGGAATTAATCCGGGTATAAATACTAGCGAGATGTGAGTTGGTATTTGATTATGATGTTAAAATTTAATATTTCTGAGTATGTATGTTAATACATGAGTATTGAAAATATTAAAGTTTTCGCGAGACCGAAATACGATAATTTGGAAATTTAGTTGGGACGTGCGTGTCAGTCGCGTCAGGAATGAAATTATTTAAATTAAAAAAAATTAATTATATTTTTATCAATCGAGTGATCATTTTGAGTGCACCAACGTGTCCGGAAGGGTCGAAATAGTCAGAACACACTAGCCGAGGGTTTAGTTTGGGTCCCAGGGCATTTTTAGGCCAAACCAGCAACCTAGAAGGGTATTTTGGTAATTTTAAAAATATGGGAATTAAAACCCACGAATTTTAGGGTTAAATAAAATATTACTAATGAACCCACTAAGTCCATTATCAGCATTAGGTGAGTTAGAGGGCTACGGGAGATAAAGGGAGAGTTTGAAGAGGTTCCAAAAGAAACCTCCAACCACCATCACCATCCTTGGGAGAATTCTATAGAGAAAGGGGAGAAATCAACCTTCATTCACCAACATCAATTCAGAAAAAACAAATCTAAGGAAAGTGATTTGATATTTTTAAGCGCATTGAATATTTCTTCCATGTTTAGTGTAAGAACTATTTTGTCTTGAAAGTTTTGAGGAAAACTAATGAAATTGTTGGAGAAACTCTAAATTTGGGATAAGATTTGCATATAGAATGACTATGGACGAATTTAGTATTCGAAGACTTAAATATGATGATTTAAAAATGGATTTATGATGAGTAATTGGGACCAATAAAATTCTGGGTTCATGTTCATAGGGTTTGGGGTAAATTTTGCGGATGAATGATAATTACATGTTGTTAAGGAGGATTTGACCCCAAAAATGTATTAAGAAACGACCTAAGAGGGTTTAGAGAAGTTTAAGAACATTAAAATGCTATTGGGATGATCTTAGGATGAGTTTAGAGAAGATAAAAATTGAGAAAAATGAAGTGAAGAATTTCTGGGTGCAAACTGCCATTTCGTTAGAAGACCTGCCAGATCGTTCGAACGAGACTTCTAAAGAGATGACAGTACCCCTTCTAACGAGTTGGTAGTTCGTTCGAAGCCATTCGTTCAAACGACCTCGTTCGAATGACCTCGTTCGAACGAGATTTCTAACGAGTTGACAGAATACCTTTTAGGCCTGATTTTATTTCGAACCTTAAAAAGACTTGTATAATTGAGTGTAATCCTTCCCTTGTTGATTTGTGGATATAGTTACGAGATTTAGAAGTACGTTGAGGATTAAAACTTGGAGTTTTATAGTATTCCGAATGATGTTTAGGGGTTATGATATTAATGTCTAAATACTTCGACGTGAGGAGAGTTGATAACTTTAATGTATATAATTCGGGGACTTGTAAACGTATAACAAGAAATGATGGTATAGGAATGAGATATATACCTCTATTAATATTATGAAATATCGAAGATGTGTGAATGCTTGGTATATGTAGTTAGTTGTGTATAACATACCTACCATACTTGCTATCACGGGAGGTCGGCATTCGATCAGGGCCATCTAGTCTTTGTGTGCCTACGGAGGGGATTTAGATTGGTACCTCGAGGACATAGGTTAGAGAAGGACTTATTGAGAATTTAATAAGTCTGCTGATCATGGGAGTGTAGGTATGTGCGTGACCCATGTGATGTGAACTATGTTCGCCTCCATTTTGTGTGATTGTTGTTATTTGAAAACGATTCCTGAAAGATTCGGAATACGTGGTTCTTATGTACGTGATGTACCGAGATTTGGATAGCAGAGTATGTGTGCACCACAACTTAGAATTGGGGTGTCAGTATTTTATATTTATGATGAGAATAATATACTGCTAATTGAAATGAATTGTCATGAAAATGTAAGTGTGAAAAATAGTAACATTTTAGTAGAGTTAAAAATGGAAATCGCTCGTGATTAGCATTACTAATATTGGGAACTAAGAAGAAAAGTAAAACTCTCTGTTTAAATTATGGTGCTTGATAATAAATCGTGAATCGTATAGTAATGTTAGATTGTGTATTGGACTAGTTAGATATGATAATATCTAGAACGGGTACGGGTACGATAGGAGTGCACAATTAGTTGAGAGGTGAGGAACTCAAGTGAGAGCACAACTATCATGTACTTTATATTCACAGTTTAATTATATTAAACCACTTGCTGTATTTT
Source organism: Sambucus nigra (assembly GCA_949130495.1). Classification (NCBI taxonomy): domain Eukaryota; kingdom Viridiplantae; phylum Streptophyta; class Magnoliopsida; order Dipsacales; family Adoxaceae; genus Sambucus; species Sambucus nigra. Next base: position 326,210,604 of record OX422218.1, read on the forward strand.
AAACTGTTTTCACAATTGGGCTCTGACCCGTTTGCTTTCAAATCTATTTTGTAAAAACCTTTTTAGGTGCCCATCCACAAGGACACCATGCATAGGAGTTCTATTCCCCCGACGTGCTGTAGCTGCTGTGGAAGTTACAGGACCTCAATAGTAGATACCTCCACTATATATCTTGACTCTATTTCAGACTCATTCATCTGTAGGGCATGTCGCCCGTTTCCTTTCAGAGACATCTTATTTACTCAGTTTTTATTTTATATTTTGGGTTGTAATTAAATTAAGGATTCTGACTTGTATTTATTCGTTTCAGTATTTGGATTGTTGCGAGGTGTATTCCTCCAGATTTAGTTTATTACATTGTTATTTATTTGCGACTGTGATGTGGTTGTGGTATCAATATTTTATAATTTAAATGGATTGTATGTTAATCGGATTTAATTAAAATTGACAACTCACTTTTTAAATATTAGGTGGCTAGTAATTATAAAAATGTTTTCGACAATGATGCTACGAACTGAACCAACTTGGCATTTTGAATTAATTTGAATAAAGGAGTAGCTACCCGGTATTTAATTAGTCAGGGTGTCACAGATGGTATCAGAGCATCAGGTTCTAGTGTCTTTAGGATCTGTACGTCTTGTTATGTTTCCGCTGAGCTTTCTTTGATGTAGAGCCCTATATTTTAGGACTGTTGTATTCTTTTGTGTATGTTTCGCTCTTCAGCTATTTTGAGATAATAACTGCGAACTTATAAGATTTTACTCTCATTTCATATGCCTCCACGACGTGCACAATGAGTTCCTAGGGATGCTCAGCCCAAGCCACAGCCTGCACCAGTTCAGGGCACCATGGATGCCGCAGATGTTGCAACTATTGTAACCCAAGCGATAAATGCCTCTCTCACAGTTGTGTAGTAGGCACCACCCCAGGTGCCAGCAGTAGCATCAGTTCAGGCTCATGCATTCCCATCTGCTTGGGAACGCGTTCGTGATGCTTTTCAAAAATCACACCCTCCGGAGTTTACAGGTAGCTCCGACGTTGTTGTGTCCAGTCAGTGGAGGAAGGACATTCTTAAGGCACTTAAGGATGTACGAGTGAACAGATGTTCAGAAGCAGATACTGGCTACTTTCAAGCAAGTAGGATCAGCGTTGCAGTGGTGGGAGTCCATTACCACCGCGGAGGAGAGAGATGCCATTTCTATTCAGGAGTTCTAGGTGCGGTTCGACCGCAAATATTTTCAATCAGCTGTTCACACTGAAATAAGGAGGAAGTTAATGAACCTCAAGAAGGAGGGGAAGACCGTGGCCGAATATGAGGCCGAATTTACTAATCTCTTGAACTTCGTTCCCGATGAGATTCCAATCGAGGAGAAGAAGATTCAGAAATTCATGGATGGATTGACTTGGAGGATCCGTCAGCACTTGTTGGGAAACCTCTCGTTGGCCACTTACTCTGATGTGGTTAACGCAACACTGCTTCACTGCCAGGATCACCTCTTTCACATGTCTGAGAGTAAGAGATCAGGAGAGTCCAGCCATCAGGGCAGGACAGGGGAAATGGTTCCAGCGGGGCACAATCTACTCAGGGTCAGCAAAGGCAGGGTGATCAGAGTTCCCAATAGGGGGATCCTAAGAGATTCAAATCTAGGGGTTTCAGGAATGGTCAAGGAGGTTTGAGACATGGCCATTAGGGCCAGAACGGCCATCAGGGCCAGAATGGTCAGCAGCAACAGTTTCAGCAGGGCCAGTATGGTCAAGGTAGGAATGGTAACAGCCATCAGGGTCGTGGGCAGCAGGGACAGTGAGGGGGAAACTTCCCGAAGAAGTTCTTCATTTGTGGAAAGATTGGTCACAAACGCCAGGATTGTCCTGATAGGGGCAGAGCCCCACCGCAGCAGCAGCAGGGTGCTCGACACGAGCCACAGAGGCCTATGTTTCCCATCGCCCTCCCAGCACCACCACAGATTGCAGCATTATCACCCATCCTAGCGGTCCCAGTCCAGCAGGGACACCTTCAGTATGGGAGAGTGTATCAACTCCAGCATGCCGTAGTCCCACAGGATCCACCTACTATTCAGGGTATGTTCTCTATTCAGGGGACTATGGGGCGTATTTTATTTGATATGGGGGCCACACACTATTTCATTGCCACGAGATTTGCACGCACTATTGGTTTGTTAGACACTGCAGAGATCACGATTACTTCTGTAGATTCACCGTTGAGTAGGGGTTCCGTGATTTCCCTTGTTTGTAGAGGTTTGGGTATAGAGATAGGGAGATTTACTTTACCCGCTGATATGTTAGTATTAGAGATGACTGAGTACGATGCGATTATTGGTATGGATTAGCTAGTTGCGTACCGAGCCATGATTGATTGTTTCAGTAGGAGTATCATTTTTTCCATTCCCGGGAAGGAGATGTTTTTAGTGGCGACGCCTCGCCCCGAGGGAGGATCGTCCACTCACTTGTACTATATAGAGGAGGAGACCTCTAAGGAGGTGATGATACCACTTGATTCGATTCCAGTTGTTAGGGAGTTTGTTGACGTATTTCAGGATATACCTGGACTACCTCCGAGTAGGGAGATAGATTTTGTGATCGATTTGACGCCGAATACTCGGCCAATTTCCCGCGCACCTTACCGTATGGCTCCAGTAGAGATGAGAGAGCCAAGGGATCAGATAGAGCAGTTATTGGGTCAGGGGTTTATTCGAAGGAGTACTTCGCTGTGGGGTGCCCCTGTGTTGTTCGTAAAGAAGAGGGGTCGATCGTTGAGGTTGTGTGTAGATTACCGAGAGTTGAATAAGGTCACGATACGGAATAAGTATTCGTTGCCCCGAATCGATGACTTATTCAACCAGCTGAGAGGAGCTTCCTTCTTCTCAAAGATTGACATGCGATCGGGATACCATCAGTTGCGTATTAGGGAACAGGACATCTCGAAGACTGCTTTCTTGACGAGATATGGTTCCTATGAGTTTCGAGTTATGCGTTTTGGCTTGACCAACGCTCCAGCCATGTTTATGGACTTGATGAATAGGGTGTTCAGAGAGTTCCTAGACCAGTTCATCATCGTCTTTATTGATGACATCCTGGTTTACTCCCAGACAGAAGAGGAGCACACCGAGCATTTGAGGCAGGTTTTGCAGACGCTACGTCAGAACGAGCTTTATGCAAAGTATGAGAAATGTGGATTTTGGCTGAAGGAGGTTTAGTTTTTGGGGCATATCATTTCAGACCGGGGGATATCTGTTGATCCGGGGAAGGTATCCACGGTGAGGGAGTGGGGATAACCCACGACACCGACTGAGATCCGTAGTTTCTTGGACCTAGTAGGATACTATAGGAGGTTTATTCGGGGTTTCTCAAAGATAGCGAGCCCTTTGACACATCTGACTCGCAGAGGTGTGCCATTCATCTGGAGCGATGCCTGTCAGTTGGCATTTGATGAGTGTAAGGACAAGTTGACCTCAGCGCCTATGTTAGCATTGCCCAGACCGGGAGTTGAGTACTTAGTCTGCACCGATGCGTCCTTACAAGGACTTGGAGGTGTGTTGCAATAGGAGAGTCAGGCAATAGCTTGTGCTTCCTGTAAGCTTAAGCCTCACGAGAGGAGTTACCCCATACAAGACTTGGAGTTAGCGGCAGTCGTATTCGTTCTTAGGATTTGGAGACACTATCTCCTGGGGGAGAAATTTTGGTTGTTCACAGACCAAAAGTCTCTACAATACCTCTTCATGCAGAAGGAGCTGAATATGCGTCAACGTCGGTGGCTTGAGTTTGTGAAGGATTATCAGTTCGATATCCAGTATCACCCACGGAAGTCTAACATGGTAGCAGACACATTGAGCCATAGGCCAGTAGATGAGGTGGCTGAGGTGTGGAAATATAAGTGGAAGGAGATGGGACACCCAGATGCAGTGGCCCGATCGTTCATGTCTGTGATGACAGTTACACCGCAAATTGTTACGAGAGTGAACAAGGCCCAGGCAAATGACTCGTTCTGTCAGGAGCAGATAGTTCAATTACTAGCAGAGGGATTCGAGTCCTATACCGCTAGTTCAGATGGGGGATTAAGCTTCAATGGAAGACTGGTTGTTCCGGAAGGGGAAGACCTGCGACACGAGGTAATGGCAGAGTCACACGTCTCACGATTCGCGGTACACCCTAGTGGGGATAAGATGTACCAAGACATGAGACGAAAGTACTGGTGGAGCGGGATGAAGAAAGATATTGCCGTGTTCATTTCTAAATGCGCCACTTGTCAGCTAGTAAAGGTGGATCATTAGATATCGGCAGGACTTCTACAACCATTAGAGGTTCCGACGTGGATATGGGAGAGCATATCCATGGACTTTATCACGGGGTTACCTACGTCACAGAGGGGTCACGACTCCATATGGGTAATTATGGACCGGTTGACCAAAGTTGCTCATTTTCTACCAGTAAGGACAGATTACACTACGGGATAGTATGCCCAGATTTTCATTGCAGAGATAGTGAGACTTCATGGGGTGCCTCTAAATATCGTGTATGACCGAGACAAGATATTTATTTCACGATTTTAGGAGAGTTTCCCAGAGGTCGTGGGTACAGAGTTACGGCTGAGTACGGCATATCACCCACAAATTGATGGGCAGACAGAGCGTACAAATCAAATGTTGGAGGACATGTTGCGTATGTGCATCCTAGACTTTGGAGGTGGTTGGGAGCAGTACTTTCCACTGGTGGAGTTTCCTTATAATAACTCATATCAATTCACCATTGGCATGGCTCCATTTGAGGCATTGTACAGTAAACCTTGTCGTTCCCCAGCATGTTGGTTAGAGGTGGGGGATAACAAACTCCTTGGGCCAGAAGTAATTCAGGACACTTCAGCAAGGATAGATATGATACGGAGTCGTATTCGGGTAGCTCAGGACCGACAGAAGAGCTATGCTGATGCCAAGAGGTTCTTCAGAGAATTAAAGGTGGGGGACCAGGTGTTTCTCAGAGTATCTTCGATGAAGGGGATCATGCGTTTTGGGAAAAAGGGGAAACTGGCACCAAGATACGTGGGGCCATTTCCTATCATCGAGAGGATTGGGCCAGTCGCATACAAACTTGGGTTACCGGAGCACTTGCATAGGATTCATGATGTGTTCCATATTTTCTCGCTAAGGAAATATCTTAGGGATGATTTGGACCATACTCACATTGCTTTGGAGGTCATCTATCTTCAGCCCGGTAGTTCCTACGAGGAGGGGCCAATTGCTATTTTGGACCGAAGCGAGCGAAAACTGAGGTCGAAGATAGTACCGTTAGTACGTGTTCAGTGGCGACATCATAAGGCCGAGGAGTCCACATGGGAGCGCAAGGATGAGATGCGCGAGCGCTATCTGGAGTCATTTTTACCAGGTACTCTTTAGTTCCGAATTTCGGGATAAAATTCTGCTATTAGGGGGGAAGTATGTAATACCCCGTAATTTTATTGATTTTATTTAAGGGATTAATTGAATTAAATGAGAATTAATTGGGAATTAATCCGGTATAAATACTAGCGAGATGTGAGTTGGTATTTGATTATGATGTTAAAATTTAATATTTCTGAGTATGTATGGTAATACATGAGTATTGAAAATATTAAAGTTGTCGCGAGACCGAAATACGATAATTTGGAAATTTAGTTGGGACGCGCGTGTCAGTCGCGTCAGGAACGAAATTATTTAAATTAAAAAAAATAAATTATATTTTTATCAACCGAATGATCATTTTGAGTGCGCCAATGTGTCCGGAAGGGTCGAAATAGTCAGAACACACTAGCCGGGGGTTTAGTTTGGGTCCCGGGGCATTTTTAGGCCAAACCAGCAACCTAGAAGGGTATTTTGGTAATTTTAAAAATATGGGAATTAAAACCCACGAATTTTAGGGTTAAATAAAATATTACTAATGAACCCACTAAGTCTATTATCAGCATTAGGTGAGTTAGAGGGCTACGGGAGTTAAAGGGAGAGTTTGAAGAGGTTCCAAAAGAAACCTCCAACCACCATCACCATCCTTGGGAGAATTCTCTAAAGAAAGGGGAGAAATCAGCCTTCATTCACCAACATCAATTCAGAAGAAACAAATCTAAGGCAAGTGATTTGATATTTTTAAGCGCATTGAATATTTCTTCCATGTTTAGTGTAAGAACTATTTTGTCTTGAAAGTTTTGAGGAAAACTAATGAAATTATTGGAGAAACTCTAAATTTGGGATAGGATTTGCATGTAGAATGACTATGGACGAATTTAGTATTCGAAGACTTAAATATGATGATTTAAAAACGGATTTATGATGAGTAATTGGGCACAATAAAATTTTGGGTTCATGTTCATAGGGTTTGGGGTAAAATTTTGGGATGAATGATAATTACATGTTGTTTAGGAGGATTTGACCCAAAAAATGTATTAAGAAACGACCTAAGAGGGTTTAGAGAAGTTTAAGAACATTAAAATGCTATTGGGATGGTCTTAGGATGAGTTTAGAGAAGAGAAAAATTGAGAAAAACGAAGTGAAGAATTTCTTGGCGCAAACTGCCATCTCGTTAGAAGACCTGCCCAGGTCGTTCGAACGACCTCGTTCAAAAGAGACTTCTAACTAGATGACAGTACCCCTTCTAACGAGTTGGTAGTTCGTTCGAAGCCATTCGTTCGAACGACCTCGTTCAAACGAGATTTCTAATGAGTTGACAGAATGCCTTTTAGGCCTGATTTTATTTCGAACCTTAAAAAAATTTGTATAATTGAGTGTAATCCTTCCCTTGTTGATTTGTGGATATAGTTATGAGATTTAGAAGTATGTTATGGATTAAAACTTGGAGTTTTATAGTAATCCGAATGATGTTTAGGGGTTATTATATTAATGTCTAAAGACTTCGACGTGAGGAGAGTTGATAACTTTAATGTATATAATTCGGGGACTTGTAAACGTATAATAAGAAATGACGGTATAAGAATGAGATATATACCTCTATTAATATTATGAAATACCGAAGATGTGTGAATTCTTGGTATATGTAGTTAGTTGTGTATAACATACCTACCATACTTGCTATCACGGGAGGTCGGCGTTCGATCAGGGCCATCAAGTATTTGTGTGCCTACGACGGGGATTTAGATTGGAACCTCGAGGACATAGGTCAGAGAAGGACTTATTGAGAAGTTAATAAGTCTGCTGATCATGGGAGCGTAGGTATGTGCGTGACCCATGTGATGTGAACTATGTTCGCCTCCATTTTGTGTGATTGTTGTTATTTGAAAACGATTCATGAGAGATTCGAAATACGTGGTCCTTATGTACGTGATGTACCGGGATTTGGATAGCAGAGTATGTGTGCACCGCTGCATAGACTCGGGGTGCCAGTATTGTATATTTATGATGAGAATAATATACTTCTAATTGAAATGAATTATCATGAAAATGTAAGTGCGAAAAATAGTAACATTTTAGTAGAGTTAAAAATGGAAATCGCTCGTGATTAGCATTACTAATATTGGGAACTAGGAAGAAAAGTAAAACTCTCTGTTTAAATTAAGGGGCTGGATATTAAATCGTGAATCGTATAGTAATGTTAGATTGTGTATTGGACTAGTTAGATATGAGAATATCTAGAACGGGTTCGGGTACGATAGGAGTGAACAATTAGTTGAGAGGTGAGGAACTCAAGTGAGTGCATGCACTATCATGTACTTTATATTCACTGTTTAATTATATTAAACCACTTGCTGTATTTTAAACCGTTTTCACAATTGGGCTCTGACCCGTTTGCTTTCAAATCTATTTTGTAAAAACCTTTTTAGGTGCCCAGCCACAAGGACACCATGCATACGAGTTCTATTCCCGCGACATGCTGTAGCTGCTGTGGAAGTTACATGACCTCAATAGTAGATGCCTCCACTATATATCTTGACTCTATTTCAGACTCCTTTCAGAGACATCTTATTTACTCAGTTTTTATTTTATATTTTGGGTTGTAATTAAATTAAGGATTCAGACTTGTATTTGTTTGTTTCAGTATTTGGATTGTTGCAAGGTGTATTCCTCCATATTTAGTTTATTACATCGTTATTTATTTGCGACTGTGATGTGGTTGTGGTATCAGTATTTTATAATTTAAATGGATTGTATGTTAATCGGATTTAATTAAAATTGACAACTCACTTTTTAAATATTAGGTGGCTAGTAATCATAAAAATGTTTATGACAGTGATTCTACGAACTGAACCAACTTGACATTTTGAATTAATTTGAATAAAGGAGTAGCTACCCGGTATTTAATTAGTCGAGGTGACACATAAACAAGGTAGCAGAATAACTCGAGATCGGCAAGGAAACCGGGTTCATGTTCTTCCCTTCTTCAGTAAATCACAAAACCAGATCAGGGAGGCATTACTAGTTCCCAAACTCACTACCAGCCAATGACAAGGGGAAGGGCGTGGAAAACCTTCCTATGCCAGAGATGACCCTCGAGGAGAGCAAGATCCTCGATAAACTAAAGAAAACTCAAGTTAACATCACCTTATGGGGGCTTTTCATGACTTCTCAGCTACACAGAAATGCATTGATCAAGTTGCTCATTGGACCCAAAATTCATCCCTCTACCACACCAGAATAAGCGGTAAATTTGGTCGGATCCTTGACCTCTACCCGAATGCTATCCTTTTTCGAAGAAGAAATCCCCAAGATTGGGCCAAACTATAATCACGCACTCAACATCTCCGTCGAAGTTATGGGGAAGGTTGTGCCATTCTCCCTTGTCGATAATGGATCCTCCCTGAATGTCTGCCCACTAAGAACCTTAAAATGTTTAGGCCTGAAAGAAAGCGACCTCGCTCCAACTTCCACTGCTGTGCGTTCTTACGATAATACCCGTCAGGAGGTGATGGGATCCATAAAGCTTGTAATAGGGGATGGCCCTATAAACCCTATCGTCGAATTCCAAGTTATTGACATCCCATCTTATTTTAACCTGTTACTCGGACAACCTTGGCTCCACAGTATCAAGGGTGTGTCTTCCTCACTCCATCAGAAATTAAAATTCTTCACCGACGGACAGGTCGTTACCATCTTGGGCGATGACGACAATGCCGATGGTGTAAGTACAAGCAGTCCAATCCTTAAGATATAACACATGTCAAATGATATGCTCCTATCAAGATTCCGAGTTGAACACTTCTACTCCCGGCAGGGGACGATTTCAAAGAAAGGGTTTGTCCAGAATACGACCCTCATAGCAACGTCAATGTGATCCAGATGTTCGAAAACATGCACTTTATGCCCGGACTGGGGCTAGGACAAAGACAACAAGGAATACTGGATCCGATTGAACTAAAGAAGGCTTTTCCTCCCTGTGGTTTGGGGTATCAACCATCAGAACAAGAGCTCAGAATGATCCGCCAGTATCGATCAAAGAGGAGACTAGACCCCGTCCAAACTATCCCAGGTGACTCCTTAAGCGGACGATTCATTAGAGAGGGTGATGACTTCCCCTTTTGTGGCTTTCCAGAACCATGGTATGACCATACAGATAGGAAGATGAAGCCTGGAATGGAGATCTTCTTCTAAGACAGCTACCCATGGACTGAGAGTTCCCAACACAATGTACAACCGCTCATTAAAGATATCGAAGAGACTGAGGAAAGTGACTTCGAAGATTCCTTCAACTTACAGACACTGGGGATAGCATTCTACATGGTCCATTCAGGCACTACATCACTGGATCCATGACACCTGATTGAAGCTGCTGATACACCTCTCCTCAACTGGCATGCTGCACCAGTTCTACCTTCTGAAATCTCACCTAATCCTAATGTAGTCGAGTCCTGTTTTGACGAGGCTCTCAATGCTATTTTTCCTATCAATGAAATAAATGAAGATTTTGAGTATCTTGCTGTGCCTTACATTAACTGTCTGGATTCTAATCAAACTTTTGATGATGATGATTTTGCAAATGAACAATTCTTAACTGATCTAAATAAGGTTAATAATAAACAACATAACCGCACTCAAGTTAATGAAGAAGTGACTGTTGTTATTAACCTCAGTTCTAGTAGCCTACTGCACGAGATTAGGATAGGGGCTACCCTCGACGAGAATCTCGACGATCATAAGCGTGCATAACTCGAAGAATTGCTAAAGGAATTTGTGGATGTCTTCACATGGTCCTACGATGATATGCCCAACATTGATCCTGAAATAGCTCTGCATGATATTCCCACTCTCCCATATTACAAGTCGGTCAAACAAAAGTTGAGAAAGCTCCGCACCGAATGGTCGCTCAAAGTCAAAAAAGTGGTGGTCAAACAGTTGAATGTAGGCTTCATTCGTGCGATCGAATATCCCAATTGGCTAGCCAACATAGTGCCCGTACCAAAATCAGGAGGAAAAGTTCGGATGTGTGTAGACTATCAGGATTTGAACAAAGCCTCTCCTAAGGATGATTATTCGCTACCTAATATCGACATGATCGTGGATAACACAACTTGACATGCTCTCAAGTCATTCGGCGACGGGTTTGCCGAATATAACCAAATCAAAATGCACCCAGACCACCAAGAAAAATCGCATTCGTCACCCTATGGGGAACTTTTTGCTACATTGTCATGCCATTTGGTCTCAATAATTCTAGGGATACCTACTAGAGGGCTGCCATAACCATCCTGTACGACCTGATTCATAAAGAAGTAGAGGTCTATGTGGATGATATGATTATCAAATCCAAAACTAGAGAGGGTCATGTCCCTATTCTCCGAAAGTTCTTCAAATGACTGCGACGTACCAGATGAGACTCAATCCGTAGAAATGCATCTTCAGCGTTAAAAAGGGAAAACTCTTCGGATTCATGGTCAGTGAGAAGGGGATAGAAGCAGATCCCGCCAAGATGAAAGCCATACTCGAGATGCCACCTCCCCAAACAGATAAAGAAATTCGAGGTTTCCTTGGTAAATTACAATACATCATTCGGTTCATCAGCCAATTAACCTCCATCTATGAACCTATCTTCAAACTCCTTCGAAAGGATTCAACTAAGGTTTGGAAAGAGGCCTGCCAAGAAGCTTTTGACCGAATAAAACAATATCTAAACCAACTCCCGGTACTCATACCACCACAGCCTGGTCTCCCCTTGCTCCTCTACCTAACCATAACCGACACTGCGATTGGGGCTTTGCTAGCCCAGTACCTTAAAGATTCCCACAAAGAAAGAGCCATCTATTATGCCAATCGCAAATTGGCTGGGTATGAAGTTAACTACACCGCTTTGGAAAAAGTATGTGTCGCACTTTTCTGGGTTACCCAAAAGTTACGACATTACATGCTCGCCTTCCCCATCAAACTTGTATCCCGGATGGATCCCATCAAATACCTGCTCGAGAAACCCGCTTTATCCAAACAAATGGCCCGATGGTTGATGCTCCTAGCCGAGTTTGATATCGTGTATGTCACGCAGAAAGCCATGAAAGGAAGAGCCATCTCTAACTACCTCGTTGATCACCCTATAGAAGAAGCCAATGTCTGGATCTACGAATTCCCAGATGAAAACATTATTTGCACTGCTCAAGGCAACCTCCGATGGAAAATGTTCTTTGACAGCGCTGCTAACAAGAAAGGATATGGCATTGGGATACTTCTGATCGCCCCAGATGACTCCCACACTCCCATCACCATCAAGTTGGATTTTCCTTGCACCAACAACATGACTGAATACGAGGCACGCACAGTAGGCGTCAAAGTTGCTCTCAAGAAAGATATTCAATGCCTATATGTGTACGGGAATTTTGCCCTCATCATTGGTCAAGTGCTCAGAAAATGGAGAGTCAAGGACGAGAAACTCCAACCCTTCTATGCCCACTTTGAAGAACTAGCCTCCCAATTCCAGGATAGCACCTTCCATTACCTAACCCGATCAAAGAATAACCTATCCGATGCCCTTGCTACCTTGGCCTCCATGGTCGGCATGCCCGAAGGAATAACTATGACCCCCTTCCTAGTTCAAAAGCAAGACAAACCAACCCACTGTTACCATATTGAGCTCGTCACCATAGAAGATCTTGACCTAGCCAACTGTTGGTACTATGATATATGGCGCCTCCTCAAGCATGGTAGGTATCCCGAGGTTTCCAATAAGAAAGATCGAGCAACCCTCCAAAGACTGGCCACCTAGTACATCATCTGTCACAAAGTACTGCTCAAAAGGAACTTCGATGGAACTCATCTGCAGTGCATCGTAGGGGCTAACATTGAAAAGATAATGCAGAAAATCCATAGCGGGGAATGTGGAACCCACATGAACGATCACATGCTTGCCAAAAAGATCATCCGATAAGGTTATTACTGGACCACCATGACCCAGGATTGCACCGCCTATGTCTAAATATGCCTCAAATGCCAATAATTCTCCAACCTTCAGCATCTGCCTCCGTGCGAATTATACAACATGACCTCGCCCTGGCCATTTTCCACCTAGGGCATCGACATCACAGGGAAGGTTACATCGAAGTATTCCAAAGGGCATGAGTTAATCCTAGTTGCCATCGATTACTTCACCAAATGGGTCGAAGCTGAGTCATACACAGTAATGAACGCTAAGAAAGTGGCCAAATTCATCAAGAAAAACATCATCTGTTGGTATGGGGTCCGGCACGAGTTAGTGTCAAATAACGGGTTACATTTCGAGGCAGAAGTCACAGAAGTGATCAACGAATATGGGATTCAGAGACACAAATCTTCTCCCTATCGACCTCAGACCAACGGTACAGTTGAATCCGACAGCAAGAACCTCAAAGCCATCATCAGCAAAATGACCGAAAGCTGTCGGGATTGGGCCGATCGGATCCCGTACGCCCTCTGGGGCTACCGAACCTCAATTAGAACCTCAACTGGGGCTACCCCTTACTCTCTGGTTTACGGTATGGAAGAAGTCCTACCCGTGGAGCAGGAAATACCCTCATTACGCGTCATGCTTGAAAGCGAGGTCAGCGAAGAAGATTGGTGCCAAATCCGTCTTGACGAGCTGACCGTCCTAGAAGAAAGAAGACTAAAAGAACTATACCACATACAAGGGTACAATCGCCGAATAATGCGTTCATTCAAAAAGAGAGTCAAGGACTGTGGTGTCCAAGAAGGGGACCTAGACCTCAAAGAAATCATAGAACCTATCTGGGACCCCAGAGGGAAATTCCAGCCCAATTGGAGCGGCCCCTACATTGTTAAGAAGATCTTGTTTGGCGATGCCGCCATGCTCACCGACTTAGATGGGGAAGATATGTCCCGTCCAGTCAACCTGGAACGTCTCAAAAAGTTCTACCCTAGTCCAAAATCTCTCGCGCTACGACTCTTCTAGTCCCCCTTCTATTCTAAAAAAAGAAACTCTTCATTTCCCCCTTACCCAGAACTACATGGGCCGGATGCTATGCAAAAATCATTTTCAAACAAATTAAAAAATTTCAAAACCCGCAGAGTTACGTAGGTAGCTCATACACCTTGCATGAGCACGACCCGTTCTTTTTCACAAAATACTATTCTTTTCTTACCTCCGAGAATGACAATCAATTTCAACATATATTTGAACAAATGGATTATGTATTCCTTAGCGATCGGTATAGATAATTCAAACAACACAAAACTCATCAAAGGCAAAGCTGGATGATCAGAAACTTGTTTATTTACTTAATAAGAAATTACTGTACAAATTACATAAGAAAAGGAACGGATAACTCCCTTCCACCCACCCTCCTAAAAAAGCCAAATAAAATCCCCACATTTATCCCCCATAATAAACTCTCCAGTAGTCCTACCCACAGCTACCAGAGGAGCTTGCTCCGTCATCATCATCTGCATCCTTGGGTCCCTAAGTTTCCCCTGGCTGAACAGAGTGTCACAGGCTCTCCATGGACCGATAGGCTCGAACCAGCTTCGAAATGACCACAACACCTCCTTCCATGGTGTCAAAAGAAACAAACCACTTCTGTCCAGTCTCCACTTCCAACATCTTGCTAAATACTCTCCTCCACAACCACTTCATATAATCCCTAGGGATATGCCAAACTCTCCCAACAGATTGAGAGGGACGGGTCAACGAACGCCGATTCTCTCACAGAGAGCCAAGCTGCATCCGCAGACTCTCAGTCAAATTCTCTACCGGAAAGAAATTTAGTGTCCGAGGTGGCACGACCTGTGCCCAGCCAAATTGGCGTAGAAGCCGCCAAGGGAAATAAAAAGAGGTATGTCTGAGGCCGACCAACCACACATATGAGTATTCTCCTAGCTCCAGAATAGGCAACAACTATCCCCACCAAGGCACTGACCAGTACAGATTCCGAGCCCCATGCTCCATAAGCCAATTATCCCAACTCTCAATATCCAGGCCAACATAGAAAAAGTGACACGAAAAGAAGTTGGGTACAACCGATAAAGGATATTTTGGAAGAGTCACCAGGCAGAGTCTTTCAGAAAACCACATGAATAGCATCACGGGGCTACCCCGCAGGAAGTCAGAACGACCTTCTCGCTAGGCATCCAGACCATTCAGGGTCTCTGCCAGTATCATCGCCGTACGATTGCGATGGTATGACATCTATGAAGTAATGGCTGTAAGTTACGGATCCACCAGCAGTTTCCCAGTCACCAGCATCAATTTTGAAACCAAGCCCCAGAGCAACGGCTCCAGCGTATCCAGCATCGCTAGCTTCCTGCAAATGCACGGACTGCAATACTGCCGAGAGGGAAATCTTTCCTCTAGCAACCAGTGATATAGCCGCCGAAGGCGAAATGCGAAGAATCCCAACAAACAAATCCCTGGGAGAACGGGAAAATTCGGGTAAAGCCGCAGCAACACCGGGATTTATCCCCAGCATGGTAGAAAATTCCTCGTAGGTAGGACAAACTTCATCCAACCCAAAGTGGAAGACATGGTCTTCAAGCTACCACAATTGTACCGCCGGCATCACCATGTTCCACTCAATGGACCGATTGCGCCACAAAGAGACTCGACGCATGTTGAAAGCATCGTAGTCAATATTATAAGAGCACATCGCTTCCAAGGCTTCGAGGTAATTTGAAAACTCAATGCTACCAGGGAGAGCCATCTTACAAGACTAAGAAACAGTAGACAAGTGAAGGAGTGCTGGAAACCTTCCACCCTTCCCCTTTTTATACTTGAGAACCCTCACAAAAGACACAATCCCTACTGAAATCGGAGGGAATCCTACTCCACAAGGTACAAGAAGCTGAAGAGGGCACCAATCAAAGATTTTAATTGATGGGACTGGACTTGACTGCCGATAGACAGGACAAGGTGCTTGTCGATCGGCAGCCCCCTATTTTTTGAAATTTTCCTCTTTCCTCTTTTGTCAAAATTCAGAAGACTAAAAATAAATTAATGTTCTCAACAGAATTTCAAAAATCCTTTTCCACCCTTATATAATTTCCCATTTTTCTCCAAAATCCCAAAAATTTCTCTTTTTACGGTCTCAGCAGCAAAGTAAAAAGCGCATGTGCATGCATCCACTCATTCATCATTAACAAAGATAATAAAATCTCCATTTGCATTGCATATATATATTCTTCTATGTTACATCAAGTTTTGCTGGAAATAAAAGAAAAGCAAAAAATGATGGTACTCATCCCGAACCCACATCCTCTCTCTATCTCACCTACCCTTCACCCCTAACTCTAAGAGCTTCCACCCCTGCGAAGCACTCTCTTTCCCCTACGATGTGACAATGCACTACCGCTACCCGAGCCGGAGTCCTCCCCATATGAAGCAGATGGCACCAAGAAAGAAGGAACCGGGACCGCATTCCGAATATGGGCAGTCACCGAAGATATCTAATCTCTAATATCCCTCAGCTAAGTAGTTGACACCTGAACTTGCTGCAGAGAAAAAGGCCAAAATCAGTATCAAAGAGGAATCAAAACAGAAAAAGAACCAAAAAAGAGCAAGAAGGTATACCTCAGGATGAAGAACCTCCTCTGTCAAACCCAACTCCTTTGGATCCATCGCATGAGGACGGTGCAACATAGGCACCATCCCTCCATAAGCTCGCCGAATATTGTACGAAGGAGTGTGCAATTGTACGTAAGGAATCTATGAAGTCGTCGCTGCCGCCATCGCCGAACCACCGCCGTTGTGGGAGGATCCCACCACCCGACTCGAACCCACAAAAGGGAAAGGCAAGGCATTATATATGATAGGAACCATAAACCAACTCGTCACAAAGTCCATATAGTCATACGTCGCTTCCATATCAGTATACAATAAGTAGGACTCACCGATCATCATCACGATCCTTGCATCCTCTAGCAGTAGCCGCTCCCACCTCTTAGACATAGGAGGCTACGCGAGTGGCACCACCATCTCCTCCTCAACAATCTGCCAAACCATCCGCTCCTCGAGATACCAAGAATGTCCAAATTCATACGCCAGTAAGCGTCGCATCTGCGCATTCACCTTGGTCACCCCCATATCCTGAATGGTTGTCCCCAAGGTAAAAGGTCACCTGAAAATCCCCGAGTAAGAATAAGTCAATACATAATCAGAACATGCTAAAACTAATAATGAAAAGGAAAGAGTCTTACCCTACCACTGGTCAGGCCATTCAAGACCTGATGCACCGCCTCCATAGAGAGAGATCCCTTCGACTGACGATTGGCCTTTCGCCATCGATACAATCGATAAAAGTCCCCAATGGTATCATCCTTCAGAGCGATCAGCCGGGTATTACACCCAATCACCTCATAGAACCACATCTGCCAAAGACAGGAATTCCCAATCAAAAAGAGATGCATAAGGAAAATGCGAATGCATGAAAGAAAAATGCGCAAAATTAAAGGATACCTCAAGGAGATACGTGGCTCCAGTAAAAGTTTGTATGCAGCACCGACTGAATGCATCCAACCAAAAATAAAGGGAAGCTCCCCCAATCATAGAGAGGGATGTTCGAAAACATCCTCAAGTACGACAAAAACCATAAATGGACGACGTCGCCACTCGACACCACCATGAAGCCTCCCAGCACCAACAAAATGAAAAATTGGGCCATATGCCTTACCTACAGCTCGTCCTCCACATAAACCACTATACTCAGCAATACATCCTTCAGCAAGGACAAATGGATAGAATCCCCAGAGACTATCCTCCCTACATCGCCGAGCGTCGCCCTCACCTCCTCCGGCCTCACCCACAAAGAGCGATCCACCTCTATCTGCTCCCGATTGAAATCCAACCCTAGTAGCTGTTGCACGTCTATGAGAGTCACGGTCATCTCTCCAAAACCAAAATGGAAGGTGTGGGTAGTATCCCACCATCTCTCCCCCAAAGTTTACATGACCACTGTCGACCGAGGCGTCTCATCCAGCGCAGACGCCAACCTCCCAAAACCCACTGATGATACCACCCAACGCACCACAGGTGGAAGATGCTCCCAGACATCCTTAAGCCCCATCGTCCCATGGGAACGCATGTTCTTCAAAGATATATCAGACTGTCAAAAGGAGAAACCTTGTCAAAATTCAAGAAAGGAAAAATCACCCAAAAAAAAGATAGAGGAATGCCAAAAGTCAGGTTACTTACATAACCGCCAGGGCTCACCACTTTAGAAGATCGATGATGCAATGGCTCCCATAGAAAAGTTCACTCATCCGCAACCGACTTGAATGCATCAAAGTAGTTCTCACTCCCCAAAGCAAGAGGCGCCCTAGCCCTCCACTCCACGTTCGCCCAATCATCGACAGTCAACCATTCCCTATGCGCTGCAGTGCTCACAAAGACAGCCATTTCTTAGAGATCGGAATGCTAGAATGATTTGTAGAGGAAAATCACAGAGGGAAAGAAAACAAAAAGCTGTGAAAAATGAAGGGAATTCGCCCCCTTTACATAAGATGCTAAGCGTCATGTCGATTGGCATCGCCCACCCACTAATCGACACTGTCTCCTTACCTTCCTGAGGCAATCCAAAAGTCTATGCCACTAACGAATGGCACCCCCTGTACCATGCCGACCTCCACCCTCTTGAAATTTCGTACAAAAATTCCCAGAATATACCAGAAAGCCCTGAAAAATCCTCAAAAAATTCCTAAAAATCCGAGGAAGGATTTAGAACATTTTCATCGAGAAAATTTTGCACTCCCTCAAGTGAAACCCCCGTTTCCCCAGCGGAACTCTAAAAAAACCAAGTTAAACTCCTCCTAGCGACATCCCCAGAGGATCTTTAAAGGTCTCAAACCTCCTCGAGCAACACGTCTAATACCTGGACCACCTAATCACTTCCCCAATGAAGTTTACGGCATCAAACTCGCCTCTCCTCCACAGATCACAAACACTTCCCCGATAATGTGGTAACCGGCTCAAAATAACGTCATGAGGCAATTTCCCCAGCAGAACTCCAGAAAGCCATTTTCAAAGTCCCTAAAGGACACTCTACTTTTTCCCCAGCTCATTCCCCAGTGGAACCCAAAATCCAATCTTCGTCCTCTCTTAGGTCAGAATTGACCTCGGTCTTGGATCGTCAACTCTATTAGGTCAGAATTGACCTCGATCTTGGATCGTTATCTCTACATAATCCCTCAAAATTGGCTTCGACCCCCAAAATTGGTCGTCTCTACTTAAGCCCTCAGAATTGGCTTCAACCCGCAGAATTAGTCATCTCAACTTAAGCCCTTAGAATCAGCTTTGACCCGTAGAATTCGTCATCTCCACTTAGGCCCTTAGAATTGGCTTCGACCTGCAGAATTGGTCATCTTAAATTAAGCTCGTAGAATTGGCTTTGACTCAAAGAATTGGTCACCTCTACATAAGCCCTCAGAATTCGCTTCAACCCACAAAGTTAGTCATCTCCACTTAAGCCCTACGAATCAGCTTCGACCTGCAAAAATGGTCACCTCTACATAAGCCCGTAGAATTAGCTTTGACCCGCGGAATTGGTCATCTCAACATAAGCCCACAGAATTAGCTTCGACCTGCAGAATTGGTCACCTCTACATAAGCCTGCAGAATTGGCTTCGACCCGCAGAATTGGCCACCCTCATCTTCAAGCCCGCAGAATCGGCTTCTACCCACAAAATTAGTTATCCCTAAAACACTCCTTAGGCCCTCAGAATCGGCCTTGACCCTCTGAATTGGTCGTCTTTGCTCCCTTAGGTCCTCAGAATTGGCCTCGACCTTCTGAATTGGTCGTCTTCACTCGCTTAGGTCCTTAGAATTGGATTCGACCCTCTGAATTGGTCATCCTCCTTCAAGTATCATGCGGTGTCTATTCGATGGCTACCATTTATTCCAAACTCACCTGTCGAGGGGATCTATAGACACCCCATTCTGTTACCCCATAAACTCTCCTTAGGTCCCTAGCACCTCCCTTTATCACTACAAACCCAGGTCATAACCCGAGTACTGACCTAGAGGCCATCGGGCGCTCCCAGGCTCCGTTTGACCAAAAATCAAAGTCTTTAGTTTGATCGAGACTAAATGAATCTCCTAAGGGAACTGAAACCCTTTTTCAACGGTCTATCCCGTGAACGATTATGACTTACCATGAGGACGAACGACCCATTTCCCTCGAGACTCAATTAGGAGGCCACTAGATGCTCCCGGGCTCTGTTTGACCTATATCAACTCTTTAGATCGATCAAGACTAAATGAATCTTTGAAGGGAACTGAATCCCCTTTCCAACGGTCCATCCAGTGAACGATTCCGACTTACGGTACGGATGAATGATCCGTTTTACTCCAAAAGGTCACCGAATGCGTCCAGAAATCGGTTGACAAAAGTCAACTCCCTGAACCTAATCAAACTATTTGGAATATTGAAGTACATCTCCTAACCTTTCCAACGGTCCACCCCATGCACGATTCTAGCTTAACATGCAGACGAACGATCCGTTTGCGTCTGACAATTCCCCGTCCAATGGACTGATGAATGCTTTCGAGCCATATTTGACCCAAAGTCAACTCCCAGACCCGGGAGAAGTCCAAAGGACTTTCGAAGGTCTCTGAATTACCTTTACAGTGATCTTCCCCGTGCAAAATTCTGATCAACGTTTTGCGTTCTACGGATGATTTTCCGAAAAGGTCTGAAAAATACTGCCAAACGGTAAGTCCCAGACCCTGCCTATAGGCAGTGTGCCTAAACGCACCTGCCGAATGGAAGGCGTAGGGATATGCCGATTGGAAATGCCCTGGGCCTATAAAAAGGAGGCCTGACCTCACTTGCAAAGGGAGCCCAGATCTGATAGAAATCACTCTCAGCAAATCCTGAAAATCTCTCTCGAAGTCAGCGTGATTTCCACACCCAAATACCTTTCCAACCTTCACTTTTCATCATCCTTTTCATCAAACTTGGTGAATTCACTACCCTCCATCATCATCCAAGTCTAAGGGCTGCTCTCCAACATTCAAATCAATCTCAAGATCTTCAAGAAGGCCCAATTTTCTCAACTCTCTCCTTAAATTCTTTTAATTTCGCTATAACTTGTTTTATTACTTAACACTTTTGTTATATCATCTCTAATTTTCTATCTTCTCTAACCTACATTCTCTTATTTTATATTTTATATATATATTCCTTCTTAGTAGCGTATTATTATACATACGTTATCGTTCCATAATAACAGTTAACGTAGGGATAATCGAGTAAATCCTATTTTTTAATATTATTTTTAAACCTTCCTACGAATGACTCGCTTTATCTCTCCCATGGTATAAGTAGATGATTCCTATCTCCACTATATATACATATTCACACACATTACGGGGAAAATAAAAGGAAAATAACAAAAAACCACGAGAGACCGAAAGGGAAGAATGGATGCCTAACACCTTCCCATTTCGTAACTTAGCCTCCGCCCCTTTTCGAATCATTTTGATTTCGTATACACTAGTATGTCTTTGGATGCTGTGCTTCGGGATGGCTTCCCCTTTTCTTTTGTCTGTTTCGAGTAAAATAGACTCGCGACTCTAATATCTCTACATTTACCACCTCACCTCAAATGACGCCAACCGAAGCGTTCCCGAGAGGGACGCGCGGTACTCGAGATCCTCCCTCACGCTCATTCGCCCCCGCGATGAGTATTTAAACGATGCAAAACAATACACCCTCATTAGATTCACATTATATAAAGAGATCAAACGAGCTTCTAAAGACTTTGACACCTCATTCGAATGAGAATTCCTTCTCATTTGAATGAGGTCAGCAAATTTTCAAACTTCTTTATAAACATAAAAAAATGTCTAGATTTTAAACGAAAGAAAAATCCAATTTTAGTTTTAATAAAAATAAAACATCCCAAATTAAATTTAATAAATAAATGTAATCACTTAATAGCTTTATACCTTCATAATGTGGAGAACCGTTGAACTTGGAGATGTTGGAGATTCGATTCTTCGTGATGTCTCGAGTCGAATTGTAATGGGATATGCGTAATTAAATGTAAGCCTTAACTACGAGGAATGAAATAAAATATGCTTTTACATATAATCAAGATTGTGTCATTCCAGTTTTGTGTTTCTAGAGAGATAAGCCTAGTTCCAAATCCATTTGAGAGTTTTAGTCCCAAAAAATCCATTAAAGCCAAAGCTTCACGAAACCCAACTTGAACCAAAAGCTTCTAACTCAATACATCTTTAAGCAAATTTATAAACTCAAAACCCGCTTGCTCTAAATAATCAAACCAATACCCATTCGAGTTTCTAGATAAAGAAACTAAGTACTAAACCCATTTGGATGTTTTAGAACCAAAATCCATTAAATCCAAATCTTCAAGATTACCCACTTGAGAATTAGTTGCAACCTAAATCCAATCTATATAAAAGATCCTAATCCCTTACCCTCTTGTGCTAAATATCCCAAATCCTAACACTTGAAGAATTCCAATTATGATTGTTTGAAAGTCTATTTTCTCAAGGGAGAAAGTAAAAACCCATTTCGTTATAGTTGATTATTTAATAAATTCTTATTTTTCACTTTAATTAGTAAACTTATATTATTACTATAGTTAAACTTCATTGTATCTTCATAGTCGGTAGTGTCGTAGTTGCAAGGAGTCAAGGTGGGATTATACCTTGGGCTCTTGTGTGGATACCAATTAGGTAAGGATGAGTTTAGAATCTTGTTGGTTATAGTTTTCAAGGTATGATAAATCCTTATCAAGTTGTTGGTTCCACCTTAGTGACTCCGAGATATTGAAGTTTCTTGAGTATTATCTCGAGCGAGTATGTAGGCAAGATCGAACCATATTAAAACCTCGATTTGCAAAATTTCTCTAAAATCTCTCTTTATTATTGCTATTAACTGATTTCTTTATTAATTATTTCTTGATTAATTTATTTATTATTAATTGAATTATCCCATTGAAATTAATCTTTTCAAGAGAAATTTGAAAAGTTATAAATTTCAATAAGGTTACAATTACCCAATTCACTCCCTTCCTCTTGGGTATATTTTCAGGCCAACAAATGGGTTGGGCCTACGTGTTAAACATATTGTTCGAGGAAGTTTAAACGATGAAATAGGAAATGATAAAAAAAAATTGAAAATTTTGAAAATGTTCCATCTTAAATTTAAGCAAACACACCCCCAGACACAACAGTTCATCCTGTAGACCTTTAGCTTTAACATATTGAGGTCTTTTATCTCCCCTAGCCTACGTAACTTTGGCTATAAAATTTCCAAGTTCCCGTATCCTTTGGCCTATGTACTTCGTCTTCAAGAGTTTGAGATCCCTCATCTCTTTCCACCTATGGACCTTATGTTTTAACATTTTGAGGTCCCTCATCTCCTTCGGCCTAAGGAACTTCGGGTTTAACATTTTGAGGTCCCTCAACTCATTCGACATATAATCATTCAACTTTAGCATTTTGAGGTACCTCAACTCGTTCATCTTCTAAGCCTTTGGCTTCAACATTTTGAGGTTCCTTAGCTCCTTCAACCCAGACCTTAGGCTTCAACATTTTGATGTCCCTCAGTTCCTTCGGGTTTCTAAATTTCAACTTAAACATTTTGAGATCCCTTAACTCTTTCAAACTATATACCTTTGACTTTAATATTTTGAGGTCACGGCTTTAACATTTTGAGTTCCCTCAGCTCCTTCAACCAAATGGACCTTTAACTTCAACCTTTTAGGCCCCTCTGTAGGAACCTAGCAACTAGGGCGATGCGCAAAGACTTTTATGTGCGGAAGTAAACTTATTATTATGTAAACACCTTAAGCCTAAGAGTTTATATGAATGATGCAAAGGGGACCAAATTAAACTTTTACTTAATTTGTTAACTTTATGAAAATGAATTTGATTTTCAAAGTTAGTTAACAGTCCAAATTATTATCTTGTTAAATCAAGGTGATTTACAAAAATAATAGCCAATTCAGTTTTAGGCGAGTTTCTATTCAGTTAACCCTACTTTTTCTTGTGAGGTGATATAAGAAAAATATAAAGCACACTGTGTTTATTTTACGTCGCAAAAATCCTTCCCCGGGAAAAATGACGGACTCCTCTAGGAGTCACCTAATCTACTTCTATTAAAACAATAAATCAATAGGGACGATTTACAAACAACAAACTCGACAAATAAAGAAGAAAGATATAGCGATTACCCCACTCGACCAATACTCCTGCCTGGTGGGGTTATTCTGTTCTCTCTTTAATTCTGTCCTCACTTGTTCTTGTGTTCTACACTTCTCACCTTCTCCCTTTTGCTCTTCTTAGATCAAGATTAGCTCAATGCCTATTGTTTTATTTTCTAGTGAAGTGATTGTGTGTGGTGTACTATCCTATATGAATGCACACCCACACTTAATGGATACACACATAATGCAATGCAACAGATTATATCTCCTATATATCTTTGCAAGTCTTATGTTATTCAAATAAAGTATTCTTGACTTTCAATAAAATTTTGAAAAACTTTCTTTTCTTTTCAATCTTTGAACACTAGACTTGTTCAAATATTCACACAACTAATGTGTCTACGTGAATACAAAGTGATTGTATATGTGTGAGTGATATGATATGAAACAGATCCTGAAAATCACTTAAACAAGCAAGATATCATATTCACACAAGAATCAAGACTGAAAATATCATGTAACTGCTAAAACAAATATTTAGATTAAAATAGATGTTAATCTAATATAATACCACAAAAAAGCTTGAACAGTTTTAACAATTTAGAATATGATAAATTCTTCTACATGCAGTCTTGAATAAAGAAAGAATAGATTTCGAAAATTTATTTCAATACAGAAAATCAGGAAGTTCTTATTCTAAACTAGGTTTCAAGAAGTCTAGGTTTAAACAACTAAACGAGAAATAACTTTTTGTATTTTGTAACAGATTTCTTGGAAATTTAAAACAAAATGTTTTAAATAATATAGATCACTAGTAGTTGTTCATGTGTGTAGTGTTTATATATATATAAACTATATTTTAGCAGGACACTACACAAATGTTTTAGGTCTAGCAGAAAACAAATCTGAAAATACAAGTAAAATAAGAACAACAATAAGAACACTTACAACCAGATTTTTCAGAATGAAAAATCAACAAAATCTGAGATGAGAGATTCTGAAAATAAAAGCATCCACGCTTGAATCCACAACAAGTTTTTGAGACTCAGCAATGGATTTTGAAGAACACACAAAAGATTTATCTCTGAAAAGTATTGGTGTATAATCTCTCTCTCAAAAATAATTTTAGCAGAACTTTGGCATAAAAATGAATTATCTCGGTTGAAAAAAATGAAGACCAAAGGTCTGTATTTATAGCCAAGAGTGAACCAGTCTGATTGGGCTAAAATAAGTCACAAGGATTGTGAAAGAAGAATACACAACCATAGATTAAAAATAATCTAGAGGCTGTAAAAAAACAAAAAATGTTGTGTTAAAAATGTGACATGTGTAGTGCAAGCTGTAACACACTAACAGAAACAAGAAAATCGATTTAACAAAACAGTCGTTTTAAAAATAAGCCAGCTGTAAGAAACTAACTGCGTATCAAAAATGCAAAGAAAATATTACCGTTATAACAAAATGGATACCGACGTCGTGTTATAACACAAATATGTTGGTAGTATTGACACGGCATCATTTTGAAAAACGGAAACCATTTTCAGCAAGACCAAATAAAGCATGCGACATCATTTGAAAGAATCCGGTTTCGATTTTAGGAGAAAAATTCGTGAACAGTTTTTGAAATATTAGGGGCGGTCAAATCAGTAACAGTCTGATACACGCCAACAGCGGCCTAGGGTCAAATCGATAAAGTGCTATGGCCAACATATAACAAAAGGACCTGCAAGTGTCCAAGATGTCAACAACTTTTAATAAAAAGATAAGGGGGTAAGGACAAGCCGTGTACATCTTTTGGCTATAGACTATGGGCTAAACAACCCAAGGTCTTAATGACTTGCTAGGGGTCTAATCCACCAACAGCTATGTATGGGGCTTCTAAATATATAACATATATAATATACATATAGATAGGCATGCTCTATAGTCAAAACGTGGACAGCCAAGGGTCCATTCGTGTAAGGCAGGTAATGCACATGCTACCATGTAAACATACTAATCTATATAGATATCATATAAAGACATATATACATATTACCATGTGAATATTATATACATATAATAGATTACATGCAAGCATACATATAAAAGCATATAAATATAAACTACAGGCCATGCATGCAATATAACATATGTTATTCAGAAAATTTTATAAAAAAAATATTTTGCGTCGAAATTTATTTTCACAAAAATATTAATTTTTATAAAAGCTTCAAATTAAAATATTGAACTCAAAAAAAATTATTATGGCGAAACCAAACACTATCATAGGATATGATAAACAATCATGCAAATGCAAAGTGGTGTCGTGTCCTAGGAGACAAAAATTCCTATGAGCCATAGAAAATGAAAAATTACTTTTTTCTGAGAGGGCGGACTGAATCGAGTGCTCATTTGAAGTAGATGGACAAGGAGAGATTGGCGTCGATAGGGGGACACAGAAACCTAAATACAAAAATATTTTGTCAAAATTCAAGTCCAACTAGATGAATTCCTATATAGCTAAAGCACGAAAAACAAACCCTAGGTGTGCTCTATATAGGGACCTTTAAACTCCCCCGTTGGACTAATTTTCACAAAACCCTTGATTACATCAAATGATATACTAAGGTAAAATAATTCCTAATATGTCCTATACAAAAGAGTATCTAACTACCCACCCATACTAGAAAGGAAAAGACACACAACTCGGATGCACGGTTGATGAAAACCTGCAAAACATAAATACACTTTGTGCCGAGAAATCAAGTTAGTAGCATTTGCTCTACCAAAATATTAAATGACATAATTAAATGTGCAGGAAATTATAAGACATGATATGTATGAAGAATATCAACAACACAAGATTAGAATATGTACTCAACTCTCCCCCATTTTGACTAAATTAGACAATGGTAAGAAGAAGAAAAAAAATAAGTGTTTATAATCTGCAAAATAAGCGTCTCCTACATTAAACATGGCCTTAAGAGATACCGGTTATTAGTAGATACCTTTATCCTAAAACCTCATAGATCTAGTGATCAATGAGCAGAATAAACACAAGCAAAAATTCAAGTACAATCTCTCCAATCAAATGTTGAACTTACTTAAAAACAAGAGTTACCCTAAGGTATATAAACCATATCAGCAAGCTAAAAATCACATGCAATAGAAAGAAAAACCCTAATTGTTTAAGAGTTTTTGGAGCATTAAACTGGTACGAATATCCATTAGCATCACAATACTTGGTAACTCTGTGTTGATTAAACTCACCTCCCCCATCATTGAATAAATATAAGGGTTTGGTGGGGTTTAAGTCCTTAACCTTCTCGTGAGGAGACTTAATGATTTTCTCACTCTCGCAAGCGTCACGTACATTAGTTGGGAATTTCTTTGACTTTAAAAAATCCATTTGAGGTCTCAAGTCATAAGTCCTAATCCAAATAGGCTGAGTTTTCAAAGGTTTTTGTGCCTTTTGTAATTTAGGATAAGATTTATCTTTCGAAAATGTGTTCTTGTTAACATGAGATCTAGACTTATTAAAGAAATGATTCCAATTATTATTAGTGCGCTGCCTACGAAAATTTGTAAATCGTTTCACATTTTGGTTATGACTTTTAAAATTAGTACCTTTCTTGCGATTACCGAGGCATTCCTAGTTTTGGTGACCAAAAACATCACACCTAGTACAAAATTTACTAGAAGTAGGTAAGTTAGATTTAAGGTGTTTTTCCTCTACATGCTTGACAGATTCATTAGGAACAAATGGTTTAGGAGGTCTATAGAGTCTCTTGGCCGGAGGACCATATTTTGATGTAGATGGTTATACAAAATTTTCAATGAAAGTATCAATGTCTTTTTCAAAATCACTTTCAATTAAGACTTGTTTTCCTTTATCCTTTTCGGACAACTTACTTTCCAACGGAAGAACCATTTCTTCATGGGCTTTTACAAATAAGATTGGTTTACTTGGATTAA
Organism: Sambucus nigra; assembly: GCA_949130495.1. Lineage (NCBI taxonomy): Eukaryota > Viridiplantae > Streptophyta > Magnoliopsida > Dipsacales > Adoxaceae > Sambucus > Sambucus nigra. The sequence continues at coordinate 326,238,134 of OX422218.1, forward strand.
CTTTTTCAAGAGGACCCTCATATCCAAATCCTCTAGTATCAACCTTATATCGTTGTTCAGCAAGCAATTTATCAAGGTCAAAACATTTTATATCACGACTATGACACATTTTGAAAGCTCTTTCACAAACTTGTTTGGATTTTTCAACTTGAAAAAGTGCTTCATTATAGTTTTCTTCCAAAGGAGATAAATTTTCATTTAAAGTCGTAATCTGAAATTTAAAATCAAGTGACTGTTTTTCAAAATCAATTCTGACATTGTTCATTTCAATGGAATTTTGTTGAACAATCTTATATTGGTTCTCTAAGGTGGTCTCACTAAGCATTTTAACCAAATTTGATAATTGTTGTCTATTTTGCAAAGTCCTGACATACAATTCAGCAAAATCATCATAGCCAACAAAATTTTCATGCTCATTTGTGTTCGTGTGTGAATTGTTGCTATCATCAGATTTAGTATCACACAAGGCACGTTTGGCATCAAACGGAGCAGTTATTTCAAGCATAGAAGGTTGACTAGCTAATAAAGATTTAGCAGCATCAATTAAATCAAGCACTTCATCAGAATCAGAATAATGAGAATGAGAATCATCTTCAGAATCAGTCATTCCTGCTAAGTACACATCTCCACAACAGTCATAAACTTCTCCTAAAAACGTAAGGCAATTTGGTTCAGAATTTCCTTGGTTATCTTCTGATTCAAAATCAGAAGAGTCATCCCAAGTTTTAGTTATGTGTGCCTTGTGTTGTTTAGAAAATTTGGACTGTGGCTTAGACCAACACTCAGCAATAAAGTGACCAAGTTTCCCACAATTATGACAAGCCAATTCAGATTTATCAACCTTACTACTTATACTATCATAATCAGAAATTCCCTTTAATGTTCTTTTATGGTGGTGGGTGAACGAACTAGATTGATTATTCACTTGCGTATGTCTCTTTGCAATGGCATTTCTTTGCTCCAAAAGTTTTTTAAATTGAGAGGACATAATAGAAATTTGATTGTCAATCTTATCAAGACCATCTGATTCCACATCAGAATCATCATCAGAAGAGGATTGTTATTTAAGTACCTTATACTTATTTTTATTATAATAATCAGTTTTAAAAGCAACTCTAGAAGTATTGGTCGACTCATTCTTAGCATAAGATGTAAGAGTCTTCCGAAAGGCTGATTCAAGTTCCATAGTTATCAATTTAGAGCTTAGAAATTCAGGTGTGAGAGAAGGATCATTCATTTCTTCAATGATATAACGTTTATGGTCAAACCTAGGTGTAAGAGATCTCAGAATTTTATCACACACATCTTTATCGGAATATACAATACCATTCGCATGCAATTGGGTAATGATATCAGTCAAGCGCAAATAAAAATCATCAAATGGTTCATTATTGTTCATAACTAGCATATTGTATTGTTGAACCAACATTTTTGTTTTACATTTCTTTACTATATCGTCATCCTCATGTGCAATAACTAAAGTATCCCAAGCAGCCTTACTAGTAGTGCAGTGACATATACGTTTCAATTCATTTTCACTCACACTCATGAAAATCGCATTTCTGCCCTTATTATTGAAATTGCTTATCTTTTTCTGATCAGCACTTAATTCATTAGTTTTTAGCTTTCTAAATATAGTGCTACCTTCTGCTATGGGAGTAGTGGGGTGCCTATAACCATTTTCAATTAAATCCCACACGTCATCTCCTAAAGTGCCTTGAATAAATGCAACCATTCTGATTTTCCAGAATGAAAAATTTGAGCCATCGAAAACAGGAGGTCTACTAAAATTTCCAAGCCTAAGTAGTTGACTTGAATCATCCATTAAAACAAGGTAAAAAGAGTCTAGCAAAAGTTTTGAAAATGATCTTTAAAAGTCTAGCTCTGATACCACTTGTAGGAACCCAGCAACTAGGGCGATGCGCAAAGACTTTTATGTGCGGTAGTAAACTTATTGTTGAGTAAATACCTTAAACCTACGAGTTTATATGAATGATGCAAAGGGGGCCAAATTAAACTTTTACTTAATTTGTTAACTTTATGAAAATGAATTTGATTTTCAAAGTTAATTAACAGTCCAAATTATTTTCTTGTTAAATCAAGGTGATTTAAAAAAATAATAACCAATTCAGTTTTAGGCGAGTTTCTTTTTAGTTAACCCTACTTTTTCTTGTGAGGTGATATACGAAAAATATAAAGCACACTGTGTTTATTTTACGTCGAAAAAACCCTTTCTCGGGAAAAATGACAGACTCCTCTAGGAGTCACCTAATCTACTACTACTAAAACAATAAATCAATAGGGACGATTTACAAACAAGAAACTCGACAAATAAAGAAGAAAGATATAGAGATTACCCCACTCTACCAAGACTCCTTCCTGGTTGCTTATTATGTTCTCTCTTTAATTATGTCCTCACATGTTCTTGTGGTCTACACTTCTCAGCTTTTCCCTTTTGCTCTTCTTAGCTCAAGATTAGCTCAGTGCCTATTGTTTTATTTTCTAATGAAGTGATTGTGTGTGGTGTACTATCCTATATGAATACACACCCACACTTAATGAATACACACAGAATGCAATGCAACAGATTATATCTCCTATATATCTTTGCAAGTCTTATGTTATTCAAATCAAGTCTTCTTGACTTTCAATACAGTTTTGAAAAACTTTCTTTTATTTTTCAATCTTTGAACACTAGACTTGTTCAAATATTCACACAACTAATGTGTCTACATGAATACAAAGTGATTGTATATGTGTGAGTGATATGATATGATATGAAACAAATCCTGAAAATCACTTAAACAAGCAAGATATCATATTCATACAAGAATCAAGACTAAAAATATCATGTAACTGCTAAAACAAATATTTAGATTAAAATAGATGTTAATCTAATATAATACCACAAAAAAGCTTGAACAGTTTTACAATTTAGAATATGATAAATTCTTCTACATGCAGTCTTGAATAAAAAAAGAATAGATTTCGAAAATTTATTTCAATACAGAAAATCAGGAAGTTCTTATTCTCAAACTAGGTTTCAAGAAGTCTAGGTTGAAGTAACTAAACCAGAAATGAATTTTTGTATTCTGTAACAGATTTCTTGAAAATTTAAAACAAAATGTTTTACCAATACAGATCACTAGTAGTTGTTCATGTGTGTAGTGTTTATATATATATAAACTATATTTTAGCAGGACACTACACAAATATTTTAGGTCTAGCAGAAAACAAATCTGAAAATACAAGTAAAATAAGGACAACAATAAGAACACTTACAACCAGATTTTTCAAAATGAAAAATCAACAAAATCTGAGATGAGAGATTCTAAAAATAAAAGCATCCACGCTTAAATCCACAACAAGGTTTTGAGACTCAGCAATGGATTTTGAAGAACACACAAAAGATTTATCTCTGAAAAGTATTGGTGTATAATCTCTCTCTCAAAAATAATTTTGGTAGAACTTTGGCACAAAAATGAATTATCTCGGTTGAAAAAAATGAAGACTAGAGGTCTGTATTTATAGCCAAGAGTGAACCAGTCTGATTGGGCTAAAATAAGTCACAAGGATTGTGAAAGAAGAATACACAACCATAGATTAAAAATAATCTAGAGGCTGTAAAAGAAACAAAAAATGTTGTGTTAAAAATGTGACATGTGTAGTGAAAGCTGTAACACACTAACAGAAACAAGAAAATCGATTTAACAAAACACAGTCGTTTTAAAAATAGGCCAATTGTAAGAAACTAACTGCGTATCAAAAACGCAAAGGAAATATTACCTTCATAACAAAATAGATACCGACGTCATTTTATAACACAAATATGTTTGTAATACTGACACGGCGTCATTTTGAAAAATGGAAACCATTTTCAGCAAGACCAAATAAAGCATGCGACATCGTTTGAAAGAATCCGGTTTCGGTTTTATGAGAAAAATTCGTGAGCAATTTTTGAAGTATCAGGGGCAGTCAAATCAGTAACAGTCTGATACACGCCAACAGCGGCCTAGGGTCAAATCGGTAAAGTGCTATGTCCAACATATAACAAAAGGACATGCAAGTGTCCAAGATGTCAACAGCTTTTAATAAAAAGCTAAGGGGGTAAGGACAAGCCGTGTACAGCTTTTGGCTATAGACTATGGGCTAAACAACCCAAGGTCTTAAAGATTTGCTAGGAGTCTAATCCGCCAACAACTATGTATGGGGATTCTAAAGCTATAACATATATAATATACATATAGATAGGCATGCACTATAGTCAAAACGTGGACAACCAAGGGTCCATTCGTGTAAGGCAGGTAATGCACATGCTACCATATAAACATACTAATATATATAGATATCATATAAAGACATATATACATATTACCATGTGAATATTATATACATATAATATATTACATGCAGGCACACATATAAAAGCATATAAATATAAACTACAGGCCACTCATGCAATATAACATATTTTATTCAGAAAATTTTATAAAAAAAATATTTTGCGTCGAAATTTATTTTCACAAAAATATTTATTTTTATAAAAGTTTCAAATTAAAATATTGAACTCAAAAAAATTATTATGACGAAACCAAACACTATCATAAGATATGATAAACAATCATGCAAATGCAAAATGGTGTCATGTCCTAGGAGACAAAAATTCCTATGAGCCATAGAAAATAAAAAATTACCTTTTTCTGAGAGGTCAGACTGAATCGAGTGCTCATTTGATGTAGATGGACGAGGAGAGCTTGGCGTCGATTGGGGGACACACAAACCTAAATACAAAAATATTTTATCAAAATTCAAGTCCAACTAGATGAAGTCTTATATAGTTAAAGCACGTAAAGCAAACCCTAGGTGTGCTCTATATAGGGACCTTCACCCTCAGCATCTTTAACTTCAATATTTTGAGGTCCCTCAACTCCTTCAGCCTACGGACCTTCGACTTAAACATTTTGAGGTCCATTAGTTCCTTTATCCTATGGACCTTCGACTTTAGCCTATTGGGGGCAACATCTCCGTCTAAAATTTTTTGAAGTCCATTAGATCTTTGGGTATATAGTCCTTTGGCTTGAACATTTTGAGGTTCCTCAGCTCATTCATCCTATAGACCTTCGACTTCAATATTTTAAGGTCCTTCAATTCCTTTAGCATATGGACCTTTTAACATTTTAGGATTTCTCAATTCCTTCGACTTATAAATCTTAGGCTTCACCATTTGGGGGACTCTGAGATCCTTTAGCCTACCCATGTTCAACTTATTAATCCTTGGATAAAATACCTAGTAAGGCAAGCATAACCTATGAACTTCTATTACAATTAAAATTTCTCATAATTTTGAAGTGGGGAGGGGGGTAATTAATGATCCTAAATATAATTTCCTATGAAAATAAGGTTAAGATGACCTTTGACCATAAGACCCTTGACCGTTTACCCTTAGCCATAATAGGGTTGGCCATGACAGGGTCAACCATTTTGTGTTAGAGAACATGGAAAGTGTAGATATATCCAGAAATGACCTTTTATATCCCCACCAAGGATCAACATAGTACATGATGGAATTATCATGCATTTAATCATATCCTCTAGAAGGATGCATGACAACTCTTGATAGGTTTAATGTAATGACCTGAATTTTTATTAAATATTGGAGTAATTATGGATTTACGAGTATGTTGGTATAACTTAATTTTGGACAATTGAGTATTTTAGGAGATTATATATGACAATGGTACAAATTAGTTTAGAATGCTTAAATTGGGTTACATTCACTAGGGTAAGAAAAATTTAAGTGTTAGGTTAAAATATGGGGTGAACTAAACTTCCCATGAGTAGAAAGTATTGAGATTGTTTAAATTAGTAATCCTTTAAATTAGCTAAAGAGGAGGTATTGGAGAGAATAATGATAAGTTTTATTTATTTGGAAGGAGCATCAGAGCGAAAAAAAGAGAATTAGGAGTCAAAGTTATTATAAATCATGTTTACACACATGAATATTAGAAAAGGGGGGTTTTGTACTATAAATTTTCATGAAATTTCAATATAGACCATAGACTTGTTAAATTATGTTGTTTTGACCCTAGAAATGTATTTTTAGGGAATAATTGCAAAATAACCCCATATTTTGGAGTGTTATAAAAGTTCCCATAAACTTGTGATTTTTGGGAATTAATTCTTAATATTTAAATGTCACTAGACTTTTATATCATAAAGAAATTAAAAATTAACCCCCGTACTTTAAAAATTATGAAATAAACTATAAGTGTTGTGTTAAATGCATTCGACTCCATAGAGGTTAAAAATCCAAAATTGAATGTTCAAGTACACAGCAAGGATAAATAAAAAGTGTAAGTTATGTGCAAGTGTTTTGAATGGTTTGTCCCCGTAGACCGGGTAGCACTACAAATGAATGAACTTTATGAAAGTAAAAGAGTTATCACAAAGGAGTTACCTAGAATAAATTTAAGAAGGTCCCAGAGCCCTACCGTGCGACTTCATCTTAGACTAAAAAAAAAGTTGTCCAGTAAAGCAATTAACCGAGGCATTTATGGAGGATGGTATAAGCCCATGAACATAAATGGAATTTGGTAAGATCTAGGAAAAATGATGATTGATTAATAAATGATTGTGGAGTTGGTATTCCAAGTTAAATAAATTAGTCCTAAGTCATAAATAATTACAAAAATAAATGAAATTGGTAAACTTTAGAATATGAATTAAAATGAGAAACTTAATACACATAAATTAATGGAATAACATGATGACTAGATGCGGAGTAACCCCATGGAGGGACATAACCCAAGCTTGACCTAGGTATCTCTTGATAATTTAATAAGACTCTCAAATGATAAAGAAATAATAATTTGGTGATGAATGACCCCAAGATTGGGCATAATCCCATATTTGACACATGTGTGTGGAAAAATTGATATAAGAAGGTAAAAATTAGTTTTGTGAGTAATTTCATAGCAGGGCACAATCCCAAAAATGACACATATATAGATAATTTCTAACACCGAGTAAATGTGTTAAAGTGTTACTTTTATGAAATACCAGACGTGTGTTAATTTAAAGTATAAATTAATATTTCTGATAGGAAACTAGATGATTTAGAGAAAATTAAAGAACTGGATTTTTCCTAAATTAATCGTATGAGTTTTAAGAGAGAGTTTTATAATTCCTCATTTTATTTTATTTTGGATTATCCCATTAAACCCCTTTGCACCTTCATAACTACTTCCACATAATTAAAGAGGAGAAGTTGATGACATTTTGGAAGATTGAAGATCGTTCATCTCAACATCATTCAGAAGAGTTATGAAGTGGTTTGGTAAAAACTTTAATTATCAAGGGGAAATTTTAAAAAGAGTTTGGATTAAAAAGTTTTCAATATATTTTAAAATTGAAAATTTTCTAACTCAATAGAACGAGTTTGGTATGTCGTTAGAATGAATTGCATAGGGTCATTAGAACAAGGTTCCTTCATTTGAACGAAATCTGGAATGTCGCCTTTTGGCAGTTCTGGAATCTTGTTCGTAGTTTCGTTGGATGTCGTTCAAACGATATTAGGCATATCATTAGAATGAGTTTTCATCGTTTGAACGAGATTTGAAGTGACGCCTTTTAACAGGCTTTAGAATGTCATTCAAAGTTTTGTTATATTCACGATCAAATGAGATGGGGTACATCGTTCGAACAACGTACCAGGTCATTCGAACGAGTACATGAGTTTTTTTTTTTTTCTAAATAAATCTTTTAAAATCTATAATGCCTATATCTTTGCAAAAACTTTCCCTATAAATAGATATGCGGGCTTAGTATTTTAAACAACCCATTTTAGACTTTTATTCAAGACTTTTTAGAGTTCTATTTTTATCAAACTCTATTATTTTTTATCTAAACCCCTAGGATCATTAAGGATAACTTTTTCAAATCAATAAAAACACATTCAAAGGTCAAGAACCCTTATAGAGATTTTCTTTACTGCTGAATTGTGGAGTCGAGGCTCTACTAGTGAAGAAGAAATGAATTGAAGATTCCTGAGGCTAATCGGTGGATACCATGGTAAGAGCTGCTTCCTATAGACGGTGATGGGCCATGTCGTATCTGTTAAAGATTTGAAGAACTTCGCATTATACTTAGTGGAGCTTTAAGTAGTCTATAAGTCGTCTAGTGTCTATCAAATTCTTTAACAGTGTTAAAATCTAGGTTTTATCGAAAATGGATTTTCCTTTAATCTTCTTATGTTTGGGTTATTTTGTTTATGTGGTTTAGCATATTTAATTTGAACTCAATTTTTCATGCACACTAAACTAAATTCACATAAAATTTGCTAAAAAGTGATTTTATTTGTTTAGAATAAGATACGAATATTCCAAATAAGCCCATGATTTCTCAAATTGGTATCAGAGTGGGTTGCACTAAAATATCATGGGATCCTAATTTTTTTGATTTTTTTTGGGATACCAATTCTCTAAAATTCGTATCAAAGTTGGTTGCACGAATTTACTCTGTAATATTTGAATTGGGCATATATGGATAATTTGTATAATATGGTTCCAATTTTTGATAGGATAAATTATTCTTACTAAAAAGCTAGAATGAGGTTGGTTTTAAAATCTATTGACGAAAGAGTTTGGCTTGTGTGTGAAAGAGGGTGGACACCACCCACTATGACTAATGATGACGTTATAAGTCCTAAACTTTTACCCTCCTAAATGGATGATGAATTTAAATGGACTAATTTAAACTCCCTCCACTTAAATTCTATTTCTAGAGCCGTCACCCATGACGAGCTCCACTGTATCATGATGTTCACCATGTCTAAGGAAGCATGGGATATCCTCCAACACATTCACTATGGTACCAACGTCGTGAAAGCTTCTAAGCTTCAAATTCCCCCCACGTAGTTTGAGACTATTACTATGCTAGAGACTTGGACATTTGATGAGTTTTATGCACATTTATTGGAGATAATCAACTATATATTTAATTTGGGTGAGAAATTCTTGAGACGAGAGTCGTGAAAAACTTTTGAGATCTTTTCCATCCCTTTTTTTCCCTAAAGTAATTGTCCTTAATTCTTTAGGAGTTTTACATACTCTTAGGTTAGAAGAACTCCTAGTAGACCTTATGAAATCGACTTGTTTCCCAAAACTAAAAAGAGAAATGAAATATGGATGGCTTTGAAGGCCTAATCGAAAAGATAAAGTTAAAAGCTTGTGATTTTTATTCGTACTTTGATTTTGAACATGATGACCTTGCCTTATTTACAAAAAAAATCAAAAAAATTCCCAAGTTTAACAATGAAAAATCTTTGAAAAAGAAAATAATAGTTTTGATAAAAATAAAAATGGAATGAGGACAAGAACGTTTGTGACAAAGATGAGGTGAGGTGTTATGAGTGTGAGGTAAAGGGTCATAAATCCCACGAGTGTTCCACTAGGCTAAAGGATAGTGCAAAGGAAAAGATGCATGCAACGCCACTCTTAGAGATAGTGATGTCAAATCGGTAATTTCAAGGATGAATAACTGCATGAACCTAATTTTCGTGCATTCATGTCCACTCAAGTTACTACTTATATTTTGTCTCATGCCATCGAGGACATTTCTATACGTGATAACCTCGATACTTTGTCGAACCATTCTCGAGAAAGTGAGAATGATAAGGATATTTTGTGTGAGGGAGAAAGTATTCCTTAAAAGGCATACACTGAACTTTATAAAGAATCTTTAAGAACTAAAAAGTAAAATAGAAGTTTGACTCTTAGGGTGTTCGATTTAGAGAAGGTTGTGATACCTTTGAGAGAGTGTGAGGCATCAATGAGCTAACTCGAGAAAGTGAAAGTTTCTTTATGCGAGCAATTGATTGTGGTTGGTAAGGAGAAGACCGATTTTACCAATTTAGGGAAAAGTTTTCCATCTTGTTCCTAGTAGTAAGTTTACATCATTTATGGCGTATCCTGCTACATCCGTAAGGAAATTTAAGTTCACAAGTTCAAGAAGAGGGATCCAAATATTAAGCATCTTCAACATATACTCGACACGACGTAAATTTGGTATGGATTTAGTTTTATGTTACTTAGATGTCTTACGAAGTATTGGCATATCTTTTCTAAACCGCTTTTTTACAAAATGAGGCATTTTTCAAACATGAAATCTTCTCTGATATACCTGTTTATGTAGATTTATATTGTCATTTTAGTCATTCAAATGACATTGCTATGTGTAGATCTTTAAAATGTCATTTTAGTCATTCAAACAACATTGCTATGTCATTGAAACGACATTAGCATTTCGTTAGATACCTTATTTGATGCTCAACTTCTCATATGGCTCAAACGAAGGCGTACTGTTTTGTTATTTTAAAGGTTATTTGATAGGGTCGTTCGAAGCCACATCTAACGAGATGTCTATATCATTCAAACGACATCAACATATCGTTCAAATGACTTTTCCCTACCTCAAATATTTTGCTTGCCTATAAAAATCTATTTTCATTAAGATTTTCATAAAGATTTTTCATTTACGCAAACTGCTATACAACTACAAAATAGTCTTCACTTTTTCGGGCAAAAACACTTTTTAGATTCACATAATCAATCCAAATTACTTTTTTGAATCATCTTTGGAACCCAAAAACTTCTTTATCAAAGCTATTCTTATGGAGAGCTTTCTTCACGGCTAATCTTGGGGGTACTCGAGGGTATTCACTACTGCAGGAGGAGAACTGCAATTCTTGTTACTCTCGAGGGAGTCATTACTGGCTGAAGGTTGCGATCTTTGTGGGTTCTTTTGGGAATTCATTATGATATGTCTCTAAAGTTTTGTAAGTTGCAATTTCCAAACTTTAGTGAAAAAAGGTTTTGCCCTGCGAGGATTTTACCTGAAATTGTTTGTTTCCTTACATGCGTATTTTGAATCACATAGATGCATGCTTAAGGTTTAATTAAAATTGGAATTTTTATGAGATTGACATCTAATTATGTAAACTTAATCCATTGAAATATTGCACACTCTCAAATTGATATCACACATTCTCCTTTCACAACCAACACCGTGGCTAGTCTCACAAGAGATCTTCAAGCTTTATTGGTGACTCGTTTGATTTGAAGCC